>CAUYUJ010014758.1:47459-58567 GCA_963575745.1 Prorocentrum cordatum | reverse complement strand
TACACATACACATACACCTACTCTTTCACATACACCTACGCATTCACATACACATACACATACACATACACATACACATACGCATACACATGCACATAAACACACACATACGCATACACATACACATACACATACACATACACATACACATACACATACACATACACATACGCATACACATACACATACACATACACATACACATGCACATACACACATACACATACACATACACATACACATACCCGTACACATACACATACACATACACATACACATACACATACACATACACATGCACATACACACATACACATACACATACACATACACATACCCGTACACATACACATACACATACACATACACATACACATACACATACACATGCACATACACACATACACATACACATACACATACACATACCCATACACATACACATACACATACACATACACATACACATACACATACGCATGCATGTGTGTGTATAAGTACGTACATGGGAGATCCCAGGCCACGGACCCTGGGCCGGGATCTCCCCTGCATGGCGGTCCCCCCGCCCCGGGGCGCGCTCCGGGCCGCCCTCCGAGGCCCCGAGACGGCTCAAGATCGCCCCCACGGCGTCCAAGCCAGCTTTCGGGCGCCCGGGGGGCTCTCAAGACGCTCCCAGCCTGCCCCAAGAGCGCTCCAAGACGGTCGCTCGTGACATCCCGACGGCCCACGAGACGCCCCAAGAGCCCCAGGAGGCTCCCCAAGACAGCCTCGCGAGCCCCAAATCGTCCAGTTCCCCCGGGGAAACGTGCATTTTTACCAAATTCACTTCTTCAGTCTTCGCCGCGTCGAAGACAGCCCAAGAGACCCCCAAAGTCGCCCCGGGACGGCCCAAGAGGGCTCCAAGGAGGTCCCAAAACGGCCGAAGACAGCCCAAGATGGCCCCAAGACTGCCCAAGAGGCCCCTGAGACAGCCCAGGAGGGCCGTAAGAAAGGCCCACGACGGGGAACCCGAGCTGAGATTTCGAGCCCTCCACCTCACGATGACCGCCGAGGCCGCCGAGAGGCCCCTCAGAGGCCCCCAGGAGACCCAAAACAGGCCCCAGGAGGCTCCTCAAGACAGCCTCGCGAGGCCCAAATCGTCCAATTCCCCCTGGGAAATGTAAATCCTCACCACACTCACTTCTTCAGTCTTCATCGCGCCAAAGACAGCCCAAGAGACCCCCAAAGAGAGGAGGTCCCGAGACGGCCCAAGATGGCCCCAAAGCTGCTTTGGCTCAAAGACGTGGTATCTGCTGATATCTGTCGAGCAGCGTTCGCTTAGGAGCGCCTCGGGGTCAGGTCGATCAATTCCACTAATGGCTCCCTCTGCGTCAAGCGTTTCGTGCGGTTCCTCCGCCGCCTCTTCGGACGAAAGGAAGCCATGGCACGGTTACACAGTCGAGTGCAAGGCGACGTTCCTTCACGTCGTGGACGAGGCCGATTTGCTCTTGCGGCAGCGGCGGCTTCCACGCTCGACGTCTGTTCCAGCCCTTGTGGACGCCCGCCTTTGCTCCAGCCAGTCTGCCCTGGGGTCGCCACAGCAGGCAAGCCCACGCAGCACGGGGCAGCGCCAGTACCAGACGCAGCGCAAGAAGCACCAGAAAAGCGTGAAGAATATGATGAGGCGCGCACTTGCCGACGAACCACGCGAGGGTGTCGTGTGGCTCTGAGAGCGTCATCGCCTTCCCCCGCCCCCCTTCCCTCCCTATGTCTATACGGGCGGTCCTCCTCCTCCTCCTCTTCCTCCTCCTCTTCCTCCTCCTCCTCCTCTTCTTCTTCCCCCTCCTCCACCATTAATATCTCCCTGCGCTCGCAGGGCAAGTGCACGATGCGCGCGCGGCTCGCGGCGCGGGATTCCTCCGCGCGGGCACCCGCGAGGCGGCGTCGAGGCGTGGGGCAGCGCGCTGGTCGCCCATGGCGCGGCCCGCGGGCCTCGCGCCGTTTGACTGCGAGGGTCAGGGAGAGAAGAGGGGAGAGGGCGGCAGGAGGAGGCCGATTAATCATGGCCGTGGGGGCCCTGCTCTGCAGGCCCCCGTGCGCCCACAGCACTGCGCCAGCCGTCGCGGGTGCGACCCCTTCAGCGTGGCCCCACGGCAGTGCGCCGCCTCTTTCGCCGAGGCCTCCAGTTTGCGGTTGGCGAGGTCACGGCCTCGGCCGCGGCTTGCGACCGACGCGGTGCAGGCCGCGTTGCATATATTTGGCGTCTGGTCAGGATGCTTTTTTTTTCCCCCATGTCTCAAGATACGGCGCTAGTTCCGCAGCTACTGCGGGATTAAGCTCTGTTGCCCCTTCTCTGCTTGGCAGTCTTAGCTGCGCCTCGCGCGCGTGCGCGCGTCGTCGCAGCGCTTTCTGTCTGTTCCGTGGATCCAGGTGACGGGCTCTACACGGGCGGTCCTCCTCCTCCTCCTCCTCCTCCTCCTCCACCATTTTGATCGTTATATCTCCCTGCGCTCGCAGGGCAAGTGCACGATGCGCGCGCGGCTCGCGGCGCGGGATTCCTCCGCGCGGGCACCCGCGAGGCGGCGTCGAGGCGTGGGGCAGCGCGCTGGTCGCCCATGGCGCGGCCCGCGGGCCTCGCGCCGTTTGATTGCGAGGGTCAGGGAGAGAAGAGGGGAGAGGGCGGCAGGAGGAGGCCGATTAATCATGGCCGTGGGGGCCCTGCTCTGCAGGTCCCCGTGCGCCCACAGCACTGCGCCAGCCGTCGCGGGTGCGACCCCTTCAGCGTGGCCCCACGGCAGTGCGCCGCCTCTTTCGCCGAGGCCTCCAGTTTGCGGTTGGCGAGGTCACGGCCTCGGCCGCGGCTTGCGACCAGGAGGTCTGATCAGGATGTTAAATGTTTTTTTGGAGCCCGATGTCGACGATGACTAGCTCTGCAGGTGCATCGCGAGGCGGCCCACTGCATCCAAAGAGACAGGAAAGGGGACAGTTGCGTCGGCCACTGCGTCGGCCATCGCGCCGTGCACTGCGTGGCCCTTTTGCTGCGTCGAGGGCGGGGCGGGGTGAAGGGAGGGATGCTGCTTGGCATCCGTGGGCTGGCAGCTGGGGGCGCGGCAGCGCCGGAGGCGGCCGCGGTTGGCGAGCAGGAGGCTTGCCCGCTGTGGTGGTTCAAGCCTGCCGAACACTGTCTGTCGGTTGACCCTCGATGACCAGGGGATCGTCTGCTCTGGCAGAGGAGTGTGAGCGGGTGGGGGAGGATAGTGGAGGATCCCCCAGACGCATCGGGTGGTGGAATCTCGCTGCGGCTCGCTACGCACTGATGCTGCGCGCGCCTGTAAATGCACGCTTGTCCCAGCACGGGCACCATCCGAAAGAGTGCGGTCGCAGGGTGTTTGCTTGGGCCTCCGCGAGGCAGTACTGTTGCGCGGGCCAACGCCCTCGCCGCCGCCGCCGCCGCGCGCCCCGCTGGCCTGCCGCCATCCACTGCCGGGGCAGGGCGAGAATCGAGGCTCGAGGCTCGAACAGAGGAGGGAGTGGAGTCGTGATCAAGAGGAGGAGGAGGAGGCTGCCAATTTCTCAGCATCGCCGTCGCGGCGCATGCGATTTGCTGCGAACCGCGGTCTGCACAGCGCAGGAGGCACAAAAAGCATCGCATGTATCCTCAGGGTGCCGTGGGCTTCGTTGACTTGCGTTCGGCGTCGAAGGCGGTGGGAAACATCGACGGCCCAAGGCGGCCCCAAGACGGCCTAGGAGGCCCCCGAGACCCAGGACAGCCCAGGAGGGCCCCAGGAGAGCTCCAAGAGAGGCCCGCGACGGGGAACCCGAGCTGAGATTTCGAGGCCCTCCACCTCAGGATGACCGCCGCCCAGGGCCCAGGGGCCGGCACGCCCCTTGCACTTCGGTGCCCCTTCTCCCCGGGGACATCCACGGGCGACCCCCAGAGGTCCCAGGAGGCCCGAGAGTCTTCCAATACCGTCCGAGATAGCTTGCGACTGGCCCTCAAGGCCCCCAGAAGCACCCCACGAGAGGCCCAAGACGGCCGCAGATGCTACCGCGACAGCCCCGAGACGTTCCAAGAGGCCCCCAGGAGGCCCCCCAAGAGGGCCCTTTTGAAGCAAAGACCGCCCCCTTATTTTTTTACGTGAACGTATATTTTCAGCACATTCGCCACTTGGGCTTTCACAGCGCCCACGACGGCCCAAGAGGCCCCCAAGACAGCCCAGGAGGTCCCCGGGAGAGCTCGAAGACGGGCCAAGAAGAGCCCAAGACGGCCCAGGAGGGCCCCGAGATGGCCCAAGAGAGCCTTACGACAGGTCCAAGAGGGGTCTCAGAGGGCGGAAAGCAAGTTCAAGATTCGAGCTTTGGCCCTAGAGGCCCCCACGAGGCCCCAAGAGGCCCCCAAAAGCTACCCGAGAGGCCCCCCGGAAGCGCCCAGGAGACCCAAGCATCGCCTTCAATGTGCCCCCGAGAGGCCTCCAAGATGCCTTCCAAACGCCCCCCAAGAGGCCTCAATAACTGCGTCAAGGGTACTTCGAAAACGCTTGCGTTCAAACGCTAGTTTTGCACAAGAGAATGCTTTCAAGGTCCTGGGGGAGATCCCCGAACCTTCGAGCGGGGCTCCATCGAGCTGCTCCCCTTGTACGCGTCAGGGCCCCCGTCTTGGGAGCCTCCGAGAGTGCCCAGAGAGGGTGTCAAGACGGGCACGAGAGGCCCAAGAGGCGACTGTATAATAATGCTCGAAGAAGCCCGAGATAGCTCCAAGTAGGCTCTCACTTCTCGACGTACTGGGCACGGGGAGCGCCCAGCCGCGCAGCGAAATGCCAGATGACAGATTCCTCTCGCTTCGCGGGGTGCACGTCCGGAGCACGTACAGTCACGTCGCGGGGCCTTCTGGGAGCCTCTTGGGGGCCTCCTGGAGGCCTCTTGGGAGCTTCTTTGGGCCTCTTGGGGACTTCTTCTGGCCTCTTCCCCCCCTTTTTTGACTCCCTCCCCATCTTCCCTTCCGGCGCTGGCTCTAATCATGGGCGCCGCCGTGACCAACTTCCACCTGGCTGGCGCTGCGCCGCAGTTCGTCCAGGGGGGAAATAATATTACACTCCAGTCGCTATGTGGCCTTTGGGGGGCTTCTTTGGGGCCTTTTGGAGGCTTCTTGGGGACTTTTCGGAGGTCTCTGGGGGGCTTTTTGGGGCCATTTGGGGGCCTCTTGGTGGCCTCTTGGGGCCTCTTGGGGGCGTCTTGGGCCGTCTTGGGGCGCTTTCGCGCCGTTTGGCCCCTTCGGAGGACTTCTTTGGGGCCTCTCGCGGCCGCCTTGGGGCCCTCTTGGGGTCCTCTTGGGCCGTCTCAGGGGTTTCTTGGGCCGTCTTGGGGGCCTCTTTGGGCCGTCTTGTGGGGTGGGGGGGCCCTCTCCATCGGGCCGTCGCCTTGCGGGCTCCCTTGGGGGTTCTTGCGGCCTCTTCTTCGCGTGGCCATAAATCTTGGAGGCTGGCTCCGGGCCGCGACGTTTCGAGCGGCGAAAAAGGCGAGAAAGCTAACATCTTTCAAAAACGTAAGGAACATCGATGTTTTTGGCCTCTGGAGGCGCTCTTGTGGGCGCTCTTGGAGCCCTCTTGGGCCGTCTTGGGTTCTTTTCGGGCCCTCTTGGGGCCATCTCGGGCCGTCTTAGGGCCGTCTTGGGCCGTCTTGGGGCCATCTGGAGCCGTCTTGGGGCCCTCTTGGATCCCCAAAAGGTTCAAGGTGCCCAAATCATCGGTTTTCCATAGGTTTTTCTAGATTCTGAGGCCCAGAAGGGGCCCTCCTCCTGAGTCACGATGGAAGGGCGCCGACATCAATGGGGGGGTGAGGGGGGGAGACAAATACTGTAATACAATACAATATGTAGAAATTATGCAAGCATTGGACACATTGGATCCATTGCATTACAGCATCCGCGGACCTGCCTCCGGCAACACGTCACTTCCGGACGTGGATTCCTCTCGCTTCGCGGGGTGCACGTCCGGAGCACGTACAGTCACGTCGCGGGGCCTTCTGGAAGCCTCTTGGGGGCCTCCTGGAGGCCTCTTGGGAGCTTATGTGGGCCTCTGGGGGAACTTCTTGAAGGTTTTCCCCTGCCCTTTTTTGACTCACCTCCCCATTTCCCTCCCAGCGCTGGCTCTAACATGGGCGCCGCCGTCTGTGTCTGACACTTCCAACTGGCTGGCGACGCCGCCGCAGTTTCGTCCAGGGCGGCCCCTAATATTACACTCCAGTCGCTATGTGGCCTTTGGGGGGCTTCTTTGGGGCCTTTTGGAGGCTTCTTGGGGACTTTTCGGAGGTCTCTGGGGGGCTTTTTGGGGCCAATTGGGGGCCTCTTGGTGGCCTCTTGGGGCCTCTTGGGGGCGTCTTGGGCCGTCTTGGGGCGCTTTCGCGCCGTTTGGCCCCTTCGGAGGACTTCTTGGGGGCCTCTCGCGGCCGCCTTGGGGCCCTCTTGGGGTCCTTCTGGGCCGTCTCAGGGGTTTCTTGGGCCGTCTTGGGGGCCTCTTTGGGCCGTCTTGTGGCCCTCTGGGGCAGTCTTGGGGCCCCCTTGGGTGTTTCTTGGGCCTTTTTGGGGCCATCTTGGAGGCTGCTCGGGCCGTCATGGGCTTCGGAGAGGCGAAAAAGGCGAGAAAACTAAAATCTTTCAAAAACGTAAGGAACATCTATGTTTTTGGCCTCTGGAGGCGCTCTTGTGGGCGCTCTTGGAGCCCTCTTGGGCCGTCTTGGGTTCTTTTTGGGCCCTCTTGGGGCCATCTCGGGCCGTCTTAGGGCCGTCTTGGGCCGTCTCGGGGCCATCTGGAGCAGTCTTGGGGCCCTCTTGGATCCCCAAAAGGCTCAAGGTGCCCAAATCATCGGTTTTCCATTGGTTTTTCTAGATTTTGAGGCCCAGAAGGGGCCCTCCTCCTGAGGGTCGATGGAAGTGGCGCGACTCCAGGGGGGGGTTAGGGGGGGAGACATAATAATGTAATACAATACAATATGTAGGAATTATGCAAGCATTGGACACATTGGATCCATTGCATTACAGCATCCGCGGACCTGCCTCCGGCAACACGTCACTTCCGGACGTGGATTCCTCTCGCTTCGCGGGGTGCACGTCCGGAGCACGTACAGTCACGTCGTCGCGGAGCCTCTTGACGGCCTCTTGGGGGCCTCCTGGAGGCCTCCTGGGGGTTTCCTTGGGCCTGTTGGGGACTTTTTGGGGGCCTCTCCCCCCTCCCTCCTTTTCACACTCCCTCCCCAATATCCTTCCAGCGCCGGCTCTAATCATGGGCGCCGTTGTGACCAATTCCACCTGGCTGGCGCTGCGCCGCAAGTTCGATCCAGGGGGGAAATAATATTACACCCCGTCGCTAGGCTGGCCTTGGGGGTTCTTGGGGCCCTTTTGGAGGCTTCTTGGGGACATTTTCGGAGCGTCTACTGGGGGCTTTTTGGGGCATTGGGGGGCCTCTTGGTTGGCCTCTTGGGGCCTATTGGGGGGCGTCTGAGGCCGTCTTGGGGCGCTTTCGGCCGTTTTGGCCCATTCGGAGGATCTTCTTGGGGCCTCTCGCGGCCGCCTTTGGGGCACCTTCGAAATTCATCTTGGCGGTCTCAGGGGTTATTGGGCCGTCTTGGGGGCCTCTTTGGGCGTCTGTGGCCCTCTGGGGCCGTCTTGGGGCCCCTTGGGTGTTTCTTGGGCCTTCTTGGAGGCCATCTGGAGGCACCTGCTCGGGCCGTCAGACATCCGGAGCGGCGACGAAAAAAGGCAGAGAAAGCTTCTTTGTGATTCATACGAAACCCTCAAAACACGTAAGGAAAATCGATGTTTTTGGCCTCTGGCGGCGTTCTGGTGGGCGCTCTGAGGGCCCTCTTGGGCAATCTTGGGGGCTTTGTGGGCCCTATTGGGGCCATCTTGGGCCGTCTTGGGGCCGTCTTGTCCCGTCTTGACACCATCTTGAACCGTCTTCACGCCCTTTTGGATCCCCAAAAGGCTCAAGGTGCCCAAATCATCGGTTTTCCATAGGTTTTTCTAGATTTTGAGGCCCAGAAGGGGCCCTCCTCCTGAGGGTCGATGGAAGTGGCGCGACTCCAGGGGGGGGGTTAGGGGGGGAGACATACTAATGTAATACAATACAATATGTAGGAATTATGCAAGCATTGGACACATTGGATCCATTGCATTACAGCATCCGCGGACCTGCCTCCGACAACACGTCACTTCCGGACGTGGATTCCTCTGGCTTCGCGGGGTGCACGTCCGGAGCACGTACAGTCACGTCGCGGGGCCTTCTGGGAGCCTCTTGGGGCCTCCTGGAGGCCTCTTGGGAGCTTCTTTGGGCCCCATTGGGGACTTCTTCTGGCCTCTTCCCCCCCTTTTTTGACTCCCTCCCCATCTTCCCTTCCAGCGCTGGCTCTAATCATGGGCGCCGCCGTGACCAACTTCCACCTGGCTGGCGCTGCGCCGCAGTTCGTCCAGGGGGGGAAATAATATTACACTCCAGTCGCTATGTGGCCTTTGGGGGGCTTCTTTGGGGCCTTTTTGAAGGCTTCTTGGGGACTTTTCGGGGGTCTCAGGGTGGCTTTTTGGGGCCATTTGGGGGCCTCTTGGTGGCCTCCTGGGGCCTCTTGGGGGCGTCTCGGGCCGTCTTGGGGCGCTTTCGCGCCGTTTGGCCCCTTCGGAGGCCGTCTTGGGGGCCTCTCGCGGCCGCCTTGGGGCCCTCTTGGGGTCCTCTTGGGCCGTCTCAGGGGTTTCTTGGGCCGTCTTGGGGGCCTCTTTGGGCCGTTTTGTGGCCCTCTGGGGCCGTCTTGGGGCCCCCTTGGGTGTTTCTTGGGTCTTCTTGGGGCCATCTTGGAGGCTGCTCGGGCCGTCATGGGCTTCGGAGAGGCGAAAAAGGCGAGAAAGCTAAAATCTCTCAAAAACGTAATGCAAATCAATGTTTTTGGCCTCTGGAGGCGCTCTTGTGGGCGCTCTTGGAGCCCTCTTGGGCCGTCTTGGGTTCTTTTTGGGCCCTCTTGGGGCCATCTCGAGCCGTCTTAGGGCCGTCTTGGGCCGTCTTGGGGCCATCTGGAGCCGTCTTGGGGCCCTCTTGGATCCCCAAAAGGCTCAAGGTGCCCAAATCATCGGTTTTCCATAGGTTTTTTTAGATTTTGAGGCCCAGAAGGGGCCCTCCTCCTGAGGGTCGATGGAAGTGGCGCGACTCCAGGGGGCGGTTAGGGGGGGAGACGTAATAATGTAATACAATACAATATGTAGGAATTATGCAAGCATTGGACACATTGGATCCATTGCATTACAGCATCCGCGGACCTGCCTCCGGCAACACGTCACTTCCGGACGTGGATTCTACAGGCTTACGCCACATCCGCCGACCCCTTTGTTCGAAAAGTGTTGTGGTTTCCCTGGGGTCGCATGCAGGGTTGGCACCATGCTCCTCCAATGTTGCGTGCAGTGTGTGGTCGTGAGGAGGAAGCAGAGGAGAAGGAGGAGGAGGAGGAGGAGGAGGAGGAGGAGGAGGAGGAGCAGGGCTTGGTGGCAGTCGACCAACAATTACATTATCCCTGGGATTCTCCGTGGGACCCTCCCAGCACTCTCCGGTGCCTTTCCCGGGGTCTCTTTGGCTGCTCTGTCGGCCTTGTCCGCTCTGTCCGCTCTGTCCGCTCTGTCCGTTCTGTCCGCTCCGTCCGCTCTGTCAGCTCAGTCCGCTCCGTCCGCTCTGTCCGCTCTGTCCGCTCCGTACGCTCTGTCCGCTCTTTCCGCTCTGTCCGCTCTGTCCGCTCTGTCCGTTCCGTCCGCTCTGTCCGCACAGTCCGCTCTGTCCGCTCTGTCCGCTCTGTCCACTCCGTCCGCTCCGTCCGCTCTGTCCGCTTTGTCCGTTCCGTCCGCTCTGCCCGCTCTGTCCGCTCTGTTCGCTCAGTCCGCTCTGTCCGCTCTGTCCGCTGCGTCCGCTCTGTCCGCTCTGTCCGCTCTGTCTGTCCCGTCCGCTCTGTCCGCTGCGTCCGCTCTGTCCGCTCTGTCCGCTCTGTCTGTTCCGTCCGCTCTGCTCGTTCCGTCCGCTCTGTCCGCTCTGTCCGCTCTGTCCGCTCTGTCCGCTCCGTCCGCTCTGTCCGCTCTGTCCGCTCTTTCTGCTCTGCCCGCTCTGTCCGCTCTGCCCGCTCTATCCGCTAGTGAGATCGCTAGTGAGATTGATTGTGAGATCGATAGTCAGATCGATTGTGACATCGATTGAATGAAATTGATCGAGAGAGATCGACTGTGACATCGATCGAGTGAGATCGATCGAGCGATACAGATAATGATATCGATAGTGGCCTCGATAGTCAGACCAATCGAATGAGATGTGATTTCCCCCTTCCTCCCGAACCTCCTTATCAACCGAAGGGCGGTCGTATAGTACCTTTCATTAAAAAACCCAAGGCCCCGTCGAGGATTTCTGGAGGTAGTCAGCGCAAAACCCTAACTAGATGTTTTGGCAGCGGCAGCGACGCTAACGACGCTGAACCAGTCGACGACGATGACTGCGGTGGCTCCTGGAGGATACCGACGGGGAGGACGAGACAAGAGGGCTGGGAGAAGCAGAGCAATTCCGCCGAATTTCCTACTGGAGCAATTCCATTGACACTCCGAGCTCTCACGGGTCGCAGCAGCACCACTACGACACTCTGGTCCAGGAGCAGCAACGCCATACCATTCCAAGCTCAATTCAGGACCACTAGGGACATTCAAATCTACGAGCAGGATCTCTATCCCACTCAAGTGTCTAAGCAGCACCACTAGGACACTCAGGTCCAGGAGCACAGCGCTATCCAAGGCACAGCTCCCAGCAAGAGCTCTATCGCACTCAAGGGTCACAGCAGCACCACTACGACATTCATGTTTAGGATCACCACCGTTAGGACATTCATGTCTTTGATCAGCGCTATTCATTCCCATGTCAACTCTAGGAGCAGCAACGCTACCCCATTCAAGGGACGCACCAACATAACTCCGACATTCTTGACATTGAGCAGGAATATTACTTGCTTAGTCAGCGACGGTTCTGCCTCGGCCTCGCGCTGCGCCATCCAAGCACGCTTGCCCGCCAGAGGCATGACTATCACGCTCGACGTACTGATGCGAACTCCGTACAATTATACTCAACTTT
>CAUYUJ010014758.1:29959-42459 GCA_963575745.1 Prorocentrum cordatum | reverse complement strand
GGTGACGGGCCGTGCTGTTCTGAGAAAGTGCGGGCACTGGTAAATCGGCGGTGTCGAAAGATGCCCACCAGCGGCCAGGGCGGCGCTTGTGGCATTAATGCGCTGTTCGGCGCGGCCTCCCCAGGTGGCCTGCGGCGCGCCGACGCGAGAGGTTTCTTGCGACGGACGCTCGGCGAGACTGCAGAGGAAGTGCGCCGACATTGTCGCAGCGCTCCAGCGCTGGGTGATCTGATGAACTCGGCGTGGGAGCATGTGATCAAGCCGCAGGCCCGACAGCACCTTGGTCGGAATGATCGAATTCTCGGTATGTTGGCAGAAGAAAGGGAGTTATGGGAAAAAGATAAAGGGGAAGAGCCGTGTCTGGAATGCCTGTTTGCGCGCCGTGAAGGAACAGAGTCAAGCGTTGCTTGTATTCGAGCAGAGACGCCGCGAAATTACGAGTGCGCTGAGAAATTTGTGCGAGAATGATATGAAAGAAATATTTCTACGCCCGCTGCTGACTCACTTGGGCATCTTGGAAGACTACGAATGCGTGGGAGATGGCGGACGCTGGGAGATCCACGTCGTTGGCGCAGACACCGAGCTTGGACAGCAGTACCGACGCGGCATCGTGGAGTATTTCGGCATGAACAACGTGGGCGATTTTCCAACGCACGTGAATCGAACGGTGGCTGATCTGCAGGACGCGAATGTAGACAGAGCATTCCGCGCTGGAGTTTGCGACTTTGTAGCATTAGTGGAGGAGGCCCGCTTGCACGCGCCCGTCGTCGACGCTGGGGGGTCTGTTTTGGTGCGGGAGCCACTCGAGGACTTCTTCACTCTGGTGCACCCCTGTTATTTGGGGGCCTTATGTTCAGATGGATAGTATTCGAGTGATTGAGAGCTGCTGTTATTGTGCGAGTGCGCACGTCTGAGCGCGGTAATGGCGCGGGAGATTCGGGGGGGGCGCGGGCCAGTTTTTCAGCTGCGCAAGTGTGTCTTGCCCGCGGGCGACTCGGCGCATGTCACAGTTATCAGTATAAACGCGGATCTTGGGAGGAGCGCTGTGCAAGGACATTGCGAGCGTTTGGGATGCTTGTCGAGGGGTGTCCCGCCGCTGCCGAATCCGCCGCCTTTGCAAGGGGCTGCGGAGGACATGGGAACCAACAGAGGATTGCCTGATTAATCTGGCACCGCGGAGAACAACTCGGCTACGCTGCCCATGCGAGATGGCCCACCCTCGGGCAAATTGGGCGCCAGGGATCGCTCTTCGAAAGATCTCGTGGCATCTAGCGTACTGGAAGATTCGACGGGGGCGTGCTCGGGCGCGCCGGCGCCGCCGCCGCCCGGTAATGGGCGCGGGGCAGAGAACGCCGAGGCGCGCGTGCGGCGGCGGGCCGGAGCAAACGTGGGAGCCAGCGGCAATGCGAAGAAGGCCTTGGTTGCGTCGTGGAATGTTGGGGCCTGCAAAGATGGGGCTGGGTGCGCTGGCGAATGTGCGAGAACCGTGACTGGATCGGTCGTCGGTGGCCATGGGGAAACAGCTGTGCAGCAAGGGAACGGCAAGGCAAAAGCGCAGGGCGTCGGCGACGAAGCAGCGCGGCAAAGGGAAGACCCTTCAGGGGGCGTGGGGGGCGGCGATGATGTCACCCCCGTTGCAGACGCCATGCAAAAGGCATTCTGCAGTGTTGGCGTAGACGCGTCCTCGAAAGATCCTCGGCGGATCCCAGAACTCCTCGTGGCAGCTGCCGCGACAAGCGTTCGGCGACGCCCGACGGTGCCTGCGGATCCAGACGATGCCTCCCAACCGTGGGCGCGAGCGTTGGCCGAAGATGTGGCTGTCGAGTTGCCAGCCGTTCACTGTGCGTTTGTGGGGTGTACATGGCAGTCGGATGACGAGGGCGAGTTGTACGACCACGTCCACGCGGTGCACGGTGCCGTTGTTCTGCCAATTGCCGACTTGATTCATCCTGGGGACGAGGGAGAGAAACTCCGTGTCGCAGCAGCGTACCATGCGATCGTGGCACTTGCCGTTCGGAGTGGTGCGCCGCTGTCGGCATATTCTCTACACAGAAGGAGTTTGGCCAGGTACGCGGGAGCAAGTAAGCAGAAAAGCGTAGCGTCTCCGATATGTTTTCTTTGCGCGTGCACGTTTCCATGGGTAGGAAGCCGAAGAGGAAACCAGATTTCCTGGGAAAGCCCGTTCAAGGCATCCGAGGCGGACCCGAGTGTAGTGGGCCATGCAGGACGTGCAAGCTCGTTTCAGCGTCGACGCATATGTACGAATCTACTGGCATGAGCCAGGAAACGAAGCGTTGGACGTGGACGATGCGTGGTATAATGGAGACTTCACCGATTGGCTCGTGACAGTGCCGACGTACCGCGGTGATGTGCAAATATTGTGTTGCCCGGAAGATCAACAGTGCCGCAGGGGGTGCCGGGAGAGGAGAGAGAGAACGGCATGTCCCGAATGCAGAGTGTCTCTTTGTCAGGAGTGCAAGGTAGAGGTGGACAGGCCATATCGGTGGCGGGCGAGTGCGATCCAGGCAGTCCCGCGCCGCAGTCCTGCGAATGACTTGATGGCGTTCTATGCGCCAGATCGCATGTACACACAAGGAATGACAGTGATGGAAATGATTTGCTGCAGCCCTTGCATTGCGTCGATGATGTGCTTTTCATTGGAGGTGAAGTTTCAAAGCGATCAGGAAAACAGTCAGGGCAGGGGGAACTTGTTTGACAGCGTCGCTGGGTTCCACAGCGGGCGTTTGGCAGCGCGAGGGAATGCCGCAAGCTTCATGTTACCGTGGCAGGGGATTTTGCGAGAGCTACGTCCGCTCGAGAAGTAAGGGCGCCAGGGAAGCGACTCTGCGGTGCCGATCGTGGGTGATAGGTTGGGGTCGGTTGTGCAAATACTTCTGAAAATCAACGACGCCACTAGTAAGGACAACCTGCCGCGGTTCATGCATCAAGCGAATGTCTGGCGCGATGTCGTGAAGCGCCACATCGGGGAGATGAAGAAGCGCGGGCGCCCGGCCGTCGTGAACGTCAACTTGGAGGCGATGGAGAGAAAGGCAGATCAGTTGCCGAAGAACGGCGTGCCGCCTGAGATTGTCCGGCCGTTGCCGCGTGACACCGCGTCGGACAAGCTCATGGTGCAGAAGAATGCGACGCCCTGCGATGGAGAGCGAGGTTCTGTTGCAGCGGCTGCGCGCGACATGAACTTGCGCACGCCGAATGCCGTCGTGATGGAGAAGTCGTCTGTGGACGAAGTGGACGCGAACAAATTGAGGCAGGGTGCGGTGGGGCATGTGTCCGGCAGGTCGCCGACGGCAGGGCGCGAAAGTCCAGAGCCAGGCGCAAACACTGTCGCACAGGCAGGTGCATTGGCAATGGAAGCCAAAAGCTTCGCACTGCGTCTGGCAAGTGCGCGGGCCAGCAGGCGTGACCGGCCGGAGTGCCCGTGCGGCGGAGAGAGAGACGAGCGCGCTCTGGCGAGGACATGCAGAACGGGAGACAAGGCGGCCAACGTAGACACGAACACACTGCAGTTTCGGTGTTGGGAGATGCTGGAAGCGGACGCGCCTCGCATTCGGTGCGTGGTGTATCCAGGCCGTGCGATGATGAATCAGTTTTTTCCGTGGTTTTTCGGCGTGGCATTTCATTTCTGTTTCAAGTGCGGGGTGGGGATGCCGGACATGCCTGAGTGGCAGGAAAATGCACGACATCGACGTGGGCCCGCGGCGCCCCGCGTGGATTTGGCTCTGTGGGCGCGCATCGTGACGCGTCGGGTGGAGTCTCAGTCCAGGCGTGAATGGCGGTTTGGTTTTACGTTGTCGTCGGTCTTGTTTCAAAGTTCAGTGAACATGGCCCGGTCCGTCCGCTTGGCGGACTATAGAAAGGACGGACAGACGGAATGCCAGTATTCGCAAGGAGAACTCGAAAAGGCAGCCGTGAGCATCGTAGAAGCTTTGCATGGTACGTACAAAGATCCGTCAACCGGCAAGACCACGAACGTTCGCGGATTTTTCTCGAAGCTAAAATATGTTCAGTCGCTCGATGCGATATCGAAACGACTGGCTGCTGGAGCCAGCGCAGTCTCGCAATATTGAAAGGGGTGAACGAGGTGCGGACGCTCACGAGGTACGACACCCATGCGGCTCGAATCGCCCATGGGGTGCCGGTATTTTTCACCATGTCCCCAGACGAGAGACACAATCTGGTCATGGTGCGGCTGTCGCGGTCGCGAGAGAAGGACCCCGTGAATCTTGGTGAAGCGCGGGCGCGTCACGGCCCAACGCATGGTGGGTTGTGGGAGCCGTCGCTGGCGCGCAAGGATGATCTCTCCAGAGATGCCTCGACAAGAGATCGGGGCGAGCAGGCGAGCGAGAACGGATCGGACGCAGAGGGGGCAGAGGGTGACGACGACGCGGACATGGCAGTGCCTTTGGCGATGTTGGCAGATGCTGTGCCCGCGTCGGACGAGAGAAGAGCAGTGCTGGCTCGGGACCCGCTGGCGGGCGTTGATGGGTTTCGGGTCATCGTGGGCTTTGTTTTCGAGAACATTTTGGGCTTGCGATATTGTCCGACTTGCCCGGACTGCGAGTGCGCAGACTTGCTTGGCAGCAGCGCGACGGCGGCGGGCGGGTGCTTGGGTCGCGTGGGCGGGGTGTGCGGCAGCATTGATGCTCAGAAGTCGGCAGGAAGTTTGCATCTGCACGTGCATGTCTTCGTTCAGTGTCTGCGCCAGCATGCCCCGTTGCACCAACTGCTACAGCTGCCGACAGATTTGGCGAAGGGGCGGGTAGAAGAGTACAAGAGGTTCAAGAGAAACGCGAGTCGTCAAGAGTACGCTGGCGTAGAACGCTGGAGGGGCAGGAAACGGAGGTGGAGAGGGCATGGCCCACGTGTCGCGAGGCCGCAGAGCTGGTCGCAGCGCCGGAGTACTTACACAGCGCCCAGGCTAAGGGGTTGGAAGAGACGGAAGGCTGCGGCAGGGAATCAACGAGCGGCAACGGGAGAACAGGAGGTGAAGACAAGAGTAACGAGGCAGGGCGGACCTGGCTGCAAGAGTACCTCGGCGTCTGGGTGCAAAAAGGGCAGGAGTTTCGACAGAACCACGTGTACCAGTGGAGTGAGCGTTTGCAGCGCATGGTACCGTTGGCCCATTCTCAAAGGAAAGACGACATATCGCAGTGCAAAAGCTTTTCCCGCGCACGACGTGGCTCACAGATCGCGCAGTGGTGTTGTGCCGAGGTTTTTTTGCAAGACCGTGGCATGCCGCGGGCAGGGGGGGGGGGGGGGGACATGACAGGGTGCTTGCACGGGCCCATGAACGAAGATAACCTGAACGGAGCGCTGCCTGCGATGTTATGCGGCGCGGTGGGTTTGAATTTTAATTTCGATTTGCAGATTTTGTACAGGTTCCCAGTGACGGAAACCACGCACGATAGCGGTGTGTGCGAAGAGCGGTGCTGGGAGACGGATCGACCCATAGACATGGTTCTGGCAGCGCAGCGAGCGCGGAATGCAGCAGCTGGGTATGCGGCGGACTATCAGTGCAAGCGGTGTGCCCCGTCGTTCAACGAGGTGAGGGAGATCAAAAAGGGGCGCCACGCGCTGGCGGATCAGACGAAGGACAGGACCGCGGCGTACCGAGCGAACAGGCACATGAAGAGGTTTCTCAGTGACATGTACGGGAGAGGCGTGGTGCGGTCAGCGCAGGAAGCTGCGAATCTGCGAGCGTACCGAGACCCCAGAGACGTGACTGGTGCCGAGAGTATCAAGACTGCGAAGACAGCCATGATCCCGGGAGCTGAAGCCGTGCGCATAGCGGAGCGTGTCTGTGCTGACGGGGACGGCGCGACCGTAGCAGCGTCGGGGATTCTGGAAGCGGACAAACGAGAAGGGTCGAAAAAGGTTCGAATTGTGTCTAAGAGTCCAGTGTACTTGTATGGCATGCGCCCGGTCGACGCACCTGGTGCGCCCGATTCGGCACGCTTATCGTTGTATGAGTTCTTGCGATGTTGGCGCATCGAGTTGGCAGCATTTCCTCGCAGCGGAGCAGAGCTGGCAGCCGCGGCCAGCCATGAGTTCCAGGCGGAGCTGACGCTGTCCGGGATCCAGAAGGTGCGCGAAGCAGACTAGCAGAGAGCGGATACTGACGAAAACGGTGCGCAAGCCGGACCCCAGTTGAAAACTGGAGTGGATTATATGATCAAGGAGGGATGGGGGAGTTATTCGTGGGTTCCATTTCTAGATATTCCTGAGCTTGAAATTTTGAGGCACACGTGGGTGCTGGTGCGAAACGAGCGCCCGAGAAACTCCAGTTTTCATGGAGCGCCGCAGCCGAAACACGGAGCGGGGCAGGAGGATAGGAACGGGCTTTTGTTGATGGTATATTTTCGAGCGTTCACGCTGCGTGACGATGTCGACTGTGGAGTGCCGCGCCTGCGGGATTTCTGCGGAAAGCAGGGGTCGTGGGCGGGGGCGTCGTTGGCGTGGTTGAAGAAAGGCATGCCGTGTGAAGAAACGAAGAGGTACGTGCAGAACTACATGTGCGTGGTGGACTTGCGACCAGTCGCGGAGGAAGATCTCGTGAAGCACGAGGACGAGCTGTGCAGCGATTCAGAACTGGATCCGAGAATGTCGACGCGGCGACTAGACGGAAGACGCGCGTGGGAGGCGCGTCCATGGAGAAAGAGGACTGGCGGACAAATGCACAGGCGGCATGCGAAAAGGAGAAGAGCCGGGAGGCCATGGCCAGAGGCGACGTCGTGTGGGGCGAGAGACCGAGTCGAAAGAATCGATAGCGCAAGAAGCTCGGAGGGGAAGGCGTGTTGAGGTGGGATGACGCGGCAGTGCAGAAAGCGCAAGCGGTGGCGGCGGCGTCGAGGGCCGCGGAAGGCAGCGGCGCGGGTGGAGCGGAAGGTGCCCCAGAGGTGGTGGCGGCCAAGGAAGCATCTGCGTCGAGTGTGCGGAAGTGGAGAAAAGAGCTTGCGGATAGCGGGTTGAACGCGGGCCAGCGTAGCGTCGTGTGTTTGCGCAAGATTTCGCGAGTTCCGCGAGCGGCAAGAAAACAGGCCAGAGTAGTTCTGATATGCAGCCCCTCGTGTGGATGTTGCATGGTGGTCGGGGGGCCGGAAAACGTTTCGTCATGGGCAAGATTCGGAAGGAGCTGTTCGAAAAAGAGCTGGGGTGGACGCGCGGCATAGATTTCCAGGCGGCAGCGTTGCAGGCTACAAACGCGTCAGCTCTCGACGGGGTTACGATTCACAGTGCATTTGGGCTCGGTGTGAACGAAGCGAACGAGAAGAAGGTCGCGGCGGGCGATGCCGATGCAGAGACGAAGAATAAATCGAAGAAAGAGCTAGCGGCGCAGCGTATGTCACAGTGGAAGTGGCTGATTGTGGACGAGGTGAGCATGGTCAGCGCGAACTTCAATGCGGAGCTGGACTCGCACTTGCGGTCGTGCATGTCAGCTGCGAGTGTCGCGGAGGTAGGTGGAGACGGCGTGGCCAGGCCCTTCGGTGGCGTGAATGTGCTGTTCTGCGGCGACTTGGACGGCCATCAATGCGCTTCCCACGTCGTAGTAAAACAAACGCGAGGAAGTACGCGCCGGTTGCCGCGGATGACCACGGACAGTATATCTTTTGGGGCGCTGGAGGCGAAGGGGCAGTGCAGGGCATGACGGAGTTGACGGAGTGCAAGCGCGCGGAGGATCAAGACGACGGGTTTCTCGCTGTGCAGGGCGAGTTCCGCCGAGGGGCGTTGCCTGAACGCGCGCGCACTTTTTTGCATGGCGCACCGACGGATGTGCCGGGGTCGTGGGTGAACGGTGCACCGTTGTGCGGAAACACGCGTTGTCTCGAAGACATAGAGGCAATTGCGAAACAAAACGAGCTCGAATGTGACGCTTGCAAAGCTGAGCGGGAGAAGAGAAAGCTCGTTGCGACGTCGCCAGAAGACGCGCGGTTTCGGGAGGAGAAGGAAGCTGTCGCCACTTATGCGAATCAGGACATTCGTTGCCACGTCGGGAAGCAGAGAGCTGTGCAGTGGGCGAAGGAGCGAGGAGAACAGCTGCTGCGGGTCGCAGCCAGGGGCCGCCCTTGCCACGGGGGGAACAGAGGCGGCCGTGCACGGTGGAGGATAAGATACGTTGGCTGGGGTACCACGAGAAGGAGTGCGCAAGCTTGCCCGGCTGGCTACCGTTGGCCAAGGGGATGCCCGTGGCTTTGGGTGATCACTTGGATCGGTCAAAGAAGCAGCTTCTGCGGGGCCGCACAGCGACGATCCATGGATGGGTGTTGCACGAGGATGAGGTCGTTGGAGATGCAGAAGAGGAAGTATTAATGCATCTTCCGAGACTGATTTTGTTGGACTTCCATACGAAAGAGTGGCACCTGCCAGGGTGGGGGCCGGGGTTGTATCCGATCTTCCCATCGAGAGGACGCCGGTGGTTCTTGGACGGATATCGGAAGCATCCAGTATTGAGTGTGAAGCGCACGCAGTTCATGATCACCCCAGCTTTGGCAGTAACGGCGCACTCTGCTTAGGGCCGGACCATGGCCGCAGTGATTGCGGACCTCGAAAGAGGGCGCGGCGTGAGTTTGATGCCAAGTTACGTAGCCATCGCGCGCGTGCGAAGGCGGGAGAACTTGTTGATATTCAGGCCTTTCGAGAGGAAGCCGTACAACGCGGGAGAGATGCGACGCGCGCAGAAATTATTGCAGGTGCTTCGCGGGGAGAAAGTGGATTGGGATGAGTGAGAAGCGGTACTAATGCCACGAGACCAGTGCGAGCGCTGCCGGCGGAGGTTGTTGGTAGAGGCGTTCGCGAAGTACGAATTCCAGAGAAAGGAAAGGCCGGCGTTCTGCAAAGAGTGCACGGAGGAAATGAAAAACGCGGACGAGAAGTGGTGCACAACGTGCAGAGGGCTGGCAACGAAAGCAGAGGGTGACGACGCGGCGCGCCAGGGTAGCGGTCTGAGCGCGGATGCGGCGGCCGACGACGGGGAGACGAAAAGGATTAGGACGATGTATTGCGCGAAGTGCAGCCATGTCAAAGCCAAGCAGAAGTCGCGGCGCGCCAACGCGAAGTGGAACGAGAGCGTCGGCAAGGTGCGATGTACGAAGGGTAAGTGCCTGTCGCTGTGTGACGAAAAGGCGGGGATGTCGGAATCTCAGAAGAAGCACAATGCTGCGGGGGAAAGGCTCTGTCGGAAGTGCGCGTCAGAACGTCTAAGGACGACGCTTGCGTCGAATAATAGGAAACGCGTGGTCACGTTGCGGTGTTCGAACGGCGACTGCCTGTTGGAGTGCCTTAGAGGGGGCGAGGATGTCCGAAGCTCAGAAAAAAAAACACACAGAGCAGCAGGGGAGAGGCTCGGTCGGAAGTGCGCGGAAGAGTGGGAGAAGGCGGTTTTGCGGACGAAATACGAAGCAGGGAATCGCAAACGGAAAGCCGAGGCGGACGCGAAACCGCTGACGTGCGCAGCGTGCGGAGAAGCGTTCTCGGACACGACGCATTTGAAGCATAAGCAAGAGAAACATCATCGAGCGGCGAAAGGAGTGAAAGTGTTGTGCGGAGGCTGCAAGGAACTCGGGTTCACAGCCCGCAGTTGCCAGGCGTATCAGTGCAGCGGCGCGTGCAAGAGAAGACTGCCGAAGTCGGCGTTCCCCGACCCTACCCATGTCGCGCGCGATGCCAAAAGGGGCACCCTGAAATGCAAGACCTGCAAATGTTGCCCAATCGGGCGCGTGTGCTGGGGAGGAACAGGAGGCAGGGAGAGAATGATGGGGGGAGAGGAATGGAAGAGGAGGATAATGAATCGGTGGAGAATGAAGACGTTGGGGACGAGGAGGAGGTGGAAGAGGAGGAGGAGGAGGAGGAGGAGGAGGGGGACACTGAGATAAGGCTTGTGTTATTGGTTCTGTATTAGAGGCTTTTCGAATGTGTATCGGGATCTCGCGGCACGAAGGCTGCTTTGAAACCACTAGAGGGCATCTGACGCCCTTTTGGAACACTCTTGGGGCCTCCGTATGGCTCCTGGGTGCGGAAAGGTAGATTTGTAGAAGTTCTGGACAGCACCACTGAAGTGCAAGACATACAAAAGCAGTCCCTGATCTCTGGGATCTCTTGGGGGGCTTCTCGCGGGACTCTTGGAGGCAGTTTCGAAGCCTCTTGGGGGCCGTTTGAGGGCCGTTTGGGTTTGGGGCCGTCTTGGGGGCCTTTTGGGGCTTCTTGGGGGCGTCTTGGGGGCCTCTTTGGGCCTCTTGGGGCTTCCAGGGGCCGTCTTGGAGCGGAAGGCTCGGATTGTCGGTTCAAGCTCCCGCTCTTGGGCCCCTCTTGGAGCCGTCTTGGGGCCCTCTCAAGCCGTCTTGGGGGCCTCTTGGGCCGTCTTGGCGCCCTCTTGGGCCGACTTGGGCGCCTCTTGGGGGCCTCTTGGGCCGTCTTGGGGCTGTCTTGGGGTGCTCTTGGACCGTCTTCAACGCCGTGACGGCCGACAAATCGTATATCATCAAACTGTACGTTTCCCATCGGAATTTGACGATTTTCGGCTCTTCGGCCCTTCTGAGGACTGCTCTTGGAGGCCTCTTGGACCGGTTTGGAGGCCTCTTGGCTCCTCTTGGGGCCATCTTGAGCGTCTTGGAGCGCTCGTTTGGCGTCTCGAGGCCCTCGTGGGCCGTCTTGGACGCGTCTGGAGGCCTTTTTCGCTCGTCTTGAGCCTCTTTTGGGCCCAGAAAAGCACCGTGGCGCGCTCGTGGTCGGCGAGGGGGGGGGGGCCACCCGGGGGGGGGTCAAATCGCCGGTTTGGGGTTCCTGGGGGGGGACTATAAGGGGGGGGGAAGTATCTCACACGCCTAGAGACCCACAAGGGGTCGGCGGATTCGTGCCGTTGCATCTCGGGGTTCGTCGGCGCGTCGTCGTCATACTCCTCCTCATTCTTCTCCTGCTGGCCCTTTGCCCACCAGGGGCACTGGCAGGCGCGATGGGCGGAACGGGGCTTGCGGTTGGCCCTCCTCCTCCTCCTCCTCCTCCTCTTCCTCCTCCGCCTCCTCCGCCTCATCCTCCGCCTTGTCCTTGTCCGACTCCTCGTCCTTGTCCTCCTCTTCCTTCTCCTTCTCCTCCGCCCCTTCACCCGTTCCTCCTGCTCCTCTTCCTGTGTCCCTGTCCTCCTTCTCCCTTTTGCTCCTCCTCCTCCGTCTCCTCCTCCTCCTCCTCCTCCTCCTCCTCCTCCTCCTCCGCGCACGTCGCGCGTCAAGTCCCGCAGGGCAGTCGCTGACCAACCCTACAGCCTAGCCAACCTCCCCACGACCGCAAGAGACCCCCCCCCCCCCAGCTTTGAGCGGATGCTGCCCCCCGTCCCCGGACCTCGAGGCTCGAGGCGCTCGGACGTTGAGAGAGGCCTTTTTGGGCCTCCCGGGGCGCCCTCGCGGCTATTGCTGGACTGCCCCAGGCTGGGGGTCGACCTCTGACGGCAGAGGGGCCCGGCCTTCCGGCACTGCGATCGAGCAGCTCGTGGAGCCCTCTTTTCTCCCCGGAGCCGTCGGCCTCCCCGAGGCCAATTCTGGGCCCCAGCGCAGCAGCACAAAAACAGCCCAGGGCGAGCAAAACGATCCTGGGGGATGGGGGGCGAGAGCCCTGGGGGGCCCACGTCACGACAAGACGGTTACGTGGGGATGTCCGAGATGGCGTGCAACGGGGGCGCTCCTCCGCGGGAGGGCTCACCCTGGGCGGCTGTGGTCTCGGTGCGGTCAGGGACGGTGGCAAGAACGCTGTACATTCAAACTTGGGAGGTCACTTTGGCTTTGAAGCTGCCCAAGTTCATTTGTGTGTTTTGTCCTGGCCCTGCTCGCTATCTGGGCCCTGGGCGCAACTGGAGCTCAAAAGGGGCCTCGGTCATTGACTAAGGCTCCTTGCGCCAAAACGTTCCAGGGCTCCATCGCATCCTCGCCTGTTCGGCCCATCCTTGCCCTGCTCGGCTCTGAGGTTCGGGCTTCCGCCGCCGCAAATATTGCAACAGGGACGTCGATGGGTTCTTGCGCCTTCACTTGGGCGTCGTGCAGGAAACGGGGTCGACCACGCGGACACTCGAGAGTAAGCTGTCCGCGTCAGATCGCGCGTGGGCGCCCTCCTTCCCGTGCGGCATGCCGCGCGGGTGGCCCGCGCACGCCGCCGCATGAGGCCGCCGTGCTCTCGTGTGTCGGATCCCATTCTCCTGGCCGCTCACCCTTCATCTTCACCTCGCAGCCAGCCGCAGAACTCCAGCTCCGGACACCACCTCAGCACTCCGAGTCCCAGCTTCCAGCTCTCGGCCGCGAAGATCCCCGTGCGAGTCAGAGCCCTCCAGGCCTTGAGAGGCTGCGGCCTCTCGCGCGCCTCGCCCACACGGGCCCAGGCACGCGCGCTTCGCCAGATGGGCCTGCACCGCCGCCTCGCTCGCTCGCTCGCTTCATCCTCACCTTGGCCGCGCACCTGAGGGAGGAGGAGGAGGAGGAGGAGGAGGAGGAGGAGGAGGAGGA
>CAUYUJ010014758.1:0-29859 GCA_963575745.1 Prorocentrum cordatum | reverse complement strand
GGGGACGGCGGGCCCCTGAGGCCTCGGCGCGGGCCCACGGCCGGGAGCCGCGTCGCAGCTCCCCGGCGTCGCGGGCGGGCGTCCCTCCGCGGGGGGAGCCCCCGAGGGGCCGCTCTGGGGCCCCGGGGCCGCGGGCGGCTCGCGGCGCGGACGCAGCCTCGGCCACGAGGTCGACAGCTCTGCGGGCCAGCGTCGTGAACACGAGCGCGACGTCGGCAGCGGGGGGGGGGGACCAGGGATGACGTGGCCAGCTCACGAGAGGGGCCCCCTTCGTCGAAGGACGCCAGACCTCTGGAGGCCCGCGGAGGCCTGCGGATGCGAGGCGGGGCCGTCTTCGCCGGCGGAGGCGAAAACCGTACTGCAGTCGATGTCCTGTGCTTCACCTGCGTTCGGTGCCGGGCCTTCCGTGCTTCCCGGGGAAGCTGCCTGGACGATCGTTTTGGCAGAGCCTCGCTGGGGACATGGTGGACGATCGTTTCGACCGCCGTTTCAAACAGAGCGAGGCCTCTGGAGCAGACTCGGAGGGGCAGTCGTCTGCAGAAGGAGGCGGCATCATACCCCGCGAGAGAGGTCAGCGCCGATGCCGCGAAGGCTTCTGGGTCCGGCCAGGTGATGGCATCGTCCGCCTCGTCCTTGCCATGAGAGAGCTGAAGCACGGATTCGCAGACTTAGAGATTGACACCAACACCAATATCGGCGGTGTTCCTCCACCGAGGGAAGAGGATCCCGATCTCGGTGATGGTGGTAATATTCTGGCTTCCAAGGTGGCCGAAATATTGCCACCAACACCGAAATCGAGGATCGTCTTCCTCCTGTGGAGGCAAACCCCCTGTGTTGGTGTTGGTGCCAATTTCCGGGCCTCCCACAGATGCGTGGCCCGAGAAGCCGGGCCAGGGCGGAGGGAAAGAAGGCATCATCTTGGGTCTCGGGCAAGGAGGAGAAGTGATTGTACTGGGCCCTGGTCTCGGGCGCTTGTAATCTTGTGTGCGGGCCAGTCTGTGTCGCAGAAGGACTCTCCTCCTCCTCCTCCTCCTCCTCCTCCTCTTCCTCCTCCTCCTCCTCCTCCTCCTCCTCCTCGTCCTCCTCGTCCGTCGAGGCTGCGGACGGTTCTGCTGCTGCCAGATGGCACCCTCGTCACCTCCTCCTGCTCCTCGTCGCTCCTCGTCCCTCCTCCTCCTGCTCCTCATCTCTCCTCCTCCTCCTCCTCCTCCTCCTCCTCCTCCTCCTCAACCTCCTCCTCCTCAACCTCCTCCTCCTCCCTCCTCCCTCCTCCCTCCTCCCTCCTCCTTCGTCTTTGTCCTTGTCCTCGTCGTCGTCGTCGTCGTCGTCGTCCTCCTCTTCCTCCTTCGTCTTTGTCCTTGTCCTCGTCGTCGTCGTCGTCGTCGTCGTCCTCCTCTTCCTCCTCCTGCTCCTCGTTCCTCCTCCCGCTTTCTCAAGGGAAGGGCAGAGCCAGAAGGGGCCCGACAGCGATGCGTGGCTTTCCCCACTGTCCAGCTGTCCCCCGCGGTCCGCTGGTACTTTGTATTTCATCGCTTCGCTCATTCCGCCGGCCCATTTTTGCGCACCGCTGTGTCGGCTGGCCGAGCGGTTGCTGGCAGTGCGGAGCTGCAGTGTCGGCGTGTGTGCGTGTGTGTGTTTATGTGTGTGTGTGTGCGTGTGCGTGTGCGCGCGCGTGTGTGTGTGTGTGTGTGTGTGTGTGTGTGTGTGTGTTCGTGTGTGCGCGCGTGTGTGTGTGTGTGTGTGTGTGTGTGTGTGTGTGTGTGTGTGTGTGTGTGTCTGCGAGACATTGTTTTCGGCACGTCTGGTGTTGGAGCAGCTCCCGTGGAGCAGCTGCGTGGCGGTCGTTTGGACATTGTGGAGAAGATGTCGGCGGTTCGTTGGTTTCTTATGTGGTTTCTGGGTGTTTGCCGCCCTGTGGGGCTTCTGGTGTTTCGTGGGGGGTTGGTTCCTGCGGAAGCTCGCTTGGAGGCCGTTCGAGTGAGAGGAGGAGTGATCTGACGCGATGATGGAACCCTCGTGTCGGAGGGTGGCGGGCCTTGAATGGAAACATCGGCTCTCATCTTGTCCTGATGTCGATTGTCATTCCGATCGCGGGGTGCAGGAGCAGCTTTGGTGGTTCTTTTCCCCTCTATCCTCTTCTCCCGGATTGTCTTCCCCGGTATGCTGTTGTGTGTCGGTGGGTCGGCACTGGATTGCGAGACTGGTTTAAGCAAGCGCGCCATTCTAGACTATGTGCTCGTGAGGCTGGCGGTGAGTTATCCTCACCACCTACTAGACCACCCCAACCCAACCCGAAGGCCTCGATTTGCCCTCCACTTCCAGTGTGGGGGGGTCGGGAACGTTGAAAAAACACATGGAAATCGTACCACCCCCAACCCGAAATTCGGGGCAAATTCGGGTCTTCGGGGCTGGGTCGGGGTGGTCTGGTATGTAGTCATATCCTCTTCGTTGTCGTTCCTTTCTCGCACTTCTGGATCCCATCCGCCCGGTCGCCTCGGAGCGCTGTCGTGAGCTCCTGGAGGGCAGCGCACGGGAAGCTCCTGGGAGTCCTCCGAGCCTTTCGGGGACGTCTCAGCCCAGAACCTTTCTGGGGCTCTGGGGGGCCTTTTGTGGCGGCCTCCTGGCCGCCTGTCGGGGGCCTCTTGTCTGGGGATTCTGGGGGACCTCCGGGGGCCTCCTGGGGGCTCCTTCTGGCCGAGGGCTCGAAATCTTGTTTCGTGTTCCCCCGTGGGGGCCTCTCTAGGGGCATTCTTGGGGCCTTCTTGGGCCTTCTTGGAGTCGTCTTGGCCGGTCCTGGAGCCCTCTTGGGCCGTCTTGGGGCTCCCTTGGGGCCCTCAGGGACCCTCTTGGGGCGATCTTGGGGACCTCTTGGGCCGTCTTGAGGCGTCGGGAAGCCGAAAAGGGGGAAACGGCTAAATCTGTCCCAAACCTCAGTCAACGCAATGACTTTTACCTCTTGGGGCCCTCTTGGGAGTGCTTTTGGAGGCCTCTTGAGGTGTCTGGGGGAAATCTTCGGCATCTTGGAGCGATGTTGTGGCATCTCGGAACCCTCTTGTTCTATCTTGGGGGGCCTCTTGGGGGCCTTTTGGCCTTTCTTGTGCGTGGCTCTCCCCGCTGTCCGGCTGTCCCCCGCGGGCCGCTGGTACTTTCTATCGTTTTCCCCCTTCGTTTTTTAGATTCCTGCAGGCAACCGCCAGAGATTTCCCCTTTCGTCCCCTTCTCGTACTGCCGCAATCATAACCTTCACTTTCGCTCCGCTCGAGATCCAGAATGCTCGACTGTGCAGTTCTCCACAAAGAGGGTGCTGCCTCTGAGGAACCCTTGACGCATTGGAGGCTGTAGGCGCCGTCGTGCCTGCGCCTGCTATCCTGGAGTTGGCACTGCAGCAGCGTCGCTGGGATTGAGGGGACGGGAGTAGGAATGGAATGGAACGGGCGTGCTCTCAACGCGGGGTCGTTGCCCAGATTAGAGCAGTTCGGCGTCAGACTCCCACTCGGCGGCGGAGTCCTGTTCGCCTCGCTGCTCGAGGGCGCGCTGACCGAGCGCTCGGACAAGTTCAGGCTCCCTATCCCACAGCCCAATCGCCCGAAGCACCTCAGCCCGTTCTCCCTCACGGGCCCTGCCCAAGCTGCCGCCTGCTTGTTGCACGCTGGCGGTCGGCGGCGGAGGCTCTGGGGCTGAGCGGGGCGCGGCTTGCTCTTCGAGCAGCTGTTCGAGCTTCGCGTCTCTGACATTGTCGCGGTCTGACGGGAAGTCACCTTTTTATCTTCCTCGTTGGTTGGATCCACCTGCCTTTGCTTGGTCAAACTTGCACATGCTCTCAGGTCCTAGGGTGAGCTGGTCATCCGAAAACACTGTGCCGCGACGACAACCGATGAAACTGGCGGGGTTCTCTGCCGAGAACCTCGGCCTGGAGCAAGTCGTGGCCTCGCCACGGAAACGTTGTATGTGCGAAGTCCTCCCACCCCGCCCCCCACCCCGTACACGAACCGATGAGATGGGCGGTCCTCGAGGCTCCCTCGGGGCTCAGGCTCCTCCTCGGGCGGGGCCTGGCGCTCTGGGAGCTCCTCGGAGCGCTGAGTGTGTCAGGAGGCCTCCATGCCAGTCTCGTGATCTAGGCAGTATGACTCAATGTGCACAGTGGCCGCCCAACAAGCGGTCTCGCTTGTAAAACGTTGAACCCTTGCCACAGGTAGAACTGCTCTGTAACCACTCCGTGCTTGGCCGCTCGTGCCTTGGCGAAACGATTTGCGTGGGCGTTTCTTTTGACCTCCCACTCGGAGGTCATGAGGTTGGGGGAGCAACTTGCCGTGGGGCTCTCGCGCCTTTGTCGCAAACAGCAAACCTGAAGCATGCGTGGGCCACTGTATTCCAAACGTGTTGCAGTGGCTGCACCTTCGTAGCTTTCAAAAGCGCGGGCAAGCACTATATCTATTCTGCGGCATTGGATGCCGAGCGTTTCGTAGCCTGTTGGCTCAAGCCGCCTTGGACCGCCTCACCGTCCTCGGACTAGTTTAGGGGTTTCGTTGTGGGTAGTTGCGGCGCAGTGGACAGTGCTATTGCGTGCCAATGGTTTCGCTTTCGGACCCCCCCACTCCTCGTCCTCCTCCTCCTTCCTTCCCTCCTGGTATTCCCTCCTCTCTCCTCCTCCCTCCCCCTCTTTCAGTCTCATTTCCCCCCTCGCGTCCCACCTCCCGACCTGGCGGGGCCGCGGCGCGGGCGCAGACGCGGGCGCCCGCCGACGTGAGGAGGCCCGCTGCCTGCCAGCGGCCGGCTGCCTCTGAGCGGCCAGCGGCCTCCCAGAGCGCGCTGCCTCCGGCTCTCTGGCTGCCCGCAGGGAGGCGTGCGACCGGCGTGCTTCGCATCGAGGGAAGAAGCACGGGGACCATGACCAAGATGTCGCAGGATCCTGTCGATGCCGATCTGGGTCATGGTCCATGTGGGCCGTCGCCGACCCGCGAGGACGATCCACGGATTGACGCTGACCAAGAGCGACGCTGACCAAGGTCGACACGACGTGTCTGCGTTCAGTCTTGGTCATGGTCCCCCGATTTCTTCCCCCCCATTGCACGGCCCCAGACCTGGGCGCCAAGAGGCGTGCCCTGCGGCGCTATGAGGGGCCGCCGCTGGTCGCGGCGGGGCAGCCGCCCCGCAGGCCGAGGACGGCCCGCTGCAGTCCCGCGCCAGGCCCAGCGCCACTGGGCCCGCGCCCCCCGATTGCGACAGCAGCAGCAGCCAGCGGCAGCGTCAGTGCTCAGTGGCTGGGTCTCGTAGCGACTGTGCTCGAGGCGGCCGATGCTCAGACGCGGGCGGCCCGCGCCGAGGCGTGGCGGCTGGAGGATGAGATGTGCGGCAGATGCGGGTCCAAGAGCAGATGCTGCGCCGGGAGTGCTTCGCGCCCCGGGAAGTCGACTAGAGGTAAGAGTGGCCTTGGTCGCTGCACTCGAAGCTGTAGCAGCGGCTTGCGCGCCTGGTTTTGGCCATCCCACGTCCCCCGTTAAAGTCGCGCACCAAAAGTCACTCTTGCCGAGGGTCACTCTTACGTGTAGCCGAGGGAGGAGCGGCAGCGTCGCGAGGATACAGTGCGATGGCAGCAGGGAGTCCACGAGGACGAGCTCTTTCGGGCGAGGATTGCGGAGATCGAGAAGTGCGCGCGGGCCGAGGCCACGCCGAGGGCCCGCGAGGACCTCCTGCAGAGGCTGGCAGGGGCCCCGCCGGGGGGCTACAGGCGCGCGCTCGAGGCCGCGCTGTCGGAGGCGCCCTCCTGCGGCGAGCGGCCCTGCGCCGCCCGCGCCGCCCGCACTGCGCGGCTGCTGGCGGCGCGGCGCCGCCGGGCCTGCGGCCCCGCCGCGCCGCCCCCGAGTAAGCCCAGTGCCAGGGCGCAGTTCCAGGCCCCGTGGCGTAGACCAGAGCCCTGGGCCTGAGGCCTCGGGCCACAGGCCGAATCGCCTTGCCCGTGGCACGTGTGGGCCCAGGTGCAGTCCACCCGCATGGTAGGGATGGGCAACCTTCCCAAGGGTACCCTGGCATCCTCGCCTCCTCGGCCCATCCTGGGCCACTTCCGCTGGCCGCGCCCCGCTCGAAAAGCCTCGAAGTGGGCGTCCAAGGCCCTTGCATCCGTATCGCGCGTCCTTATGATACGGGTTGACTCGGAGGTGGACAGACCTCCTACCCTGACACGTCGATTAAGGAATTGGCCGTTTTCGGTTCGCGAGAGGGCGTCGCGGCCGCCATTTTTGCGGGTCCAGGTCCGTCGATTTCGGTCCCAGGCCGTTTTCACTAACAGGAGGTTTACTAAAGGGAGGTTTGTCCACAGCCGATTGACTGTAGGCTCTCTGAGGGCCCCGCCCAGCGCTGCGGCGCAGCCGCGCCGGCGCGGAGCGCGAGCTCGGGCCGCGCCTGCGCCGGGGTGGGCCCCGAGCGCGCCCTCCGACTGCGAGGGGCCTCGCCGCGCCGCCGCGCGCCGCCGCGCGCCGCCGCGCGCGCGCCGGGGGCGGCGGTGGCGGCCCCGCCCCGCGGCACCGGCGGTTCCGCGGGGCCGCGGGCCCATCGGCGCTGGCGCTCGCGCGGCGCGGCAGCGCCACTCGGTGCGGCTCGGCAGCCGTGCAGCTCGCGGCGGCACCGGCGGTCCAACGGGGGCGCAGGCCGATGGGCGCTGGCCCTCGCGCGGTGCGGCAAGGCCACCCGGTTCGGCCCGGCATCAGCGCAGCTCGCGTCCCTCTGTCTCTCTCTCTCTCTCTCTCTCTCTCCCTCTGTCGCCTCCCCTGGCCTCCAACGTCTTGGACAATCGTGCGGTTGTGGAAGGATCTCGGCGTGCGCGCGGGGAGACGCGCGTGTAGCCCGCGGTGTTCAATTTGACAGAGTTCGCGGGCGCGCGGTGGTTGTTTCAACGCTGTCGGCATGCGCGCGCGCGTGGCCCGCATACTTTGGATTGACAGGATGACGGACCGCTTGCTTCCCACACAGCGCTTGCACTTAAGGGGTCTCTTGCTTCTCCTCTAAGGCATTGGGCCTGGCTGTCGGTCTGGCCAACCTGTGGCTGCCCGTCGCCGCCCGTCGCCGCTGTGCTTGGTCTCGATTTTTTTTTGTTGTGCGAGGCTCGCGCTTTGCACAGCTTTGCATCGTCTTGCATCGCTTTGCATTGATTTGCGTCGCATGGCATTGTATTGCATTGCCTTGCAGTGCTTTGCATTGCTGTTTATCGCTTTGCATTGCTTTGAATTGCATGGCCATGCGTTGCTTTGCATTGCTTCGCGTAGCTTTATACTCGTTTGCATCGCATGCTATGGCTTTTGCATAGCTTCGCATTGCTTCACATTGCCTTGCCTTGCTCTGCATTGCTCTGCATTGCCTTGCATTGCTTTGCATTGCTTTGCATTGCTTTGCGTCGAATGGCATTGCGTTGCATTGCTTTGCATTGGTTTGAATTGCATTGCGTTGCATTGCGTTGCCTTGCTTTACATTGCTTTGCCTTACTTTGCCTTGCATTGCGATGCATTGCTTTGCATGGTTTAGAATCGCTTTGTGTTGCTGTTGCTTTGCATTTCCTTGCATGGCAATGCATTGCTTTGCATTGTTTTGCATAGCTTTGCATTGCATTCCTTATTTTCTTTGTTTCGCATTGCTTTCCATGGCTTTGCATGGCTTTTCATTGCTTTGCATATCTTTGCATTGCATTGCATTCTTTGCGCCACATAAGTTGCACCACGTGGAGTGCACCCCACGCTGGCGATCACAGTTTTCTTATGATTTTAGCGGGCGGGCGCGCAGACGTCTGTGTTTTCTTAGCGGTAAAATGGTTTCCGAACGTGCCCGAGTAGGTTGTCCAGACACCACTGCATTGATTTGCGTGCTTTTGAGATGCGCGCGCGGGGCGGCGCCGGCATGTGCCCCGCATGGCGCGCGGATTCTTAAACAACATGTTAGCCAGTGTGGACCCCAAACAGTTCGTGTGGTGCAACCCTTGTGTAGCAATCCATGTGGTGCAACCGATGTGGAGCAGCCTGTGTGGTGCAATCTATGCGGTGCAGCTTATGCTGTGCAACCTACGGTGTGCGGTCTAATTTGTGCAATCTATGTAGTACAATCTCTCTCTATATATACATCGTGCCACCTATGTGGTGCAATCTATGCGCGGCAATATTAGTTAGGCAACCTGCATTGTGCAAGACATGCGGTGCAACCTATATGGTGCGACGTGTGGTGCAAAAGATGCTATGCAATTTATGTGGAGCACTCTATGTGGTACAATATATTGGGTGCAAGCCAAGTTGTGCAATCTATGTGGGCCAGTGTATGTGGTGCAACCTCTGCGATGCAATCTAGGTTGTGCAATCAATGTACGGCGATCTATGTTGTGTAAGCAACGTGGTGCAATCTATGTGGTGCAATTAATTTCTGTTCGCAGTGAGTTGTCCACTCCACTGCTCGCGCAAACATCCCACCCACCCACCCGCAACTTGGTTTGCAAAATCTCTTAAGGCCGTGACGCTGGGTACCACATGGCACTTGGCAACAACAGCGACGCCGACGACGACAGCGACAACGACGATGACGACGCCGCCGACAACGACTACGACGACACCGACGACGTCTCCAACGACTTCGACGACGCCGACAATGACGACGACGACGACGACACCGACGGCGACGACGACGACACCGACGCCGACGACGACGATGACAACGACGACGACGATGACGACGCCGACGACGACGACAACGACGACACCGACGACGACGACGTCAACGACGCCGACGACGACGACGACGACGTCGACGTCGACGACGACGAAGACGACAACGACGCCGACGCCGACGACGACGACGAAGACGACGACGACGTCGCCAACGAAGCCAACGAGGAAGGAGGGAGGACGACGACGGCGACAACGACGACAACGACGAGGGAGGAGGGAGGACGGCGACGACGCGAACGACGAAGAAGGAGGAAGGACGGCGACGCCGACGACGGCAACGACGAGGGAGGAGGGAAGACGACGACGACGACGACAACGACGACGACGACGACGACGGCGACGAAATAGGAGGGACGACGACGACACGCCGACCACGGTCGACGACGACGACGAGGGAGGAGGAGGAAGGACGACCACGGCGACAACGACGACGGAAACGACCACGACGCCAAAGAGGACGACGACGACGAATACGAGGAAAGACAGAGGACGACGTAGGCGACGACGACGACGACAACGACGCGGGAGGACGGAGGACGGCGACGACGACGACGACGCAAGGGCGCGCGCGCGCGCTTTTGTTGAACATCCGTGTTGCGAATCCTTGTGTTTTTGTAAGTTTTTTGGACACACGATGTTGAAATCCTTCCGAAACCGATGGGTTGTGGAGGTTTTCGGCGTACGCGCGCGACGACGCGCGCGTCTGCACTTCGTCTCATTTTTTGCAGGGGATTCTCGCGACGGCACACGCGCAAGGGCGTTCGACAGATTTCGACATGAGCGCGCGCGAAGCCCGCTTGGTAGCATTTTGTGAACATCTTGAAAAACCTATGGTTTTCTTAAGATTTCGCAAGAGCTCGCGCGGAAGCTTGTTTAGCAACTCTGTGTTGCGAAACCTTGTGTTTTGGTATGTTTTTTCGGAACTCGATTGCGAAATTCTTCCCGCACCGAAGGTTTGTGAAGGATTTCGGCATGCGCGCGCGACGACGCGCGCGTGTGCACTTCGTCTCGTTTTTTCGCAAGGCATTCGTGAAAAAGTGCTATGTTAGAACAACAAATGTCACCGCATAGTGTTTTTTACAAGGGAACCTCAGAGGGGGTGAAACCGGCCTAGCTGGGATGTTATGATGTGCGAAATATATATGAAATCATATTATCCCAGGGGGAACCAATATCACTCTGCTGAACTTGGAGTCGTCATCTCCACTGCTCGCGCAAACATCCCACCCACCCACCCGCAACTTGGTTTGCAAAACCTCTTAAGACCGACTACACCGACACCGCAAACAACTACTAGGACGACTCCGACGACGGCTCCGACGACTTCGACGACGACAACGACGCCGACGCCAACGACGACGAAGACGACGACGACGCCAACGAAGGCGACGACGAGGGAGGAAGGACGACGACGGCGACGACGACAACGACGACAACGACGAGGGAGGAGGGAGGACGGCGACGACGCGAACGACGACGAAGGAGGAAGGACGGTGACGCCGACGACGACAACGACGAGGGAGGAGGGAAGACGACGACGACGACGACGACGACGACGACGACGGCGACGAAATAGGAGGGACGACGACGAGACGCCGACGACGGACGACGACGACGACGTGGGAGGAGGAGGAAGGACGACCACGGCGACAACGACGACGGAAACGACCACGACGCCAAAGAGGACGACGACGACGAACACGAGAAAAGACAGAGGACGACGTAGGCGACGACGACGACGACGACGCGGGAGGACGGAGGACGGCGACGACGACGACGACGCAAGGGCGCGCGCGCACGCTTTTGTTGAAAATGCGTGTTGCGAAACCCGGGGTTTTTGTATGTTTTTTGGACGCACGATTTTGAAATCCTTCCGACACCGATGGGTTTTGAAGGTTTTCGGCATACGCGTGCGACGACGCGCGCGTCTGCACTTCGTCCCAGTTTTGCAGAGGATTCTCGCGACGGCACACGCGCAAGGGCGTTCGACTGATTTCGACATGCGCGCGCGCGAAGCCCGTTTGGTAGCATTTTGTGAACATCTTGAAAAACCTATGGTTTTCTTAAGATTTCGCAAGAGCTCGCGCGGAAGCTTTTTTAGCAACTCTGTGTTGCGAAACCCTGTATTTAATCCTTCCCGCACCGAAGGTTCTTGAAGGATTTCGGCATGCGCGCGCGACGACGCGCGCGTGTGCACTTCGTCCCATTTGTTGCAGGAGACTTGCGAAAAAGTGTTATGTTAGAACAAAAAATGTCACCGCATAGTGTTTTTTTTTTCAAGGGAACCTCAGGGGGGAAACCGGCCTAGCTGGGATGGTATGGTTTCATATTTAGGATGGACGAGTGTGCAGTATATATATATATATGTTTATGTATGTATGTATGTATGTATGTAAATGTATGTATGTATGTATGTATATATATATATATATATGTGAAATCGTACGATCCCAGGGGGAACCGATAAGTCCGGGGGAGGGGGTAGAGTCTATTCTCGTTTTAGAAAGGAGAATCCACTCTGCTGAACTTGAAGTCGTCATCTCCACTGCTCGCGCAAACATCCCACCCACCCATCCGCAACTTGGTTTGCAAAACCTCTTAAGACCGACTACAACGACACCGACGACACCGACGACGACACCGACGACGTCTCCGACGACTTCGACGACGACACCGGCGCCGATGCCGACGACGACGAAGACGACGACGACGCCAACGAAGATGACGACGAGGGAGGAGGAAGGACGACGACGGCGACAACGACGACAACGACGACAACGACGAGGCAGGGGGAAGGACGCCGACGCCGGCGACGACAACGACGAGGAAGGAGGGAAGACGGCGACGACAACGACGACGACGACGACGACGGCGACGAAATAGGAGGGACGACGACGAGACGCCGACGACGGACGACGACGACGACGACGAGGAGGAGGAGGAAGAGGACGACCACGGCGACAACGACGACGGAAACGACCACGACGCCAAAGAGGACGACGACGACGACGAACACGAGGAAAGACAGAGGACGACGTAGGCGACGACGACGACGACGCGGGAAGAGGGAGGACGGCGATGACGACGACGACGACGACGACGACGACGACGACGACGCAAGAGCGCGCGCGCACGCTTTTGTTGAAAATGCGTGTTGCGAAACCAATGGTTTTTGTAGGTTTTCTGGACGCACGATTTTGAAATCCTTCCGACACCGATGGGTTTTGAAGGTTTTCGGCATACGCGCGCGACGGCGCGCGCGTCTGCACTTCGTTTCATTTTTTGCAGGGGATTCTCGCGACGGCACACGCGCAAGGGCGTTCGACAGATTTCGACATGCGCGCGCGCGCGAAGCCCGTTTAAGAGCATTTTGTGAACATCTTGAAGAACCTATGGTTTTCTTAAGATTTCGCAAAAGCTCGCGCGGAAGTTTTTTTAGCAAATCAGTGTTGCGAAACCCTGTGTTTTTGTATGTTTTTTTGAAGGTCGATTGCGAACTCCTTCCGGCACCGAAGGAAGGATTTCCGCATGCGCGCGCGACGACGCGCGCGTGTGCACTTCGTCTCGTTTTTTTGGGGGGGCAAGGGATTCGTGAAAAAGTGCTATGTCAGAACAAATAATGTCACCGCATAGTTTTTATATGTAAAAAACAAGGGAACCTCAGGGGGGGGAGCCCGGCTGGCCTGTGATAGTTTCAATTCATATTTCGGATGGACATGTGGTCAGAATCATATATGATTTACATACCCGAAAGGGGTGTCGATAACGCCGGGGGGGGGGTAGATCCTATTTTGTTTTTAGAAAGGAGAATCTACGGGGTACAAAACATGTTGTGCAACCTGGGTTGTGCAATATATGTGGTGCAATCGATGTTCTACAATGTAGGTAATGCAGTTTTCGTGGTGCAATCTATGTTGTGCACGATGGGTTGTGCAATCTATGTGGTGGAGTCTTTGTGGTGCAGCTCACCAGTGCTCGCAGTGAGTTGTCAACTCCACTGCTCGCGCAATCATCCCACCCACCCGCCTGCAACTTGGTTTACAAAACCCATGCGACGGCGATTGCGATGAGTGCTCGGCATTGGCTGATGCATCTCTGCGGCCGCGCTGGCCCGCGCATGCTCGCGCGCGCAAAGGCCAGCTAGTGCGGCGCGACCGACGCGGTCGCGGTGGCGCTGACCCTTCCCAGCGGGCACTTCGGTGCGAATCGGTGACGTGGGCGGGCGCGGTATCATGGCGACGCCGGCAACGGTAGACACAATGATGAGAGCAGCGATGATGGTGACGATGGTGGCGACGACGACGGCAACGGCAATGACGGCGCCGATGTTGATCACGCCTGCCGATAATGATGACGATGTCCTCGCGTCGGTGATGGAGGTTTTGGATGGAGTTCGACGCGCGCGCGGCCGACGCGCGAGTGGCCCGCGAGGTGTTATTTGACACGGATCGTGCCTCTCCAGCGCGCGCGCGAGGGCGTTCGGATGATTTCGCCGTGCGGCGCGAGAGGCCTGTTTTGCATAATGCGATGGTATTTCTTGATAGCCAATAATTCGCAATAGTTCACAAGAGCGCGCGCGCAGGCTTGTCCGAAAACTGATGTTGCAAAACAGGTTTTCTTTGTTCCCCTTTTTGTCGGGCACTCGTTTTTGAAATCCTTACGACACGTATGGTTCTTGAAAGGTTGCGGCGAGCGCGCGACGACGCCCGCGCGTGCAGTTCGTTTAGTTTTTTTTTTTTTTTTTTTTTTTTTTTTTTTTTTTTTTGTATATATATATATATATATATATATATATATATATATATCAAAAGGGTTCTTGCGACATAACGCGCGCAAGCGCGTTCGAGCGATTTTGACGCGCGCGCGAAAGGTTAGTTCGGTAGAGTTCTATGAAACCTTTGGAAAACTAGCGCTTTTCTTTAGAAGCTGCAAGAACGTGAGCACCGTGTTCTTTTTTGTTGTTGTAATTGTTTGAAATTCCTTGTTGCGAAAGCATGCGGTAGTGATTTTATGTCTTCCTGACACCCGATTTTAAAGTCCAGGCGAAACCGACGTTTTTTGTTGTCCGAGGGTTCCGGCATGCGCGTGCGACGATTCGCGCGTGCGCACTCCGTCCTATTTTCTGCAACTGGTTTTTGAAACAGATGACATGTTGATAAGCAAATGTGCGCGAAACGAATTTTCTTCAGAAGATGAGGGGGGGAAACGTTACTGGCCTGCCTGGGATGGTACGAGTTCATTTTTGGAAGATGAACGATGGGGCAGAATCGCATGTACATTGCAATCCGAAAGGGGGGCGGTTAAATCCGGGTGGGATCATATACTAACATTTTCTTAGAACAGAAGTGCTATGTTGTACTATCGATGTGGTGCAACCTATGTTGTGCAGTCTGTATTGTGCAATCTATGTTGTTGTGTGGTTCTATCTATGATGTGCAGTACACTTGGCGCAACCTATGTAATACAATCTCTGGTTCAAACTATGTGGCGGCGACAAGGCGGCGACGGGGCGGCGACTGCGGCAACATAGCCGCCAGACCAACAAACAGGCCCAGACGACGGGTGCCGACGGCGACGGCGAGACGGAACACACTGCCCATTTCTTTAGAACAGATGGAAGATCCCCTAAATGCAATCACTGTTTTGGGAAGACTTGTTATATTGACTCATGCTCGGCACATTGTATATCATTAGAGAGGGGCGAGGTTCGTGTGTGTGTGTGCGTGTGTGTATATACCGATATCCAGACTGGCTGGCATGCTGTTGTGTGATCGGAGGTGAGCGGGTGAGATCGAAATGGAACGGAGAGCCCCCCTACCGGGAAATCGATTTCGGTTTCGTGTTCGTGCGTGCCGTGCGTGCGGGCGAGGCGAAGCTGCGTGGGCGGGCGAGAGAAAGTCTCTTGTGGCTGAGGCGCGGCCGGACCAAATGTCTCCCTTCCGGGCGGCCGGTGGTCTGCGGTGTCCCGCCGGTGTCCCGCTGGTGTCCCGTGTGGCTGAGGCGCGGCCGGACCAAATGACTCCCTTCCGGGCGGCCGGTGGACCGCGGTGTCCCGCCGGTGTCCCGCCGGTGTCCCGTCGGTGACCCGATGATGATGAGGATGATGATGATGATGATGATGATGATGATGATGATGATGATGATGATGATGTTGTTGTTGTTGTTGTTGATGTTAATGTTGTTGATGATGATGGTGATGATGATGTTGGTGTTTTATTTTGATGATCGATAGTGAGATCGATAGTGAGGTCGGATGTGGGATCGATAGTGAGATCGATAGTGATATCGATTGTGAGATCGAGTGTGAGACCGAATGTCAGATCGATTGTGAGATCGATTGTGAGATCGATAGTGGTATTGGTAGTGAGATCGATTGTGAGACCGAATGGGAGATCGATTGTGAGATCGATTGTGATATCGATTGTGAGATCGACAGTGAGACCGAATGTGAGATCGATAGTGGAATCTATTGTGAGATCGATTGTGAGATCGATCGTCAGATCGATTGTGAGATCGATCGATTGAGATTGATAATGAGATCGATAGTGAGTTCGATCGTGAGATCGATGGTGAGACCGAATGTGAGATCGATTGTGATATCGGTTGTGATACCGGTAGTGAGATCGGTAGTGAGACCGAATGTACGATCGATAATGAGATCCAAAGTGAGTTCGATAGTCAGATCGATAGTCAGATCGAATGTGAGATGGATTGTGAGATCGATTGTGAGATCAATAGCGAGACCGAATGTGAGATCGATTGTGAGATCGATTGTGAGATCGATAGTCAGATCGATTGTGAGATCGATCGATTGAGATCGATTGTGAGATCGGTAGTGAGTTCGATAGTATGATCGATCGAGTGCGACGTTGGTCCCTCCCCCCCCCCCTCACCTCCTTATCACCCGAAGGGTGGTCGTATAGGTATTTAAGGTGAGCTTTCGTGCAACAATGATTTGGGACAAACTACGCGGTGGAGGGCGGACAAGTCTGGCCTCGGTAGGGGTGTGTATTCTAAGTCTTTGTAGGAGGGGGAATGTATGGTACATGCTATGAGGTACAGTCCGTGTTGTGCAAGCTGTTTGTGTAAACTGCCTAGTACAAGCCATGTGTTGCAATATATTTGGTGTAATCTGAGGAAGACAATCCAACCCACGTGGTGCAAGTTACGTGGTGAAACCTGCTTGTGGATTTGGAAACGCTAGCCAGCGCACGAGGCATTCCGATGCGCCCAGGGGCGGGCACCATGCGAAACTCTGAAACGCCTGCCACCGCAAGGCTCGCCCACGAGGCGTCCACGGGTGGACAATGGCGGAAAACCTAGCAATGCCAGCCAGCGCGGGAGGCGGGCACGGGGGGGAAACCCAGAAATGCCAGCGAAGTGCTTAGCAAGCGAAGTGGTAATCCCTCGTGCAAGCCTTGTGAGGGGAAACGTAGTCATGCCCTGCGTTGCGACGCGCTGCGTGGAGGGGGGATGCATCCCTTCCGCATAGCCGCAACAACCAAGATCAACAATATCCAGCTTGCCTCCGCGCCTCCGCTTCCTCCTCCTCGCGGTTCCGAGGGCACTCTGCGACGCGAAGGAGCGCATCCACGAGACCATCGCAGCCGACTTCGGCTTTGACCGCGACGGCCCTCCGCTGCTCATGCGGTTGACTGGCTTTCCCGCCCCATCATGCAGGTCCGTGCCTCTCCAAATTCGGTGTCTTGGATTTTCTCTCGTGTCCCAGCCGCCTCACCCGAGGTTCCCGCTCCCGTTGCGCTCTGCCTCCTCCGCCTCCTCTGCCTCCTCTGCTTCCGCTACCTTCTCTGCTCCCGATATTTGTGCCACTTGTGCGGACGCATCACTGACTATAACGCCCCTGCAGGCCTGGCGAGATATGTTCACGATGCCAGAACAGGTCAGGTATACATGGTGTGATCTTAATGGCGTGCGTATCGGTTTGACTTTAAATTAGATGGTGCTCATTATCAAAGCACCGTGTGCAGCTTCTGCGTCCAAGCGTTTACCTGTGCGATTGAAACCCAGGTGCAAGTAGCATGAGCTTTCCTGTGCGTATATCTAAGCATACACACATATTTAGATACTTGAAGTTGTATATGTATATGTACATATATATGTATGTATGCATCAATCAATACATGTATATATATATATATATATATATATATATATATATATATATATATCCCTGGGGGCGAGGCAGGGGCCCCAGGACAGGTGCCTCCACCCCCCATGGGGGACCGGGGCTCATTTTCCTGTGTTTTTTAAGGGTTTCCGCGTCCTGGGCCTCGGAGGCCGCCGCCTCCGACCTCCCATGGGAGGACGGGGCGGCCGGGGAGGTCCAAAATAGTCCAGGAGGGCCTCCAGAGGCTCCCAAGACGGCCCAAGCGGGCCCCGAGTCGCCGAAAGACCGCTCCAGGACGCCCAAGATAAGCCCAAGACGGCCCGCGAGGCCCCCCAAGGCACTCCACGACGCTACAAGACGCCTCTCCAGAGCGCTTCAAGAGGCCGAAATCGTCGAGCGCTTCAAGAGGCCGAAATCGTATTTTACGAAGGTTTTCGAACGATGTTGTCCTTCCAGCCTTTCCGGCTGTCCGACGATCCAAGACGGCTCCATAGGCCCCCAAGAGCGCCCCAAGACGGCCCGACGGCCCCAGAGTCGCCCAAGACAGCCCAACAGAGCCCCAAGACGGCCCCAAGATGCGCCCAAGAGGGGGACCACGATTCCAAAATTCGACCCTCCCGCTTGAAGAGTGCCCCAGGAGTCCCCAAGGAGCCCCCAAGAGGCCCCAGGAGGCCCCCAAGAGGCACCCAGGAGGCCCAAACGAGGCCTAAAGAGGCCACAAAACAGCCCCGAGGAGGCCCCACAACAGTCCCAAAACGGCGACCGAGAAGGTGCGAAACTGCCTTCACGACGTCCCCGACAGGCCAACCACGAGATCCAAACCAACACCCATGAGGCCTCTGACCCACCACCCAGGGCACGGCGGCGGGAGCAGTGACAGCACTTGTGCACAGCATGTTCTGGCGGGAGCCTTCCGGAACACGCTGCAGGAGGAGGAGGAGGAAGATCAGGAGGAGAGAGAGCTGAAGTGGGAGGAGGAGGAGGAGGAGGGGGACGAGGAGGAGGAAGATTTTTTGACATAAAATACGAGGCGAAAGATTAGCACCACGGCACAGGCCCCACAGTGAGGTCATCCCTTTGTGGGTGCCGTCCCCTGCAGATCCGATTGAACAAAGTTCTCTGCTTGGGCGTGGGCTTAGAACACTCTTTAGCCAAGCCTCGAACATGGCTGTGAGCGGCATAGGAATAGCAACGGATACAAACTGTAATCACCGTGCCATTCGAAACGGGAGTTGTGACAGGCACGTGGCCTAACTCCCGCAAAACTGGGCCGTCAAGACGTGAAAAATCGTCACAAACACCAGGCGGAGGGGGACGGCCAGAACCCTCAACCGTGCGCCCACGCAAACAGTTCTGACACCGCCAGAGATTGCGAGCGCCATAGGAGACGTGAGCCCACTCGTGGGGAGGACCCTGGGGCTCCTTGGGCTCGGGAGGCGGAGCAATCCATGGGGCATCCGACAAATCAAGGCGGGGCCATTTTGGGAGGACATTGGCCGCCAAAGAGCACACCGCCTTGGAAATCCGAATGCGCATGTCGAGCTCTCTGAGCTCGTTGTCGGACGCCCTTGGATGAGACAAAGCAGCAAGTTTGGCGGCCTCGTCGGCCTCTGAATTCCCAGTGCGCAGCCAGCGCTCCTGGTCTGAAATTCCCGCTTCCAGCGGGTCAAGATGGGCTTTGACCTTAACGACCGAGTCGACGAGAGAGGCCCCGACCCGAAACAGCATCATTAGTCCCGCGAAAGGGCGCTTATAACTGAGCTGCACGGCAGAGGGGGCTTCACACTGGTGAACAACATTAGCACAGTCTGAGAAAAAGGTGGAAGGGCCGCCTATCTCCATTCCACCGCGGGCGATTCCCGCAAATTCAGAACACTGGGAGGTCTGCGGGAAGGGGGCGTGCACGGGCCCGAGGCCGAGGAGCCTGCCAAGCCTACGACCATCATCGCCCAGAGCCACGAGCCCATAACCCGCACGGGACAATTCGCTAATCTCGTGTCGAAGGCAGCTGCCATCGACAAAAATGTTACCTGCAAGTGTGCCACCATCCTGGGGGGCTTCGTCCCAGAGCATACGTGCTTGAATGGGTCCGTTCTCGCTAGCAGGCCTAGGGAAGGTATCCCCAGGGTGTGGGAAGATGCCCCTGTTGAACAGCAGGTGGTCGAGGGGGTCGGACATATCCGCGTCAGCGGCCATCTTAAGAATATCGGGCTCCACGAGCTCCTCTCTCAACGAGGCAACAGACGGGCAGCACCAGAGCCTGTGGAAGGTAGTATCTCCCTTCTGCCCACACAAAGCACAAGCATTGTTGACAAGATAACCTGATTTTTCTGCACGGTCATAGGTCCACACTGCTTCACATGCAAGAGCCCGAATCCAACCTTTGCCGAGGTTAGAAATCTTGGAAGATCTCAGGCGATTCCGCACGATGTAGAACCAGAGCCGCGGGCACTCGACTTTGGCCTTGACAGCCGCATCCCTTTCGAGACTGCGAAGCGAAGCTGCGTGGAGCATTTTCTTGACCATCGCAGGAGGAATACCAGTAAGAAGAAAAGACTCGCCGAAGTCATTTACACACGTCACGTAATCAGTCATATGCCAACCGATTCTCTTCAGCGATAGTCTTAAAGCTGATAGGGGTCCTGAAACTTGCCTCCAAACTGGCTCAGGTCGAGCAAACACCACATCCCATCCCTCCCGCAATTGCCTCCAACTAAGTGGGTAAGGGTAGGAACGTGTCTGTAGTGCCCATGCCTCCTTGGAATACCGAAGAATGGGTGAAATGGCTCCTAGCCAGACAGGATCATTATGGCATATCATTGTCGCTGTGAGAGAGCGCCCTTTGGCGCTAGGCCTAAGAACCTTGCCTGTCTCCCTCCTTATCTTCAACAATTCAAAACCAGATAACCCATTGATTTCAGAACCGTATAAAACACCAGGGAGAGCCCCTGTGATCCAAATGCGGCTAGAATATTTCCCATGACCACACTTCACCCTGATAATCTTTTTGGTCGTCTGCTTCAGATGCTGAACTCTAGCACGGAATTTGATGCCCCGACGGGCTGCACGTCTGGCCTTGCCACCCGCATCGTCAATGCCTAAGTTGACCGCGCTGTCGGTCTCCGTGCCAGCATACGGCCCCAGGAACTCGCGCATGGCCCTGGTGACCGCATGGCTAGAGCTCACTAGAGCGGCCTTATCTACAGCAATCCTGCAGTCACAGTCGTGCGTGATAGCTTGAAACAGCTGGGTACTGGCACTCTTGAGACCATGCACAACTTCTGAAACAGATCCAACAGCCGACACAGCGCTATCGTCGATGTACTGGTCGAAAGATACATTGCTAGGAAACTCTATATTGGTAAACGCCTCGATAGTGTAAACTCTAACAAACGAAGTAGCGACACTGCACCCAGCGATAACCCCTTTCATGGCATAGAAGGGTCCCGAGACATACCCAGCGAGGCACACGAAGCGAGCCGACTGATACGAGGATATGGCCAAGCGGAAAATAGCAGGGGGGAAGTTGAACTCAACGCAGTGATGCTCTAGACGACTGAGGCATATACCTTCGTAGAACTTGGCCATGTCCCACAGAAGAGTAGCACTTACATTTCCAGACGAGTTGGAGGTCTCTGCTCTGAAACTCTGCCTCCATACAACGTCACTGGCTGAAGCAAAAGACTGACCAGCATAGAAACTCCTCTGATACTGCAGCTCCCACTGAAGGGCATAGCATCGTCTGCAGCGTCCCCAGAGTCGGTAGATAGAGCAGAAAAGACCTATTGGCCTCCAGCCTCTCCCAGACAGCTCCAAGATAGCCGAAGAGGCTTCCAAGAGGGCCCTGGGCGGCCCACGAGGGCCCCAAGACGGTGCCTGAGGCGCCCAAGACGGCCCGAGAGGGCCCCAAGACGGCCCCAAGAGAGGCCCAAGAAGGGAAACACGAACCGAGAATCCGAGCTTTCTACCCCGAGAGGCTCTCGGGAAGTCCCAAGAGGCCCCCAATCGGATCCAAGAGGCCCCCAAGAAGCTCCCAAGAGGGCCGACGAGGTTCCAAGAGATCTCCCAAGGTGGCCCCAAGAGGCACAACTCATTGTTTTTCGATTGGGCTTTGACGGGTTTTAATTGTTTCTGCCTTTTGGCATCCCGATGCTCCAAGACGGCCCAAGAGGCTTCCAGTACCGCTCCCATATAGAGGAAGAGGCCTCCAAGAGGGCCCCAAGACGGCCCGCGAGGGCCCCAAGACGGTGCTTCAGGCGCCCAAGACGGCCCGAGAGGGCCCCAAGAGCCCCAAGAGAGGCCCAAGAAGGGGAACGCGACCCAAAAGTGAGCGGTACCCCCACAAGGCCCACAGGAGGCTGCAAGAGGCCCCCAAGTGGTCCGATGAGGACCCCAAAAGCTTCCCAAGGGCCTAAAAGGCCCTTAGGAGACGTCTAAGAGGCTTGAAAATAGCCCAAGAGTGCCCTCGATGCGTCAAAACTGCTTCCAGTAGGTCCCCGGGAGGCTTCCGGATTGCCTCAATCTGGCCGCAGGTGGCCTCAAGTCGGGCCTCCACGCAGCCAAGACGGCCAATGACGGCTTCAGATTGCAGAACCGATGTCCCCAAGGGACTCTCAGACGCCCCCCCAAGAAGCACCCAAGAGGTGCCTCCAACAGCCAGTTGACGAAGCATGCGGAACACCCCCGAAGCTCCTCAGATGCCGTCGCGCACTTGTGCTTGATAGCGTTGTCCAAGATCGTCCAGCGCCCCCCCAGGGGCCCGAAAACAGCTGCCCGCCCCTCCATGGGAGTACCGGGTCTCATTTTCGCAGTGTTTTTGCGGGGTTTCGGCGTCCCGGGCCTCGGAGGCCGCCGCGATGGTCCCGGACATTTTCCAGATCCTCGGCGCGGGCTCCAAGACCATTCCGCAGAGGGCTCCAACAGGCTCCAGGGCAGCCCAAGAGGGCTCCAAGACGGCTCCAAGAACGACTACAGGGTCTCATTTTCTTGTGTTTTCTGCAAGACGGCTCCAGGAAGACTGCATGTCTTATGAGGATGGCTTCCGCCTCTTGCCCCGAGCATCCCAAACTGCCTGAACGGTTCCCACTCGCCATCCCAAAACCCAGCGCTTGCCCAAGCGCGTTCTGGACGGTCGTCGCCGGAACGCGCTGGAATGATCACGCGCTGCGGTTTCCCATGCCAACGTCTTGGACGTGGGCGCCCTGCCACGAGCGCGTTCCGGGAAGATGTTCCCGGAACGCGCTGAAAAGATATGGCCACATCACGGGGAAGCTCCCGGCACCGCTGCCCCAGCCTTTCCTGGCAGCGTCCACAGCGCTCCAGGAGGGCCCAAGACGCCCCCCAGGAGCCCCCAGAATGCGAAAGGATGGCGCATGACGCTCCCGAGCAGCCCAAGTCAGCCTTCCGACGGCTCTCGAGGCTCCCAGGTACCTCCAAGAGACCCCAAGAAGTCTGATTGGTATCACGGTACAGCCCGAAGGGGCCCAAATCGTATATGTTCAATTGTCTTTTCAATGTTTTTGGCTTCTCGCGTTTTCGAGCTTCCAACGGTCCAAGAGCGCCGACGAGCCTCCATGGGGGTACCGGGGCTCATTTTCAATGTGTTTTTCAAGGGTTTCCTTGTCCTGGGCCTCAGAGGCCGCCGCCTCCGACCCCCCATGGGAGGACGGGGCGGCCAGGGAGGTCCAAAATAGTCCAGGAGTGCCTCCAGAGGCTCCCAAGACGGCCCAAGCGGACCCCGAGTCGCCGAAAGACCGCTCCAGGACGCCCAAGATAGGCCCAACACGGCCCGAGAGGCCCCCCAAGGAACTCCACGACGCTTCAAGACGCCTCTCCAGAGCGCTTCAAGAGGCCGAAATCGTTAATTTTACGAAGGTTTTCGAACGATGTTGTCCTTCCAGCCTTTCCGGCTGTCCGACGATCCAAGACGGCTCCATAGGCCCCCAAGAGCGCCCCAAGACGGCCCAAGAGGGCCCCAAGACGGCCCCAGAGTCGCCCAAGACAGCCCAACGGAGCCCCAAGACGGCCCCAAGATGCGCCCAAGAGGGGGACCACGATTCCAAAATTCGACTCTCCCGCTTGAAGAGTGCCCCAGGAGGCCCCAAGGAGGCCCCCAAGAGGCCCCAGGAGGCCCCCAAGAGGCACCCAGGAGGCCCAAACCAGGCCTAAAGAGGCCACAAAACAGCCCCGAGGAGGCCCCACAACGGTCCCAAAACGGCGACCGAGAAGCTGCGAAACTGCCTTCACGACGTCCCCGACAGGCCAACCACGAGATCCAAACCAACACCCATGAGGCCTCTGACCCACCACCCAGGGCACGGTGGCGGGAGCAGTGACAGCACTTGTGCACAGCATGTTCCGGCGGGAGCCTTCCGGAACACGCTGCAGGAGGAGGAGGAAGATCAGGAGGAGAGAGAGCTGGAGTGGGAGGAGGAGGAGGGGGACGAGGAGGAGGAAGAGGCCTCCCAGACAGCTCCAAGATAGCCGAAGAGGCTTCCAAGAGGGCCCTGGGCGGCCCACGAGGGCCCCAAGGCGGTGCCTGAGGCGCCCAAGACGGCCCGAGAGGGCCCCAAGACGGCCCCAAGAGAGGCCCAAGAAGGGAAACACGAACCGAGAATCCGAGCTTTCTACCCCGAGAGGCTCTCGGGAAGTCCCAAGAGGCCCCCAATCGGATCCAAGAGGCCCCGGAAAAGCTCCCAAGAGGGCCGACGAGGTTTCAAGAGATCTCCCAAGGTGGCCCCAAGAGGCACAACTCATTGTTTTTCGATTGGGCTTTGACGGGTTTTAATTTTTTCGGCCGTTTGGCATCCCGATGCTCCAAGACGGCCCAAGAGGCTTCCAGTACCGCTCCCACATAGAGGAAGAGGCCTCCAAGAGGGCCCCAAGACGGCCCGCGAGGGCCCCAAGACGGTGCTTGAGGCGCCCAAGACGGCCCGAGAGGGCCCCAAGAGCCCCAAGAGAGGCCCAAGAAGGGGAACGCGACCCAACAGCAGAGCGGTACCCCCACAAGGCCCACAGGAGGCTGCAAGAGGCCCCCAAGTGGTCCGACGAGGACCCGAAAAGCTTCCCGAGGGCCTAAAAGAGGCCCCTAGGAGACGTCCAAGAGGCTTGAAAATAGCCCAAGAGTGCCCTCGATGCGTCAAACTGCTTCCAGTAGGCCCCCTGGAGGCTTCCGGATTGCCTCAATCTGGCTGCAGGCGGCCTCAAGTCGGGCCTCCACGCAGCCAAGACGGCCAATGACGGCTTCAGATTGCAGAACCGATGCCCCCCAAGGAACCCTCAGGCGCCCCTCCAAGAAGCACCCAAGAGGTGCCTCCAACAACCAGTTGACGAAGCATGCGGAGCACCCCAGAAGCTCCTCAGATGCCGTCGCGCGCCTGTGCTTGATAGCGTTGTCCAAGATCGTCCAGCGCCACCCCGGCCTGGGCTAGAACCTGAGCGCGCGCGAAGCGCGCGCGATGGTTATAGTATATATATATATATATATATATATATGCATGTATGCATGTGTGCATTTATGCATGCGTGCGTGCATGCATGTCTGTCGGTCTGTCTGTCTGTATGTGTGTGTGTATATATATATATGTATGTACGTATGTAGGTGTGTGTTTATGTACGTATGCATGTGCGCATGCATAATTGCATGGATGCATGCATGTATACGTGTATACATGCCTGCCCGTCTGTCTGTCTGTCTGTCTGTCTGTCTGTCTGTCTGTCTGTCTGTCTGTCTGTCTGTCTGTCGGTATGTACGGCGGCGGCCTTGGATAAGGAACGTCTTCCCGGTGCATTCCTGATTGCTTCAAGGCGAGGTGGGTGGCCAATGTCTGGTCGCCCATCGGTCGCGAGACCCTGGATTCCTTTTCGAAGGTATCCTTATCTAAAACATCCACCGTGTCCGCCTCCGCCCCAGCCGCCCTCATCGCCGCGGGGCCAGGCGAGGAGGGCATTTCTCGTGCTGAGGCAGCGAGCGAGGTGTTTGCCAGAGAGGTTCGGCGCAGGGCGGAGGCCAGGTCGTCAGCAGAGTCCTCTCAGCGCACCCAGCTAGAGGAGCAACGCCCGTCACCTGCCCCCACGGCTGGACCAGAGCCATGGGTGTGCACGGCCACAACATAATGCAGACCAACGTGGTGAGCAAGCCGAGCGAGGCCATCCTGGTGTGCACGCGCTGCTTCATGTACTGCCACCAGCCGCGGTATGCGCACAGGGGTCTGGCCAAGCCGTGTGTCGGTGGCGATCACAGATCGAGCCAAGGGTCGCGTGCTCAGGCCAGGACTGACTTCGGCAGATTGCGATTGCCAGGCAAGGAGAAGCCGCCGATCGTGATGCTCAAGTCGCCGACGTTGGAGGAGATGCAGCGCTGGCGAAGGTCGCTCAAGGTGGACGACCTCGACTGGCCCAACCCCCAGGTGGGCGAGTTCCTGGCGGCGGCGCGGGCTGGCGGCCCTGGAGGCTCGCCAAGGCCTGCGGCTGCACAGCCTGCGGCGGGGCGTGCTGCTGGCGCGGCTGGGCCTGCGGGCGGAGCGGCGGCGGCTTCGGCGAGCGCCTCGGCGGCCGTGGGCGCGGCGGCGATGCAGCCCGCGGTGCGCGCGGGCTTGCAGGAGCTCTTCGTGCCCGACCTGGAGGGCGTCCTCCGCGCACACGGCTTCGCGTCGGCGGACGACGCCCGCGCCCGAGGGCGAGAGGCAGCCCAGGCGCGCGGGGAGAGTGACCGCGCGCGGGAGCGCGGCGCGGCGGCCCCGCGAGCGGCGAGGAGGCGGGGCCGACGCTGGTGAGCGCCCCCCTCGGCCGCCGTGGGGCCCTCGGCAGTCCCGCGCCGTTTGCGCGGGCCTGCGGCCTGCCGAGAATTTGTGGCATGACCAAGCGGGGGCTCGCGCCCGCTCGAAGAGTAAAAAAAAACATCCACCGTGTGGATGCATGTGTGTATGAAGATATGCACTAATGCATGTATGTGGTTGTGTGGCATACGTAGTATATATATATATATATATGTAGATGCATGCATGTATGCATACATGTATGTTTATGTATGTATGTATGTATACATGTTTACATGTCTTCCTGTCGGTCTGTCTGTCTGCCTGTCCGCCTGTCTGTCTGTCTGTACGTATGAAGATATGCATTCATGTATGCATGTGGTCCTGTGACGTATGTGGTATGTGTATGCGTGTGGATTGCATGCATGAGTGCACGCATATACTTATATGTGTAACGGAATATATATACGCATGCATGTATGTATGTATGCCTGCCGTTATGCACTTATGTGAGTATGTAATGTATGTATGCATTCATGCATGCATGCATGCATGTCGGTCTGTCTGTCTGTCGGTATGCCTGTCTGTCTGCATGCATGCACGCGTGCATGTATGTATATGTGTATGTATGCGTGCATGTCCGTATGTATATGTATGTATGTATGTATATGGATATAAGAATGATAAGAATACTGATGCACTATCTTGCTCCCTGCGGCAAGCCTCGCCGCCGCACCAGTCCAGCACCTTGGATGTCGGCTGTTCGGGAGGCGCGCCGAAGGTCGCAAAGCGTGATCATCGTGTCCCGAGGTTCTGGGAAGCCGTAGCTTGTGACACATTCCTCCGCGTCGTGTCGAGGGTTTCGTTCTCGTCTTCGTTGTCTTCCTCCCTTCCTCCCGTCCTTTCTTGAGGCCGTGGGGCAGCCTCGGGGTCCCTTGGGCAACTTTTGGCGGTCTTCCCCTTTGATCGTTTTGGGCCGTCACGGGGCTCTCTTGGGCCGTCTTGGGGCCCTCATTGGTCGTCTGGGGGGTCCCTTGCGGCCATGTTTGGGCAGTATAGGTCGTCAAGAGGAACTCTCTCAAGGCTGTCTTGGGTCCCTCCAGGTGTCCTCTTGAGGCAGCTCTGGGTTCTCTTGGGGCCGTGCTGGGCCGTCTAGGGGCTCTCCCGGGCTGTCTTGAAGCCTGCTTGGAGGGCTGTTGGCAATTTCGGGTCCTTCTTTGGCCGTCTTGGGGCCATTATGGCGGCCTCTGGGGCCGTCTTGAGCTGCAGGAAGCCCGAGCAGGTGAAGGCGCCCAAATCCTTGGAACACCTGGCGAAGATCGAGGACGTTGGCTTCTTCGGGCCCACGTGGGAGTCCTCTTGTGGCTCCTTTGGGCCGTCTTGGGGGCCTTTTCGGCTCGTCTTGGGGCCATCTTGGGCCGCCTTGGGGCGATCTTGGGCCGTCTTGGAGACAGCATAGGCTATCTTGACCGCATGAATTGCCCGCCTCGGCTGTCTTGGACGCTGGGGGGAGCGGATCCGCAGTTTTTTGTTCCACGGCATCGTGGCCTCGGGATCGCGGACCCTTCGTTTTTTGAGGGATCGTGACCTCGGGAGCGCGGATCCATGTTTTTTCTACGTGGGATCGTTGCTTCGGGATGATCTCGTGAGCGCGGGCCCCTGTTCTACGCGGGATCGTGGCCTCGGGAGAGGAGGCGGTGCACGCAGCAGTCTTCGAGAAGAAGGGGGGGCCTAAGATTGCAGAAACCTTTCCATACAGCCTATTCTACCACGCCTCAACGTCCCAGGGGACACCGTGGCGGATCTGAGGTTGGGAGGGTGAGACAGAAGGGAACTATGAGGTGTCCCAACCAGTAAATCGTTCGTTTCGTGCGTGACGTCGTGCGGGCGAGGCAACACTGCCCGACTCCCTGCACTGGTAGGGGCCACGCCAGACCAAAATGCGTCGCCTCCCCCTTCCCGCGTGTCTGGGCCGACGCCCCTGGTTGTCCCGATGGTTGTGCCGATGGTTGTGCCGATGTTTGTGCCGATGGTCGTGCCGATGGATGCCCCGATGTTTGTCCCAATGGTTGTCCTCGTGATTGTTCCGATGGTTGGTCCGATGGTTGTCACGATGATTGTCCCGATGATTGTTCCGATGCATGTCCCGATGGACGTGCCGATGGTTTATCCGATGGTTGTGCCGATGTTGTCCCGATGGTTGTCCCTGTGTTTTTCCCGATGTTTGTCCCGATAGTTGTCCTGAATTGTTTCCAAACGGTTCCCCAGATGGTTGTCCAGATGGTTGTCTTGATGGTTGTCCCGATCATTGTCCTTATGATTGCCCCGATGGTTGTTCTGATGGTTGTCCCGCTGGTTGTCCCGATGCTTGCTCCGTTGCTGTCCCGATATTTGTCCTGGTGGTTGTCTTTCTGGTTGTCTTGGTGGTTGTTTTTGTGGTTGTCTTGGTGGTTGTCCTGATCATTGTCCTGTTGTAGTCCCGATGTTTGTCCCGATGCTTGTCCCGATCGTTGTCCCGCTGCTTGCCCTGTCGTTTGTGAGTCCGAACCGCCCAATGTTAACCCCTGCCCCAAACCTCCTTATCACCTGCAGGGTGGTCTCATGGACAGAGGGGGAGGTATGGAGAGAGGGAGGATGGGACCGCGGGAGAGAGAGGTAGGCATGGTAGGACGGAGAAGAAGGATATGACACGAGTGAGTGAGTGAGAGAGAGAGAGAGGTGGAGATAATGATACATATATATGGAAAGAGAGAGAGAGAGAGAGAGAGAGAGAGAGAGAGAGAGAGAGAGAGCGAGAGAGAGAGAGAGAGAGACAGGGAGAAAACGATATGTATGTGTGTACAATATCAACAATATATAGAGAGTGAGGACTATACATATCTATGGTGAAGGCTTTACGGCCGGTGCCGCCGACCCTGAGGTGGGACGGCGACGGCGACGACGACGACGACGACGACGGCGGTGGCGACGGCGGCGGCGGCGGCGGCGCTGACGACGATGACGACGAAGACGATAATGGCGACGGTGATGGCGACGGCGACGACGTTGGTAAAAAATATCCGAAACTTCAGGAGCATGTTCGAATTAATCCGCTTGGGGTTTTCTTGGTAGTGCTCTTGGGGCTCTCTTGGGCCTCTCGGGGGCCTCTCGGGGGCTTCTTGGGCGCCTCTTGGGGCCTACCGGGTGCTTCTTGGGGCGGAAGGCTCAACATGTTGGCTCCTGTTCCCCCTCTCGGGAGCCTCTTGGGGCCCTCTTGTGGCCTTATTCCGCCGTCTTGGGGGCCTCTTGGCGTCTTGGGGCCGCCCCTGGTTATTTTCGGGCGCTTTCGGCAGCCTCTTGGACCGTCTTGGGGCGATTCTGATGACTTCCTAGGCCGTCTTGGAGCGACGGAAGCCCGAAAAGGTGAGGACGCGAAAAACAGAGAACAATTGAATTAACTACATATGTTTTCGCCTCTTGGGGCCCTCTTGGGAGTCCGCTTGGAGCCCTCTTGGAGCGTCTTGGGGGCTTTCTTGGACCGTCTTGGAGCCATCTTTGGCTGTTTCAGGGCCCTCTTGGAGCAAGTCGTGGTAGAAGTGAGCCCGAGGCGTGTGGGAGGCAAGGGATCCAAGAGGAAAGCTTCTTCCAGGGAGGGGTGCTCCCCCCTGGGCTAGGGGGGGGACGCCTCCCCCTCCCCCCCCTCCTCCCCCACCCCCGCGGGGGAGGGATCAAAGGGAAGAGGATGGAAGAGGCTTCCCTTCGACTCGAATGCGGTTCCCTCTGGCCTGAAAGTTTGAGGAGCAGGGCCTAGGGCAGGGGGAGCGGCGACGGCGACGGCGACGACGACGACGACTTCAACAGAAAAGCGTTAAGGGAGGGTAGCGGCGACGAGGACGACTCAAACGGAAAGCCTCTCACACAAGCCGCCAGCGTCGGCGGATTATACATGCAGGGAGCGGGGGAAAGAGAGAGAGAGAGAGAGAGATACGCAAAGTGAGCGCGAGAGAGAGAGATACGCAAAGTGAGCGCGAGAGAGAGGGAGGCAGGGAGCGGAATGGCCTCGGAGGCCTCGTGGAGTCCGGGTCCTTCCTCCTGCGCCTGCAGCCGCCCCCGGCACCCGACGAAGGCCCTCCGCGCGCCCACCCCCCTTTCTCGCCGCTGGCAGGCGAGGAGGAGGAGAAGGAGGAGGAGGAGGATGAGGAGGAGGAGGAGGGGGAGGAGGAGGAAGATAAGGAGGAGGAGGAAGAGTAGGAGGAGGAGGAGGAGAGGAGGAGGAGGAGGATGAGGGAGAGGAGGA
>CAUYUJ010014757.1:341053-379567 GCA_963575745.1 Prorocentrum cordatum | reverse complement strand
ATCCGCAGCTGGTGTCGAGGGCAGCGCAGAAGGAGAGTGATGTGCTCACGGATCGGCTCGGCAAAGTGCAGAAGAAGTTCGATAAGGCGCAGGAGAATCTGCAACGAGCTGTCCGCTGGGCAGCAGAAGTTGGTGCTGAGCTTGAGGGGCTCCAGCAGCAGCAGAAGGAGGCGGCCGCGCGCGGGGCAGCAGCGCTGGCGCGGGTGGGCGGCGCGGCCGCCGCCGCGCCTTGCACGCCGCCTGGCCAGTGCGACGGGTTGCTCCAGCAGGCGAGGCTGCTCGGTGACATCGAGCTCGAGGCCGAGCTCACGGAGGTGGCGGCGCAGCTGGCGCACGCTCAGCAGGAGCTGCAGGCGAAGGCCGCGCAGGCCCAGCACCCCCCCCCTGCGGCGCCCGCTGGCACCGCCCCGTCTGGCGGTGCCCAGCCTGGCGCAGCCAGCGCGGGCCTCCCCTCGGGATGCGGCTTCGCGGCAGCAGGGTCAGCGGGCGCAGGGCAGCATGCGCCGCCTGCTGCAGACACTGTGGGCGGTGCTGACCATGATGTGCGTGCCCGTGCATGGGCAAGCCGCAACGAGCAGAAGCTGCTCGAAGCCTGTGCCAGCGCAGTCGGCGACGACGATGACATGGACCTCGACGAGGGCGCCAAGCGGGCCATCAAGCAGCGGGCCATCGAGCTGTTCGGCCAGGCGCGCAAGAAGATGCGCTCCACCTACTGCGCCCCACCGCAGTTGGGGTAGCCCGCAGCGCCGCCCGTTGACAGTTCTCACGGCGAATGTGACGAGCATGCTTGGACTTGAGTTGCTCGGGCAATCTGATGAATGGTATGATTGTGACTTGGCGCTTGTGCAAGAGCACAAAGTGCCGCAGCACCAGCGTGACGCGCAGGAGCAGGCGTTGCGCAAGACAGGATGGAAGGCAGCCATCAATCCTGCCGTCCGTGCTGGCGCCGCTGATGGCGCCTCAGACAGCTTAGCGGGCCTATCTGGCGGCACCATGATAGCTACGCCTGCTCGCTATGGGCTCAGCCAGCCAGAGGGCCTCTCCCATTGCGTGTGCCCAGCCAGAGCCTCGCTGTTGCATCTGAGCCATGGTCCGAAAGGAGGTCTGCTGGTTGGCACCATGTACTTGCACGACTCCGAGGACCTCAGTGAAAGGAACTGGCGTATCTTCTGCGACATGGGTCAGGCAGTCAAGAGCTCAGGTCTACCTTTCATCCTCAGTGCAGACTGGCAGGTGACGCCCGAGGAGCTCATGGAGAGTGGCTGGGTGGCAGGCATTGGTGGCGTCGTGGTGGCTCCCAAACTGGGCACGGTCAGGCCGTCGGAGCGCGTCATCGACTATTTCGTGATGTCGCCCTTCCTGGCGGCAGGAGCTCAGCTGACAGTCCTAGAGCACATCGCGATCAGTCCGCATCGTGCAGTTCAGGTTCAGCTTCAAGTTCCACGTCGGGCCCCAGAAGTTCGTGCCGTTCAGCAGCCGCGGAAGTTTCCAGTTCAAGCTCCCATCGGTTGTTGTGGGCATTTCGAGGAGCCCGACTGGGGGCAGCTGGCAGACAACATGCGACAAGTTGATGCCGCTGTAGACACAGCCTGGGCTGCTTTCATCGAGGCTGCGGAAGCCAAATGGTTGAATGTTTTCGATGTTGAGCCGCGGCAAGCCGAGTACTATCGAGGACGTGGAGGCGAACCTCAGCTGAGGACCCTTCAACCTCCGAGGCCATGTTCGGTAACCTTTCCGCAGATCAACGCCGAAGCTACCTGGTGGCGGGGATTGGCGCATGCGCTGCTGGACTACGGCAACCTGCAGGGCGGCTGGGATGCTGTGACTCGTAGGCGCCGTCTCACTCGCAATTGCCGAGCCAGGTCCTTACCGCGTCAGTGCCAGCTAGCGATCAATATTGCTAGACTCGTCCTCCATAGCCTCCCTCTCTCCACCCCCCCACCTGCTAGTTTTAAGAACGCTTGCGCAGCAGCAAGCTGAGTTCGCTGTCCGAGCCAGCCAGCGAGCCAAGCAGCGGGGGTGGGAGGACTGGGTGAGCAAGCACAGCACTGAGCAGGGCGCGTCTGCTCTTTTCAGCTTCTCAAAGGTGCCCACAGGATGGGCGCCTGACGGCACGACAGTCGATCACGTCCCCTTAGGCTCAGCCGAGGAAATTGAGCAGCTCAGGGCTGAATGGGAGTCTTGGTGGTGCGTCTCAGGGCCCCACCCTGCGCTTCCCTGGCCTGATCTCTCCCTCCTCGAGCCTCCCCCTCGTCCGTCCGTCCCTGAGCTGCTAGCAGTCCTCAAAAGCTACAAGCCCACCACGGGCCAAGGTTATGATTGCATAAACCCGCGGCATTTCTTGCATCTGGGCCTCGGGCCTGGACACGCTTTGCGAGCTTTTGCATTTGATTGAGCTGAGGCTTGACTGGCCCACCGCGTGGGTCAAAGTTTTCTTTCTGGCCAAACGTCTGGGCGGGTTTCGGCCGATTGCTCTCTTGCCTGTGCTCGCGAGGGTCTTGTGTCGCTTACGAAAGTCAGAGATCCAGGATTGGCAGAGAAGAAATTTCAGAAGCTTTTCTTGGGGGACCCGCGGCAAGGCCGCAGATAAGTGCGCCTGGGTGCAGGCCGCGTGGGCCGAGTGGGCTCATGGCCAAGGGATGGCGTCGGGGACGGTTCTGGTTGACCTCAAAAAGGCCTTTGAGCTCATTCGGCACCACCATCTCGTGGCCGCCGCAGAACGCACTGGGTTCCCGATGAGATTACTGTACCTCCTTATCAAGCTGTATCGTCAGCCGCGGATTTTAGACATGGGCACCTTTGTGTCGGAGCCCATTTTTTCAGAACAGAGTGTCCTGCCTGGCTGCGTGTTCGCAACGATGATGTTACAGCTCATCTTGCTACAGCCCCTAGATGAGGTGCGCAAAGTTGCTCGTGCAGTTTCACTCTCTACAGTTGTCGATGATATAGGTCTGCAGCGTTTCGGTGAAGAGGAGCGCGCCCATGCAGATCTCACTGCAGCAGGCTGCGAGCTAGCCCGTCAGTTGAAAAAGTTGACTTGTTGGTGGCGAGAGATAAGACGCGCTTCGTGAGCAGTGCAGCCCCTCTCAGGACGTCTTTAGAGGCCAGCCTAAAATGCCTGGGAGGGCAGCGCTCTCGCACTGAGAGGAACTTGGGGGTTGACTTCGGGTCTGGGCGGAGGTTGGGTCGCACCACTAAGCGAGAGCGTTTGGCTGCTGCCGTCGTCCGCTCGAGGCGTTTAAAGATGTTGCAAAAAGCTAAACGTCGCCGACTCATCGCTCGCATGGTCAAAGCCACCGTGGAAACCAGCGTTTCCTATGGCACCAGCGTCACTGGAACCAATGGGCAGGAGCTCCAGAGGCTTAGGCAGTTGGTAGGCAATCAGGGCCCCACCAGCTCCGCTTCCCTCACGCTCCGTCTCCTGCTCACCCCTGGAAGTCGGGTGGACCCTATTTTCAAGGCTTCCGCCGACCCGCTTTGTGCCATGCTGGCCGCGTGGAAGCAGCATTGGGTCCCCCAGCACATAATAACTCAAGGAATTCGGCAGGCCCAGCGACGAGCTCAATCCAGCAAAGGCAGTCCGTGGCAATCTGTTGCGGGGCCCTTCACGGCCTACCTGGCCACGCTCGATCGGTTGGGAATTCTTGCCGACGGGTTTAGTTCTTGGACTTTCCCTGGGGGCCTCACTATGCAGCCGGCCACCTTTTGCGTCCATGGGCTAAGGAAGCTCATCGACTTGGCCTGTGAGGCGTGGCAGTGGAAGCAGATTTGCACCACGCTTGACTGCCCCGAGCTCAAGTCAGGCGCTTTGCTCGAGCCAGTCCTCAGTCTGCTCGGTCGTTCTTCACCGCTGTCGCCTGATGAAAAGGCCTATCTTCGGTCAGTCGTCATCGGTGCTCAGTGGACGCAGCAGCGCATGTTCGAGGCTAAATATGTCCAATCCCCGCTCTGCTGCATCTGTCATAGTTTCTCAGGCACGTTGTATCACCGTCATCTGTTATGTGATGGGTTGGTCTCTGCTGGTTTGCAGCCCGCGGGCCCTCTCCGTCGTGTCCTGCCGCAGGAACCCACAGAGCTCGTGAGCTTGCTTGGCGGCCGTGTGCTTCTCCCGTTCGACAGGTTCCCGCAGCGGCCAGAGCCCGCGCCAGAGCAATTCTACCTGGGTGAGCGTAGTTTGCTCACTGGGGATTTATTTGTAGATGGTTCCATGTTTGATCACGATGTGCCCAATGCTGCCGTCGCAGGTTGGGCTGTCATTGCGATGTATCCTGACCCTCTTCCTCCGAGGGCTCTCGACGATTTTCGTGTGTCGGTCGTCTACGGAGGCGGAGTCGAGGGCCCGATTCAGTGCATCGATCGTGCTGAGTTGGTAGCGGTTTTGAATACTCTCAGAGTTGCCACGCCGCCTGTCACCATCCATACTGACAGTGAATTTGTTTTCTCAGGCGTTGTCAAGCGTGGGCGTGAGGCATGCTGTGCTTTGCTCGCTGCCCATGCTGACGTCTGGGAGCTCCTCTGGACAAAGCTGGAGGACTGGGGTGGGGTGGGACCCGCTTCTGTCGCGTTTGTCAAGGTTAAGGCCCATCCCACCCCAGAGCAGCGCCGCTCTATCGACCCGCGTCTCCTCGCGGGCAACGGTTTTGCCGACGAGTGGGCGAAGAAGATAGCGGCTCTGGGGCGCCTAGATTTCGAGCGTCGTGATCGGTGTCGGAAGTTTTCGAGGCTTGTGCTTGCGGTGGGAGAGCAGGTAGGCAGGGCCGCTCCCCTCGCGGCCGCCGACACCGAGCGCCTCACGGCGTCCCAGATGAAGGCGGCCCGCGCCGCGCGGCGCCAGGCCAGCGAGCTGGCCGCCGCCGCTGCCGCCGCCACCGCCGCCCTTGCCCCGCCTCCGAGCGCTCCCCCCCGTCGTGTCGTTCTCGCTGGGGGACACGCTCTGCGTAGGTGGGTCAGCGAGGAGCGTGGCGACAATTCGGGCGGAGTTGTCTGTGTTAGGTGCGGGGCCGTCTGCTCCACACACGTTGTCAAGCTGGGCCAGGTCTGTGGGCGCCCCTCGGCCTGGGGTAAGAGGGTGCTCAGAGGCCTGGCCCAGGGAAAGTTTCTGTTTCGGGGCCGCTGGATTTCGGTTCAGCTTGGGCCCCTTGTTCCAGAGAGCTCGGAGGTGATCTGATCCCGAGCTGTGCGCAGCGGTAGTGGGCAGGCTCACTGACCCCCCGTCGTTGTCAATCTGTGTCGCAGGAGGAGGAGGGCGAGGAGGAGGCGGAGGAGGAGGAGGAGGAGGGGGGGGAGGACGAGGAGGAGGAGGCGGAGGAGGATCTTGCCCCGGGGAGCCGTCGCCACCTCTGAGCCCCCAGGGGGAGGCTTCACCAGCGTGTTCCGCCGCCGCGCCGCGTGGGAGAGCCCAGAAGGGGGGCCGCCGCGCTGCCCCAGGGCCCAGCGGCTGCCCGCCGAGCGAGCAGCCGCGGCGCTGCGCCCGAGCTTCGCTCAGGGAGGCCACCAGAGAGGAGAGCAGAAGGCCGGATCGGGGCTCAAGAGACGGGGCCCGCGCAAAACGGGGGTCGGCCAGAGCGCCGGATCCTGCTGGACCCTGCAGGGCCAGGGTCGCACTGGCACGGGCTTGGGTGCAGGATCCTGCAACGCCTGACTGACCCAGGTCTGGATCGACCCTGGTCAGCAGGTCCCCGACTGGACCGGGGCCCGCGTGGAGGGGCCTGGCCGGGATGGTCACACTATGCAGGCTTGCCTCGGGCGCCCCTCCTGCATCCGGCACTCGGCAGGCCAGGGTGGCGCCGCCCTCGGTGAGTCGTCGGGGCTCAGGCGGGGGTCGAGGCAGACTCTGCCACGCGCAGAGGGGGGCAGGAAGAGCAGGAAGGCTTCTTAGAAGCACCCCTGCTTTTTAGAAGGCGCGGGCCTTGTCTGTAGATGTAGGGCCGGCGCGTTTTACGAGGTAGCTTCCTTCTACGTAAGGAGCCTTCCCCCCTCCCCCTACCCCCTTTTGCGAGCCGCCAACGCACGGGGGTCAGTCAGAGCGCCGGGTATTGCAGAAACCTGCAGAGCCAAGGGTGCATTGACTTGGGCTTGGGCGCAGGATCCTGCAGGATCTTTCAGGGTCCTGGAGGATTCTGCAAGGCCCGATTGACCCGGGTTTGCATTGACCAGGGTCAATGGATCTGATTGGAGCTGGCTGGGGGTCTGGGGTGGGCCAGCATTGGTTCTGGCCAGCAAGACTGGGGGGGGGAAGGTTCGAGGTGCTGGGTTCGAGAAGGTCTCTTGCCTCTTTCGGCCTTTGGGGCTCTTTTCGGTCCCAGGACTGTCACAAGTGTGTCCGGGATGACAAATTGTAACAGACGGATGCCAGGAGGGGTCCCTGGACAGATTTTGAGTGGATTTGGCTTCATCCCTCTCCTGACATGCTTTCTGCACCCCAGCCAGTTCAGACCACCTCGCCGCCTCCGAGCTCCAGGCGTCGGAGCGGCGCTCCGCGGAGATCCAGTTCAGACGCGGCCTCCCTGGAAGGCAGGCGGGGCCGAGCCAGTGCGCACATCCTACCGTATCTCCGTGGCGATCAGCACGAAGGAAACAGCCACTCGCATCCACCCGTGCCATACGCCGGATCGCGTTGGCGAAGAGAAGATGATGCCAGCTTATTCTCACCGCCTTGCGGAGCGGACATCGACGGTCACATAATTTACGTCGTGCGCGGCAGGGGGAGGAGGAGGGCCAGTGTAAACCCAAGAGGCATCAACGATGTTGGAATAAACCATCCCTCCAAGCTCCCTCTTCATAGGCCCATACAAAAAGGGCTTTCCATTGAGGGAACTGCCTCGTTGGAAGAAAACCGTCTGAAGACCCTGCAGCATGCCAAAGCTGCGGATCCCAAGGCCGCGGATCAACCTGACTGTTGCGTGTTGACGATCGAGAACCGTGCCATAATGCCATTGCCGGAACTGCAACACAGCGAATCAACGTAACTGTTGCGCCCGTGTAATCCTGAATCCTTTCGAAACATCGTTTCTGGTGCGTTGATGATGCTGGGAATCCGTGAAACTCGTGCAAGTTTTTCAAACGAATGTGCGCGGCGCTGAGGCGAGAGACACATTTTGAAAAGGAACGGCCCTCAATCCGTGAAGCTTTTGCACATTTTCGAACGAATGTGCGCCGCGCTGAGGCGGGAGCTACATTTTGAAAACCACCCGCCCTCAATCCGTGGAGCTCTTGCAAATGTTGAAAGCGAATGTGCGCGGCGCTGAGGCGAGAGCCACATTTTGAAAAACCACTCGCCCTCAATCCGTGAAATTGTTGTCACTTTTTCCCTACCTAGGCTCTGCCTAGAAGGGTTCTTACTCTCTTGGCATAAAGTGCCGGGCAGTGGGAGCCGGCCCGGGCGGTTCCCCCAGTATCCGCCCCGCGGTTCCCCCAGTTGCGTCCCCTTAGCTTAGCGTTGCTTATATTATCTTAGCTTAGCGTATTTCATCTTAGCTTAGCTTACCTTCATCTTAGCAGAGCCCAACTTCTAGGTAGGGTCGCACTGGGGTAATTCAGCTTCAGAGTAATACATGGTGAGGCAGTCTCAGGCGAAACGCCCGGCCCCCCCTAAAACTGGTTTCGGGGTGCGACAGGGAGAAATTAATTATAAGGAGAAGTGCTTGTCCCTAGTCCAAATCTGGGGGGGGGGGGGGGGGGTGCGTCCGCGGGGCTAAATACGCCTAGTCGGGAGCTGCAGCAGGAGAATGTTCCCGTGTATCTTTGTTTCAAAAAATGAAGCTGCTTCGCCGCTCTTCCACAATCCTTTTGGTTGAGGGCTGCAACATGGTAGCGCGGAGCTGGGCGCTGTTCCGCAGCCGAGGAACCACTGCGCGAGTCTAGCAGCGGAACGACGCCGTGATGGAGCAGCAGCTGCAACAGCAGCAGCAGCGGATAGCGGGCCTACTGGCCACGGTGCAGCAGCTGCAGCAGCAGCGGCAGCAACAGCAACACCAAGCAGCAGGACAGGCAGCTCAACAGCAGCCAGCTCGCGTCGCCCAGCGCTTCGAAGGAGTACTGGGCGCGAAGACCATAGGGAAGGTCAAGCAGTTCGGCTGCTCCAAGAGCGGATGGTCGACCTGGGAGTTTCACTGGCGAGCATTTATGGTGGCGAACGACAAGCGTTACAAAGAATTCCTCGAGAAGCTAGATGGCGAGACCTTGGACCAGCTGGACGTCGCCAAGAATGCCACGATGAGCGTGGACGATGTAGACTGGGAGGACCAGAGCACCCAGCTATACTACATGCTGGTGCTCGCGATGCCAGCAGACCCTGCGGGTGAGACCATCATGCGTAACGTTCTACATGGAGAAGGTGGTCAAGCGTGGATTCGCCTGAAGGGCGAGTACGCACCCAATGAGCCTGGCAATGCCGTGGCGCGTCTGAGGCAGCTCATGTCTGCACAAATCGCGGCGAACGCAGACGTGGCCAACGAGACCGAGAAGCTGGACCTAGAGATCAGCAAGTACGGGAAGGCGGCCGAGGAGCAGCTGAGCGACAACATCAAGGAGGGGATCTTGCTCGGCGCGCTCCAGAACTAACACGACTTGCAGAAGCATGTCTTCCGCGACCTGCGGGACCCGGCCACCTACCTCGACGTGAAGAACGAGGTCCTGAGTGCCCTGATGGCCCAGCGCAGCTTTGACGACGACTCGATGGAGATCGGTGCGCCGAAGGGAAAACCGAAGGGAAAAGGACGCGGCAAGGGTGACAAGGACAAAGACAATCATACTAATAAGAACAAGTTCGAGCCGAAGGCGAAGGGCAGCCCGAACCACCTGAGGAAGTGGTGCAGTCACTGCGAGAAGCCGAACCACGTCAAGGACGACTGCCGTAAGTTCAAGCGAGAGAACGAGGCCGAGGCGGAGGCAGAACAGAAGGCCGAGGGTGAGAAGAAACAGCGCCGTGCCATGGCGGCAGCACTTGCCGCAGGTGGTGGCGTGCTCCCTACTGGACTTCCTCCCAAACCTGGGTGCGACGGCGCTGGCTGGCACTCGCAGCGCCTCGCGCGCCGCGCGGTGTGCAGGGGGCCGCAGTTGCCCGTCCCGAAGTCATCGGGATCAGCCTCGACAGCGAGCGCGATCCCGACGGTGCCGACTGGCATGCGCGGGATCAACGGCCCCCTTGCAGAGCAGGGCGCGATCAAGCCGAGGTGCATTTTCGCCCTGTCGGTGGAGCACTCCAGGCCGAGGGCGAGGTCGGCGGAACCCGGTGGATCGATGCGCAGCGCGAGCGGTGACAGTGTTTGCGTCTCAGGCATCCGCGGGGTCAGAGGGATCATGATAGATTCGGGGGCCCAGATCACAGCGTTCCCCTGCGACATGCTGAAGGACAAGGGCTACGTGCTCGCCAAGCCAGGCATCTCCAGGCAGCGGGCCATCGATTGCGCGGAGGTGCAGCGCTACGGCAAGACGGACGTTCGGCTGAAGACGGGGCAGGGCGCGATCCAGATCTCGGCGGAGGCGGCCGACGTGGAGTTCCCAGTGATGTCCGCTGACGCGATTGCGAAGCAGGGCAGCTCGGTTTTCCACTCTCCCTTGGAAGACTGGATTGTGGACAGCCCGATCTCACCCCCCCCAGCATCGGCGAACAAGATTATGCAGGGGAAAGATCGTGGCACGTGCTACCTGGAGCACGACGAGATGTTGGGCGGCTCCTCCGAGGGCAAGCGGGCGGTGCGCATGGCGAGCGTCGGCGAGCTGGGCGGGATCATCGGCGAGCTGGGCGGGGGCGTCGGCGAGCAGCTGGGCGACGAGCTGTGCCCGGCGCGACGCGCAAGACCCTGCGCGCCCAGGTCCCTGCCGCGGGGGCCCAACAGCAGTTGCCGACAGCGCTCGGCCCAGACCGCAGCGAGAACGCCACCTTGAAGGCGAAGGCGCTCGCGAGGCCAGGGCAGCCCTCGGACGAGGAGAGGCGAGCACGCGCAGTGCATCATCTCCCTTTCAGGCCGCGGCGCAGCGACTGCGTCATGGGCCGCGCGAGGGGCGCGCCTCTCGAGGTGAGCATGCGGCCGAAATGCGACGACGAGTACCCAGTCGTGGAGATGGACTTCTTCTACGTGGCCACCGACGCGATAGCTGGGAAGTACCCCGTGGTGAACGGCTACGTCGTGAAGGCCGTCGGCTTCAGGAAGCTGGAGCATAGGGGGCGTGGGGGGCTGCCCGCGATCCTGAGCGTCGCGGACTGCAGGTCCAGCACCTCAGGCGCGCTCTTTGGCTCCAAGCACATGGGAGGCTACAGGGCGCACTTCGTGGCCAAACTCATCGACAGCTGGGGCCGCGCGACGGTGATTCTGCTCGCGGACGGCGAGAATGCGATCGTCGCTCTGGCGGAGCAGGCGAAGAAGCTCAGGTCGCACTCTACGATAGTGCGGCAGGGCCCAGCGTACTCATCCAAGAGCATGGGGCGCATCAAGGCCAGCAACATAGCAGCTGCGGGACTACTCCGCACGTTGCGGTTTTCACTCGAGACCGAGCTGGGCTGCAAGTTCGAGCTCTCGGACTCCATCCTCGCCTTCCTCGCCAACGCGGTCGGCTGGTGCATCGCGAGGTTCCAGCCGAGAAGCCACGGAGGATCCAGCTACAAGTGCCTCTTCGGCCGCGAGTACGCGGGCGAGGTGGCGGAGGTCGGCGAGCAGGTGTGGTGCCGCATTGCGGTTCGAGTCGCAGCGGGCCAGGGCAAGTTCGAGGCGCGCTTCGCGAAGGGCATCTGGGTGGGCAAGTCGGAGTTCGACGACCAGCGCCTGGTGGTCGACCTGCAGCGCTGGCTCTTGAAGGCCCGCTCGGTCCGCCGCATGCCTGAGGAGTTCCGCTGGAGCGCTGAGCTCGTGAAGCAGATCGACGTCGCACCTTGGGCCCCCGTGCCTGAGCGAGTGAGGTCGAGCATTAGGAAGTCTATGTATACCGCAGAGAACATGTTGAACACGCGCGGTCCGACGGACAGCTGCCCGAAGTGCACCTACGAACGGAGCCGGCGCAGTGAGCAGTGCAGGCGGCGCTTCGAGACCATCGCGCATGAGAGGCTCGAGGCGAAGCTCGCGGAGGAGGCCAGGGGCAGGGCTGCCCCAGGCACTCCAGCGACGCCGGGGCCAGCGCCCCAGGCTCCCCCGCATGTGCCTGCCGACGCGCAGGCAGCGGCCTCGAATCCAGCGGCGGCAGCGCCCTCGACAGCACCTACGCCAGTCGCGGCGTCTGCGACCCCAGGGATGGACACGAGCGAGCCTAGGGCACCGGCGCGAGACCCCATAGCAGAGACCTCAGAGCCGAACGAACGACAGAGGATCGGTGCGCTGGCGCAGGCGCCCGAGGTCGTGGTCATCGCGGGCCTCTCCGTGTGCGAGCTGGCGGTCTGCGAAGAGGACGACGACCAGGAAGAGGACGCGCTCTGGGGCCCGACGCATCGGGCTGAGGAGCGGTGTGAGGGCTTGTGCGAGACGCAGGTGTGCCGCTGTGCCTACCGACACGACCATGCTGGACAGTGCGCGTGCAGGAGATGTCTTATCGGCTGCGCCAAGAAGCTCGATCCAGACGCCGAGGTCGTGGCGAGCCTATGCGCGTTGTGGTCGAACCGTAGGGTGCGCGAACAGCCCGACTGGAACCTCGACCCGAACTCGCCCGAGCCGACGGTGAATATCCACTGCGATTACTACGCGGGCGAGCCCCCTCGACGGGAAGAAGTGCCAGAAGGGCAAGGCGGACGAGCTCCAGGCCATGGCCGAGTGCGGCGTCTACCGCAAGATCCGCATCGCGGACTGCGAGCTTGGTGGCAAGCACGTCGGGGGCTTCCCCATCGCGCGCGAGAAGGCTGGCGAGGTGCGCTTGCGCTTCGTGGCGACGGAGGTTGCCCGCCAGCACCGTGGGGACAACCATCAGGGCGCACCGCCACTCGCAATGATTCGCGCGATTCTCAGCTTGGCGGCCAGCAGACCAGACAGCGACGGACAGCGCAGACGGTGCATCCGCATCTGGGATGTCCGCAAGCCGTTCTTTAACAGCGACGTGACTGAGAATATATACGTCCACCCAGGCAGCGAGCTGTGCGAGCGAGGCTACTGCTGGGAGCTGTTCACGGCCCTGTACGGGGCCCGACTGGCCAGCCAGCTGTGGGGCGAGAACGTGAAGGTTACCTCGGACGACTCTGGGGGCATGGCGCTGAAGTGCGCCCCTGGCATGTTCTACTTCGCCAACCTCTGCAGCGACGGCAACGACGCCACGATGGGGGTCCACGGCGACGACTTCATCGCGGAGGGCCATGTCGGGACGCTCGACCAGCTGGATGACGTCCTGAGCGTGGAGTACGAGATCACCTCATCGCCGCCGCTGGGGCCTGGGCACCCTGGAGTTGCCCGCTACCTGAAGCGCGTCTGCGGCTACGTCGACCAACCGCCCGAGACGCTGCTGCCGGGCTTCTTCTGGCACGCGGACCCGAAGCACGTGGCGGAGATCATCAAGTTCGGATCCAAGGAGGGTGCCGAGGCGGTCGACGCACCAGGCACCAATGCGATCGGGGCGCAGCTACGCAATGCGACGGATCCGATGCCCACGGCCGAGGCACGCAAGACAGCCTCAGCGGGAGGCATCGCGCTCTACCTGGCGGCGGACCGGCCCGACATCATGTTCGCGAGCAAGACCGTCGTGCAGGACGTGAGCAAGCCGAACTATCAGATGAATGCGAGGCGCAGTCGGCTGGCCCGATACTTGGGGGGACACCAGGTCCCAGTGTGGTGCTACGAGCTGCAGGGCCTGCCGAGTATCCGGAGGGCCGACGGCGATGCCGACTGGGCGGCGCCGACGGCAGTGGCACGCAAGAGCACATCTGGAGGCGCGATCAGGTTCGGCAATCACACCTGGGAGTGCTACTCGGCCAGCCAGGCCACCCAGGCTCTCAGCAGCGGCGAGTCGGAGTTCTACGCGCTCGGCTCGGTCGAGGCGCGGGGCTTGCAGATGAAGTTCTTCCTGGGCGAGGTCGGGATCGAGGTTCGCCTGGTGGTGGCCTCGAACAGCGCGGCCGCGCGGGGCATGGCCCAGAGGCACGGAGTGGGCAAGGTCCGTCACTTAGAGCTGCGCTACCTCTGGATACAGGAGCGGCTGCGACGCCATATGTTCGAGCTCGTGAAGGAGGACGCGCGCAAGATGGTGGCAGACATATTGACGAAGTATGTTGACAAGGAAACCATGGCGACGCACCTGCGCGAGCTGAACCTGAGGATGGCGGGTGCAGCCATGATGCTATCGACCCTCCTTGCGATCCCTGGCGCGGCGGCGGCCAAGGACCAGTGTGAGATGGACTACGAGGGCGAGAAGCTCGAGGCAGTGCAGTCGAGGGTCTCCCCCTGGTTGCTGGTGAGCTTGGTCGTGGTGCTGTGTATTATCGCGTACCTTTGCGGCTGGTGCGTGGGCAGGCGCAGAATGGTCTCCCAGACGGCCGAGGAGGACCCAAGAGCGGCGTCGATAGGCGAGAGGCACCAGCACCACGACGAGTATGCCGAGTCGAAGCAGCAGTAGAGAACGCAGGCTCTATGGAGGCTCGAAGAACAGAAGTACATAACATGGGAGGTTCAGCGCCTGTACGAGGTCTACACCGTCGGCGAGTTGTGGGAGCTGCTAGTCGAGTGGGGCTTGGTGCTCAAGGAGGGCTACACGAGGAAGGAGGAGCTCGTCGAGAGCGCTGGAAGGAACAGCCCGACGGAGATGCAAGTGATCACCCAGCTGACGAATGAGTGGAAGGACCACGGGGTCGACGTGAAGTGGCGTGCTCGTATGCGGGCGAGCGGACGTGACATCCAAAGGATGCTCACCGCCACCGCGGAGGTCATGAACTGCCTGCGGGAACGCCTTCACGGATCATGAGGGCGCAGACAGTGGATGAGGGCATTTTGCCCGCTCTTGCGCATGCCGACCACGAGGAGAGGTGCTCGTCCCTAGTCCAAATCTGGGAGGGGGGGGTACGTCCGTGGGGCTAAGTACGCCTGGTCGGGAGCTGCAGCAGGAGAATGTTCCCGTGAAGCTGCTTCACCGCTCTTCCACAATCCCTTTGGTTGAAGGAATGGAGGAGGAGGAGGAGGAGGAGGAGGAGGAGGAGGAGGAGGAGGAGGAGGAGAGGAGGAGGAGGAGGAGGAGGAGGAGGAGAGAGGAGGAGGAGGGGAGGAGGAGGAGGAGGAGGAGAGGAGGAGGGAGGAGGAGGAGGAGAGGAGGAGGAGGAGGAGGAGGAGGAGGAGGAGGAGGAGGAGGAGGAGGGAGGAGGAGGAGGAGGAGGAGGAGGAGGAGGAGGAGGAGGAGGAGGAGGAGGAGGAGGAGGAGGAAGGAGGAAGGAGACACACAGGCGCACAGGCAGCGAATGCAACAAAGTATGTGTAAGACTACCCTCAGCATTCGTACATATATTGCATTCGATGGAACAACGTCTGCCGCGCATTCTGATGACTCCACACGATGACATACTGAATATCCACGAGGACCCGAGTCGGGAGCCAGTCTCCAGCGTCCTGGCAAGTGCCAGAAGCAAGACTGCGGTTAGGAGTGCGCAAGTGGTTGAAAAATAACACATCCGTTGGAATAAAAACACAGTGTGTGAAACACACATGCAAAACACATTAACAGCACACACTGTGGAAACAAAACACGGTGGAAAACAAAACACACACACAGTGTGTGTGTGTGTATGTGTGTGTGTTTTGTCACAGTGAATGTCTTTTGTCCACAAACTTTGTCCACAGTGTGTGTGTGTGTGTGTGTGTGTGCGTGTTTTTTTTCCACAGGGTGGTTCACATGTTCCGACTGCCGGAACCATGTGGCGCGATCTGCCCGCGCCCGCACCCCCCAGAGCCGTGCTCCGCCAAACACCTCCTGCCCCGCCGCACCTCTCAACGGGTTGACCTCGTTCCCCTCCTCCACTTCCTCTCGTTTCTTTATCCCTGCCTTCATTGTGGCCCTCTGCGCCTCCGTGCTGCTCGCGCAAAAACTCCGCGGGCGGGAGGTTATCAACGGCGGCAGCCACGCTGGCAACAGGCTGGCTTGCCAGGAGCTCCACGAGGGGGGTGGCCCAGACGCGTGGAGTATGCAGCAGGCCGGGAGAGTTCCCAGAGAAGGGTGTCGCTCAAAGCGAGGACGGGGCTGCAAAGTAATCATGTTTGTCATGATGGTGGCGATTATTGTGGCGTCGACGACCACGAGTGCGTCCTGACGATGACTGCGAAGACGATGACGATGATAATGACGATGAGAGCATGGTGCTCCAGCGTCGGCGAGGTAGCAGTGGAGAGAGAGTGTGAGAGAATGCGCGGCGACAGACGAGGACGGAATCCTGTGTCACTGTCGTTCGTTGAGCGAATTTGAGCCCTGCGTGGTGACAAACACCATATGGGGCGACTTCTGCAGGGATCTCAGGGACACAGAGGGGGACTGGAAGCCCGATTCTTCATTCGGTGGCACGATTTGAAGCTCGTGGTTCGTGGTTGCGCTTTTGGGTCACTGCTTCGGCCTGGGTGGTACAGCGCTGCATAGTGCAGCATCGACCCTCACCCCTCTCGATTGGGGTTGCGAATCCGCTTCGCGATCTCTTTCCACTTGTTTCGTGATGTGAATGGCACGCGCGCGAGCTAGTAAGGTCAGCATTGAAACACGTGTACGTTGCGAGGGGAAAAGAGCTAGTGTTTCTTGGTTTGTTCGAGCTTCGGGGTTCGTGCTTCGTGTTTCGTAGAGCTTGTGGTTCCTGGCGTGGGGCGTGGTTGTTCGTTGTTCCTGGTTCGCAGGATTGGTCGTGGCTTGCGGCTGGTGGATACGCTGTTCGTGGCAGTGGGCCTTGATGATTGGTGCACGTTCCCAACTCGAGGAGGAGGACGAGGAGGAGAAGGATGAGGAGGAGGAGGGAGGAGGAGGAGGAGGAGGAGGAGGAGGAGGAGGAGGAGAAGGAGGAGGTGAAAAGATAAGCGGGTGATTTCGATATGGAGGAATTTATCCTGGGCTCGAGGCTCAAGCCGGCTGCGGGTGAAGGAATCGTAACAGCCCCCCTCAGATCTGGCACGCATATACAGATCGGGGCAGAGCTGTCCTAAAACAGTGCACGCGTATGTACCACAATCAGTACTAGAGCATACTTTTACTGACAATGGCACAAAGAAGTAAAGAACCACTAAAAGGGATACCAGTGCTCAACTGATGTCTGCGGGGGCACAGAGGCAATCTTTTGTTGCATATGCTAACCCCATGTCTCACTCAGAGAAATCTCCCCGCTCGAACCGGTCAGCCACAATCCGGAGAACCTCTGCCACACCGAACCTCGTCTTCAATTCGTTCACATCAATGCGAATATCCTTCAGGATGTCTTGTTCCCTTTGCTCAGTGGTCAGAGGAGGCTTGACCTTCTTGGAACTGTCCCGGCTGCGGCTCCGACTCGGGCTCGCTGTCTTTGACGCGGAGCGGCTCCTGCTTTTGACATGGCGCTCTGCTGCCTGATCCGCCGGTTTCGGTGGAGGCGGTGGCAGCACAGGTGGTTTGTCTACCCATGCGTTTTCCGGTGGGATTTCGGTCCAGTCTCTCTTGCAATAGCAAACCTTGATACTGCGATCAAAGCCGTCTGCTGCATCATGTGACATCTTGTGATTCGAACCAGTCACAAAGTGCTGTTTCAACCTGAACGAAAGGGTGTCCATGGCTTTTTCACGAGTGTTCACTTGCTCTCGCTTTATAACCGCGCAGTATTGCGGCAAGCATTCTGGACATTCTTTGTAAATGTACGCGACATCTGGGTGCAACATGTGATGGTATCGAAATGTACAACAAGTGTGTTCCTGCCCATCAAAGTCTTGAGCCAACACACCTCCGTGCTATGACTACGCGTAGATACCAAACCTACGCTTCAACGTAGAAAGCCTAGCTTTGTCAAGGTATTTTGTTCCAATGTCTGAAATGTTGTCTGTTGTTGTCACTTTGGAGATATCGATACGCTTTGTTTGCACAAGTTGTTGTACATGTAAAAACTTAATATCAACATGTTTCAACCGTCCTACGCCTAGTCTTGATGCTATGGCCCTGCCTGCGCTGCTGTCTGATTTCACAGTGGCCGAGGTCTCATACCCCAGCTCTTTGATCAGTGAGTGCGCATGCAGTGCCTCTGCGGCGCCGGAGGCTATGGCATATAGCTCGGCTTCGCCGCTGGATTGGGCGATCACGCTCTGCGTGCGGCTGTAATTACAGAGAACGCACGAGCCCCACATGACAACTCCAGCAGATGTGTTTTTTCTCGTCTGCTGGCACCCTGCCCAATCCGAGTCAACATAGACAGTTACCTTGTCGGAAATCGAATCGCACCTAAGATGAAGATGTTCGTTTCTGGTCCCCTTCAAATATCTCAACAGGTGCTTCAACTTACGGACATCTCTTTTTGTAGGCGACGCGAGTTGCCTCGCAAGCTCTTTGACTGAAAATTGGATGTCTCCTCGTTCCTGACAGATGAATTGTAATTTACCAACTGCACACCTGTATTTGTGGTGTTCGACCTTATCTAAAAGCACGAACTCCTCCCCGACAGAGCCCTTGACATTAGGGGTGTCTTTCACACCTGGTGTGCTTACGGGAGTACAATGCAACATGTTGTATATGTTCAATGTGTCATCAATATACTTGTCTGTGAGGAAAACGTTGATACCGCCGTCACGTGTTACATACATCCTCCCGAGGTACTTCGTGGGAACCTCGTCATTAAACGATCACCACGCTTGAACAACACATGTTTTTCGAGCTGTCCAAAAAACTCATCAATCTTATTTTTGTCTCCTACTGCAATGGGATCATCTACGTGTATGCTAATACGAACTCCGGTTTTCTTATTCCAAAACAACTGCGGGTCGGTCAAACAACGGTTGAAGCCAAGATGATCTGTTAACACGTTCGCAATGAAATCTTGGAAATTTTGCGGTGCCTTTCTCAATCCATTCATGGCCTTGTTCATCTTCCAAACCCATCCGGGGTACCGAGAACGCCAGGGTTCTGGCGGGCGGCAGAAAACATTCTCATCTGATATGTCTGCATGCATAAAAGCAACACTAAAATCTCCAATGCATACCACCAGCTTCTCTGCCATGGCGATTGCTAGCAAAATGCGAAGGCCAATCGGTGTTGGCGTTGCAGCGAAAACGTCGTCCCGGTTACTTGCGATTTTCAGATCTTTTGCAACAAGCCTAGACCGCACCTCGTCCCCTTTCATCTTGTGTACCCATCCTGTTTCAATTGGTTTACTTGAAGCCTTATCTTCGCGCCACCAAGAGTACACTCTGAAGTGGTCTAAATTACACATTTCTCTGGACATACCTTGTTCGACCAACTCTTTGGGGAGACCGTCGATGAACTCGACGCCTTCACACCATTGTTTAACAATTCTTCATTGGTCAGGCAGAGGTCCGTTGAGTGCTGTTCTGGTTCTTCACATAAGTACTGGTCCTCTCCGATGTTGAGAATCGGTCGGATGATTGCCATAATTCTCGATCCTGGGGATTCCGGGTGTTCCTCTTCAGCCCTGCGTTTCGTAGCTGGTTGCCGGTCGTCCGGTGACGATCCGTCTTCCTGCATTCGGTCGCCAGAGGCATCGTCACGATGCTTGGCGTCGTGCGTTGTCTTCCTGCTCTTGTCGGCTGCTGCTTGTTCTGCTGTGTCCTCTTCTTCTCGTTTTCGTTTCTCTGCGCATTTCAACTCCCGCTCCTGCCGTCTACGCTTGCATTCGGCAGAATGTGTATTGCCATGGGTTCCCTCGTGGCACGCTTTGCAATTCGGTGTCTTGCCGCACTCTTGCCAAAATAACCGAAGTTTCCTGTTGGCTTCACGCTTCTGTTGTTCAGGTACGTCTGGCACGGGATATGCATGCTGCGGTGACGGGTTGTCTTCAGAGCCCGGCTTATAGTTAAGATCCCAAGGGACACCGTAGATTTGATTCACAATTGTTTTGTTGAGCCGCGAGGTTTCCTCGAGTCTGCGAATGTTGCGAGATTGTATCAAGCCTTTGGGGGTTGCTATAATGTGTTCATCGTTGCCTACAGCTTTTCCCATCCAGACACCGGTTACCCAATGCGGCTCCATTTTGTGGACGATGGGGCCATTGTACCGTGCGCTGACACATTCACCAAACTCGACAATAAAATCTTGATATGAGTGACCTTTTGTTCTCTCGAAGGATGTTTTTCCGTCGCTGTGTTTTTGGTACCGGGTGTACAGCCATCCGCAGTGTCTGATCAACCACGGCGCGAGCAGGCTCGTGTTTTTGAGCACCATATTGTAATGGCCCTCAAAAGCCAGCTTCTGGGTCCGAACGAGACCCTTGATAGATTGGTGAAAGCGCTCAACTGTCCCGTTAGACTGTTTGGATGCAACTGGCGTTTGCCTCAAATGAGTTTTCGGAGAACTGCCGTCGACCTGCCTCTTGTTAGCGATTGCGCGGGCCAGGTCCTTCACAGAAGATTCCGAATCAGTCTGCAAAATAATTTCTCCGTTCAACCCTGAGTGCTCCAAATGTTTCACGATGTATCCGACCGCGTGTGTGTCAGGGGACCCTTTGGCCTTGACCTGTGTGCGCGCCCCATGGCCGTTCAAGACATCAATTACTGATACACATGTGATTACTGCTGCGTCGTGCGCTGTTTTCAAAAAGAAATAATCTATCTGAACAATGGGGATAATGGACTCTTCCGGATGTTTGTGTGGAGATTGCTTGGCACGCCCGTGCACGCAGAATTCGCACCAAGCACGGAAAGGTATGTGCGTAAGATTGTGCTCCAACCGCTCTTTGAGTGTTGGTCCAGTGGGGATTCTGGGAGCCAACGGCTTTTCTCCTTCGTCGACCTCCTCTTGCTCTGGCTGTGACGCTGGTGGCACCTTCGAGGGCCTAAACATGGTTATCGACTGAAACGGCTGATGTTGCATCCAGGGAATGCGGTCAAACGTCTCATACTTGCGATGCAGGTCTGCTATCGACACGTCATCTTCCAGAAGTTTCCACACAGAACCTTTCAACATTTGGACCCAGGTTGTCCTGCGTCCGTCCATCATGTTCTCCAAACAAAGAAACCCGATTGGAAAATTAGTTAAAACATATGTGACATCATCAATCACATGCGTCCCTGGAGGAAGTATTTGAACCGCTGCTGGCGGCTCAGTTTTGCTCGAAGACTGTGCGTTTGATCCTCCTGCCTGTTGGGGTGCGCTTCCCGAGAGGCTCTGCTGAACATCAGTTGGGTTTCTGTTTTCTTCGTGTGACCGTTGCTTCTCTGTGCAGGCTGGTGTATCTGGACGGACAAACAAAGTGATGGTTCGTCCTGGCATGATGTCGTCTTCTGGTCTCTGCATTGTGGTCCAATCGACGCGGTTTTCCAAGAGGGTCCAAGGAAGTCTGGACCATTTGACCCACGTGATTCGCAATGGGAATTCCTGCGCAACTTTGTCATGCGACAATTTGCGCGGTAGGCGTCCGATGGGCACGCGAGCCTTTTGAGCTCCGGGCGTTACCACATTAGGTTCTCCCTCAGAGGTGGTCGCCCAGATTTCTGTGTACAGTTTCGCTGGGATTGTCTTCAGGAGCTCCTCTGGCGGTTCATCCAAAGGTCTGAGAGCCGCCGACTGAATCGATTGATTTTGCACAATGGGCATAATATGAGTTGGATCTGCAAGCCGGCAGTCAGCTCGGTACAGAAAACCCCGTTCTTTGATGACGATTTTGTTTGGTATGCTAGGGCCTGTTAGCGATAACGACTTCGAGTCGAAGGCAAAATGTATGCTCTTTTGTTTTGCTAGCCGGTTGATGCTCATCAAAGTTGTGCATGCTTCTTTAAATACGCCGAATCGCACCACCAACACGACTGACGCACCATTGTGTCCTAGGATCACGATCGGGACGTCCTTGTGTCCTAAGCGAGTCATGTTGTGCCCTGATGCTGTTACTCCTGCCGTCCCCTGGGAGGGGATAAGAGGAATATGAGGAGCGAACTTTTCGTTGCATACGTGATCAAACGTGCCGGAATCCATCAATACCTGAAATGGTGCATTCCGTTGCGACCTCTCTGGTGCGTTCCCCCATGGTGCGATGAACATGTTCACGCCCTGCCGTCCGTTGGTCCCAGCACCCATCAGTGCTGAGAAGAACAACGCTGCCAACACTGCACACCACATGGTTTTCGACACGACTGAGACAGGAAAACGGGTTACATCACTGAAAAGACGTTCCCCGACCCCCCGAATCCAAGAACACGTGACTTTATGATCGATTTCGTAGGGGTGTGTCGAATCGTCACAAGATATGTCGAACCACTGGGGGCATTCGAAGAACTCAACCTCTGACTCCTCGCTCGCGGGGTCTATCCGAGAGCCCGCTGTTGCACCCTGTATGTGATTGGCCTCACTCGTGGGATCAGTCTGAGAGCCCACTGAAACAGTTTCCACGATCCTAATTTGGTCAATTCTCACATCTGGAGCCCCGTATTCGATATCGAGTGCGTCCTCGCCTTCTGGCAGAAAGGCGCTCGCCGGTATCAATGCCGCAAACTCCTCGGGGGAGTGCTGGGGGTATGAACTCCAATCTGCGTCGTCCTGTTCGGCTCCTGCGTCCCGGTTACCGTCGCCCTGCTCATCCCAAGACCAACCGGGACCCCACCGGTTCTGATCCCAGGCCTGTTCATGTGAGTGGCTTCCTTTTCCTGACCGCTGTTTCCCTTTGCCGTTGAACCTGCACTCTGACGTCCAATGGTTCTTCATCCTGCAAATGTCGCACCATTTATTTGCGGAAGGATTCCAACCGGTCTTGCCTCCACTATTCGAATATTCCTTACCCTTGCCTCCAGTGCTCGACTGATCTTTCCATTTACCTTTACGGTCATGTTGGTGCCAACCCTGAGCCTGGGTGGAGGAACCCGGTCCTTGCCAAGAGGATGACGGGTATCCACGGCCAGACCCCGCTCCGTGGGAATATCCCTTAGGAGTGCCCTTGGGGATGCCTTTCGGGGATCCTTTGGGAGAGCCCCTATTGTCACCCTTTGGGAATCCTTTCGGAAAACCTTTCGGGGTACCTTTCGGAGAACCTTTCAACGCATCTACTTCCATAGGTTTGGGGCCGTTATCCTTTCTAGCGTACGGGTTTTTCCACTCACGTTTGATTCCTACGTATTTGTGTATCTCTCGTTTGAGGTCTTCGTAAGTTTCACACAAATGGCTGTTCAAGTCGAAATGTGTCTTCATGGGTTCCGGGATCGTCTTCATAACCACGCTAACTATCACATCGTCTGCTAGCTCGTCAGGGCTGGCTAGGTCGTCGTACTCTTTGATTAGCAACTCCATTTCTTCCAGGCGCTCAAGAACCTCTGGGAGGGAGGCGCCCGCGAAACTAAAGTCCACGACCGCATTCAGAACTCCTCTTTTCGTATTTTTGTCTTTGTGTTCATACCTAATGCACATCCTACGCCACATCTCAAGACCATTACCTTTCTCGATCTTCCTAAATACTTTCGTCATCTCTCCGTACACAACGCTCTTTAGAATGTAAGCTATATTCGCAGAATGTTGTTTTACATCTTCTTCTGTAGCTGCTAGTGTGATGGGGTTCACATGTTCTCGTGCACGTTCCATGTGTTGCAACATGTATTGGCTCACAGCTCCACAGTAGGATTCGAAACGATAACACCAATCACTCCAATCATTCTCATCACCCGAGAAATCTTTGAGACCACGTCCTAACAACTTCGTGTCAATCACTGCTGCCATTGTTCCTACACTAGGTGTCTTCCCAGAGCCCTACTTGGGTTGGGGATGCTACTCTACAACGAGTCTTCCCAGAGCCCTACTTGGGTTGGGGATGTATCCTAAGTCCGTGTATTTGTCACCACGGCTCCGCCACCATGAAAAGATAAGCGGGTGATTTCGATATGGAGGAATTTATCCTGGGCTCGAGGCTCAAGCCGGCTGCGGGTGAAGGAATCGTAACAGGAGGAGGAGGAGGAGGAGGAGGAGGAGGAGGAGGAGGGAGGAGGAGGAGGAGAGGAGGAGTTGGAGGAGGAGGAGGAGAGGAGGAGGGAATGAGGAGGAGGAGGAGGAGGAGGAGGAGGGGAGGAGAGAGGGAGGGAGGAGGAGAGGAGGAGGAGGGAGGAGGGAGAAGGAGGAGGAGGGAGGAGGAGGAGGAGGAGGAGAGGGAGGAGGGAGGAGGAAGGAGGAGGAGGAGGAGGAGGAGGAGGAGGAGGAGGAGGAGGGCTCGTGGCTCGTGGGTCGTGGGTGATGCTTAGCTCGGTTGGCGCGGCTCGTGGAGCGAGGGAGTCGCGCTTCGGGGGCCGTGCAGGGCATGGGCCGCCGGTGGGCCCCGTCGGCATTCGCCGCTCGTGCTCGCGGGCATTCGGTCCTCGTGACGCCGCGCCCCTCGACGGTTCGGGGCCTCCTCCTTTTTTTTCTCAACCAAGCTGTGTTGTTGGGTCCTCGTTTTGAAGGGACGTCGCCCCGCGTTCTCCTCCACCTCCTCCTCCTCCGCCTCCTCCTCCTCCCTCCTCCATCCTCCTCCGCCTCCTCCTCCTCCTCCTCCCTCCTCTCATCTCTCATCATCATCATCATCATCATCATCATTCAATCATCATCATCATCATCACCACACCACCACACCACCACCACCACCACCACCACCACCACCACCACCACCACCAACCACCACCACCACCACCACCAACCACATCATCATCATCTCAATCATCCTCATCATCATCATCATCATCATCATCATCATCATCAGCATCATCATCATCATCATCATCATCATCATCATCATCATCATCATATCACCACCACCATCATCATCATCATCATAATCACCTCTCTTCACCTTCTCTCCCTCCTCCATCACCATCATCATCATCATCATCATCCATCATCATCATCATCATATCCATCATTTTTCAGCATACTCCAGATTTCGTAATAAAAGGGAGGGGTCTGGACCCTCCAAGACAAGCCATTTCAGACCTCCCCCGTGGGAGAACCCTCCAAAACATCGTCCCCAGACCCCCCAGGCCCTCCAAGATAGCCTGGAAGAGACCCCCCCCGAAATGAGACCCCCCTCCCTTTACTACGAAATCTGGAGTACACCTCACACGTTTCGTGGCCCCATAGGGGCCTCCTCCTTTTTTCTCGCACGTCGGCTCTCGGTGCCCTGGGCCGCCCACGCCCTCCTCTTGGCGTAGAGATTCCATGCGCCTGAGGCCATCGAGAAGACAAGAACCCCTGACCCTGGTGCGACGATCAAGACGTGGCCTCCCTTCGGTCCCCGTACTCCCGGAGGTCCAACGTATTGAAAAATCAAAACGGATGTGTTTCGTAATTTTCGGCCTCGAGGGGCCCTCGCAGGGCCCCGGAACCGTCAACAAAACGACTCAGGATGAAAAAAAGGACCTGGGGAATGGGTCGAGATTTCTGGGGACCCCGTATCGAAAAATTCACGACATCGGATCTTTGGGCTCGCATCAGGGACAATGCATTTGGGCGGCTTGGTCTGATACATCTGCAGAAAACAAAAGGCCCCCATATCCTGAAGGTTGTTAGCCCCCCTATCTTAGGCCCGCTCCAAAAGGGTTAGGGGTATTTTTACCTAACAGCTTGTTCTGATAGGTTTCTAGTGGTGTCAAAAGAGAGCAGCAGATGACTCCACAGGGGGGTCTGGGCGGGTGCCGGACAGGGTGCCGCAGAAGTCGTTTTAAGCCAACAGTCACACACTTCGTGCTCTTCGACCTCCCAGAACTCCATTCCCTGGCCACATTCTGAATGCCCGGAGCCAACTGTAGGCCACTTCGTGCTCTTCGACTTCCCAGAACTCCATTCCCGGGCCACATTTTGGATGCCCGTAGCCAACTGTAGGCCACTTCGTGCTCTTCGATTTCCCAGAACTCCATTCCCGGGCCACATTTTGGATGCCCGGAGCCAACTGTAGGCCACTTCGTGCTCTTCAAGTTCCCAGAACTCCATTCCTGGGCATGATTTTGAATGCCCTGAGCCAACTGTAGGCCACTTCGTGTTCTTCTAGTTCCCAGAACTCCATTCCTGGGCAACATTTTGAATGCTGAGGCAGGCTGATGCTGCGGCCGAGGCAGGCTGAGGCTGAGGCAGGCTGAGGCTGAGGCCGAGGCTGAAGGCAGACTGAGGCTGAGGCTGAAGCAGACTGAGGCTGAGGCTGAGGTAGGCTGAGGCTGAGGCTGAAGCAGGCTGATGCTGAGGCAGGCGGAGGCTGAGGCTGAGGCTGATGCAGGCTGAGGCTGAGGCAGGCTGAGGCTGAGGACGAGGCTGAAGGCAGACTGAGGCTGAGGCTGAAGCAGGCTGAGGCTGAGGCTGAGGCAGGCTGAGGCTGAGGCAGGCTGAGGCTGAGGCTGAGGCAGGCTGAGGCTGAGGCTGTGACTGTGACTGCCGTTGCCACTGCGACTGTCATCGCGAATGCGACTACGACTGCGAGAACAGCAGAATTCTACAACTGGATTCTCATCTGAATCGTAAGGGGAATGCTTCCAGATATGCTCCTACACATCGCTGTTAGGTTGCTTTGCCGGGATAATTTTTGTTGATCATGAGGCCTCCCACGCGTTCCCTTTGTCCACTGTGTCTCTGCCCAGCGCGGCCCGCCGAGTGACCCACCGCGTTGGCGTGCGCCCTCGCCGCCGACCAAGTTCAGGGCCTGCTCTGGCGGGGTCCAAGGCAAGCGACGGACGGAAAGGGCTGCGGCGACGACGGATGGCCGGCCGGCTCAACTTCAGGTGTGTGGTCCTTCAGGGGAACCCTTAGGGGGTCCCCAAGTTCCCTGCGGTGTTGGGGATCTCGTCCCGATTTCGTCGGGTGTGACATCTGGACAAGATTTTGACGAAATCTGGACCAGTGAACAGGGTCCAGCCGAAATCACGTTTCTGATAGGGCCGCGGAGGTCCACAGAGGCTGCCATGAAGGCTCACCCAGGCCTCATGAGCTGACAAACAGCGCCCACACCTCTGCGACCCCTAGATTCCCCGGGGTGGCATTCTGGGGGGGGGGCTGCAAGTGTGTGTGTGTGTGTGTGTTGTCTGTTCGGGCTCCCCGCTCGTGCGGGAGCCATCTTCGGGGTCCGATCATCGCCTTGCCCTTCCCCATTCCTCCTCCCTGTAGGTCTGAGCGTGTGTTGTCCTTTCGTCATAGCCCGCAGCTCGACACCGACGGGCCGAGGAGTTCATGATCCTCCCCGTCGGCGCCAAGTCCTTCAAGGAGGCGATGATCATCGGGGCCGAGGCCGAGCGCCGCCTCGGCATCCTGGCATGTGGTGGGAAGCGGGAGGGAGGAGGAGGAGGAGGAGATAGAGGAGGAGAGGAGGGGAGGAGGAGGAGGAGGGGAGGAGGGAGAGGAGGATGAGGAGTATGAAGGAAGGAGGGGAGGAGGAAGGGTAGGAGGAGCGGAGGAGGAGGAGGTTGGAGGAGGAGGAGGATGAAGTGGAGGATGAATAAGAGGGGAAAGCACGCCGAGGCGGACCAGTCACGTGACTACCGACTCGGCCCAGCAGGGCGGCGCTCGGGCTCAGCCTAGCCCATTACCGCTTGCGCCACCTGCTGGGCCCTCCTGTGCCCGAGCCAGCTCCCGCTGGCGCACTCTCTCCTGGAGTGCCGCCAGCCGTGATTCGTACTGATACGAAGAGGCTGGGTTGGGCCTCGCGGAGACACTGGTCGTCTCCCTCCGAGGGACGCGGCGTGTGGGCGCCACTCGGACGGCAGGTATCACAGAATCGATGGATCGCTGGAGCTTGCGATGAGGTCCGACGCCACGCCTCAGGTTCCGAAGAATCTCAAGACCCTTGGGCGTCGGCCTGATGCAAGGTGACCTCAACTTGAGACGGCGCCTCTGTTGGGCCCACGCTCCACATTTCGTACAAACAAAAACAGGTCGGTCCACGCTATCCGAGACCGACTCGCACCGTTCGCCAGACTGGTGCACAGCAACAAGACAGTGGCCGTTCGGCCGAGCGAAAAACGCACTGAGGAAAGCTGGGGTTCCCCTGCAGCCCACTAAGGGCCAATCAACAGCGTTGTCATGCAGAACAGAGAGGCAATACTTACACTGAACTCCTAACTCCGTCCTACACCAATCATGATGTCCCTCAGTCCTCACGTTTCTACTCCTCTTGAATATCGGTGCCCTCCTCCACCTCTCCTCCTTCTCGTAGCAGGGCAGGGTGGCGGAGATTAGACGCACGAGGTTCCTCGTCGCCTCCTCGTGCAGCTCAATCTGCTTACAGAATTCGTGACGAGGAGCGGGGTGAAGAGAAACAGCCATCTTCGCGAATCTGTCAGCAGCAATGTTCGCATCTGTTATTCTTCTCTGTTCAACATTCAGCAGAGCATATTGTTCGCTCGTGCGATGTGCTTTAACATGTTCTGCTGCTGTCAGATATTCACGACCAGGAAGGCTCTGACCAAAGACCTGAACACATGCATAAATGGAACGTGATTCTCTCTGGCGCTGAGGAGACTTCCGCGCCTCGAAGACTGCACCAAGGAAATCAAAATACATGGTTGCAGGCCGATCTGCGACTTGGCCACAAAAAGCCAATCCCATATACTCAGCAATCACTGATGTCTGGGGCAGAGCAGGAGGAACAGCCCCATATACTGCAAGAAGTGGATCTGGGCCAGACGGGTTCAACAATGCTATTGCCCATCCAGCCCTCTGTAAATCACGAAGAGCAGGTTTGCTGCAAGAACCATCGGGAGCAAGTTCGATCACCTGCGCCTCTGGGCATGCAGATTCCACCATCTCCTCAGGGTTCAAATCCATCACCTCCCCGGCCATGTTCACGACGAATGCTTCATGACCAGGTGCCAATTGTGGAATCTCCTCGTCGAGATATTCAAACACCCCATGCTCAAACAACCCCGAACTATGCTCATCAATGCCGCGTTGGATGAATTCGGGTGGTACCTCAGAAGTACTTCTGGCAGCCACCACATCACCCCTCATGCAAGTGAACAAACGATGATGTACCGTATCTGGAGCTCCGCAATCACAACGACCGTCCGTCTCATAACCTTTGCATCTCGCCCGCTCACGTGTCCATATGCCACCTAGCGCAAAGGATTTGACCAGGAACTTCTGGTATGAGGTGAACTTCGAATACTTCTCTCTCACGAACGGCCGAAGAATATCATAACTTGATCGCATGCCAGCTGGAAGCCCTCTCTTGGCGGCCAAGTCGAGCTCCAACTGTCCCTGTAATGACTCAGTCAGCCGCTTCTCCAGCATGCCTGGTGTAAATTGTTGCAGTGGCACTTCAACTCCACGATGGTCAAGCCAGACATCCCACTGCTTGATTGTCCAACCAACCCGGCGAACACAAAGAGCAGCTCGCTCAAGGGGCCCTCGCGAAGACGCCCACGCTAGATCCTCAAGCGGGCGATCCTGCAGAGCTTGTGTCCACCACGTTCGGAGCTGATCCAAAGAAACTAATGCCGTATCTGGTGCCAGAACTGCTTGCCATATCATTCTTGACCACTGCAGAGCTGGGGCAAGTGCTTGACGCGCTGAAGGATCGTCAAAGAGTACAGCCTTTGCACTTGCCGAAATCCCACCATGGCATGGTTTCACGAACTGAAAGAACTGTCTACGTAATGCACTCCATTCAGAATCTGACAAGCCTGTGATCTCCACACCGAAGGTCAGGGCTGGTCGCGCCCCTGTTCTGAAGATTTTGCTTGTCCTCTCGTACTTCTTGGTGGGAATCGCCTTTCGATACCGAACAATTTTCTCCAACCGATGTTGAAAACGTCGACGTCGACTCTGTTGCTTCTCCCGCGTGGCTGCAGCTCGCCTTGATCTCCCACCGGCCTGATCTGTTCCAAGATACGTAGCTGCTCGCTTGTTGGAAGAAGAATCAAGCCCCAATTTGTCAGCAACCTTATCACCAACTCCAGATTCGGAACATACGATTGAGAGCTTGTTATTAAACTTGGCCCCCAATCTTGAAGCAGTTGTCTGGAAACTGCGACCAACTCTCACCGCCATCTCGATCAACTCATCTGTAGTATCCGCTTCGATGCCTAGGCTGCTGTCGTTTATGTGCGAAGAAAAATGCAGCTCACTGTGCAAAGCCACGAATCTGTCGTACTCCTCCAACGCGTGTACCTTGATCCCCACATCCGCATATGCATCGCCCGCTGGGAATCCACGACGAGCGTGAACTGGTTGAAGGCAATGGTGCCGCATTAATCGAATGATTCTTGGTGCCGACCAAGTGTTGAATAACAATTTCGTCAAACACGTGGGAGCTCCATATCTAGAAAACTTCTCCCTCACCGCAACTAAATCAATGGTCTCATAATACTTGCTGTAGTCAGCAATGATCTGCAAGCTCTTCCTTTTGTCATGTGCGCAAGCTTCGACGCGAGCAGCCACCTGCCGCGCAGAATCGATAGCGGATCGGCCCGACGAGGCCCCCCAATGCACACGGCGTAGAAACTGCTGGAGTTGTGCAAGCTCAGGTCGACGAAGCTTTTGCCATACACGATATACCGATCCATAAAGAACTATAAGTCGATGTCCTCCCATCGGCTTGGGAAGCATAGGCGTGCAAATCCATGACATCTGCTTCGGTAACATTCCCAAAGATTCGAATGCTTCGAACAACATGCCGAGGATGCCGAGGCTCTCATCGCTCAAGAGCAGCAGGTGTCTAGGATGTAGTCCGTCCAGAGACCCTGCAGTTGATGAGGAAAACGTTTGAGCAACGGCCCTGATGTCAGCAGCAGTTGCTCTCGGGAATGAACTCCTGTCTGGTATCCATGCTTTGGGCGCCTCAGAGCTAGCATCCCACAACGATCGATACTCATCTGCAGTTGTCTCGACAACAACGTGTGGATGTGCAGACGGAAGCCCGTCAGCGGTGACCACCGTCGTCTCGTTGACCTGATTATACTGCGTAATCTTGTGCAAAGCTCGTGCGCCTCCTGCTGCAGCTTGATCGCGCCAATCCTGCCATCGTTTTTGAGATTCTCTCCCAGCAGCCTGCTTTGCAAACTCAACGTCCTCATCAATCTCCTCAAGGAATTCAGCAATCTGTTCTGGAAAGAATCGACCTGCTACCAATCGCCTCGCCTGTGTCACACCTGCATCCAATCTCGAACATAAATGAACCCCAGGATACGGTGACGTCTGAAACAGCATCAGCTCGTCGTCAAGCATCGCAGCTTTCTCCTCATCACCATTGCTGGATGCCTGCTTCAACAGACTGAGACCTTGAAGAGCATCCGAAAGCCACTTCCATCCGTCCGCTTGTGCAGCAAGGCCTACCGCATCACTGCCATTGTAAGTTACGTCGACCCACTTCGGCTTGATGCAGCGCGCGTACGATCCAGGACACTTGACTTCCTCACCCGTCATGATGCCAATTCTCTCAGCAGCTCTGGTGATGAAACTTCCCCAAGCCAAGGTAAGAAAACCCCATGCAGCATCCGAAGGTGACTCCTTGGCCATCTCAACCGCTGTGGAAGCATACCTACGCTCCAATGACCAGTCAAAGTCCTGCTGGGCAGGCCCAAACACAGCGGTTGTGGGAAGCTTTGGGACTGCAGCATACGTCAATATCTGAAGTCGATGTCCATCAGCAGCCAGTTCGATTTGCACAGGACGGTGTGGCTTGGTTTCCCACGTAGCATCAACCTTTATCTGCTTCAATAATCGATGTGCGCCCACACTGAGACAAAAGAAGTCAATCGTACTCGTTGGTGTTGCCGTCCTGCACGTGACCGATGCTGGAGCAACAATTTGCGCTTGGGCAGCCCTAGCGAACCCTGAAGACTCAAGTACCGCCTTGTCGAGATTCCATTCACCACCAATGATACTAGGCGATGTGAGCCCAGCAAGGGACTGCCCAATGCAAGAAAGTATCCTTGAGTTGCGTACGGTCAAGCCCTCAGAACAATGAAGGTACAAATTGAAAATATGCATCTCTGGCCAGCCTGGCACATCAACCACCACGTGTAGCGCCCTGTGGGCGACCAGAACGCCAGAGACAGTCTGACCATCAACTTGAGGACGTCGAAGACCAACTTCAGCGCGGGCGAAAACAGCAACTCCCGCAGAGGGGAGATGGCCCTTGGTCTCATGTCCTGGTTCAATGATAACACTCCAGCCACGTCTGCCAGCCCGAGAGGAAATCTCCTCCGCATTGTGTGAAAAAAAAACCCAACTCCTGTGCCAATACAATTATGGCTGAGGTGCGTTGCAATCTGCGCTTCAAAGTCTCACGACCTTGATTGGCATTGAACGTTTCAACTACACGAACCTGCTGCTGGCCAGTACGTGGTACGGGAGCAGCACGCGTCTTACCTTGAACAACAGATAATCCACTCACCAATGGACGGTTGCTAAAGGTCCTCTTGATCACCACCAACTTTGCGAACTTTCGTCTTCTGGAGTGCGTTGACCATCTCCGCAAGCTTGGCAGGTCGTGTCTCCTCGCTCTCCTGCTGCAACTTGGCCCACACCTCTCCAGCTTCTGACTCGGACAGATCGGTCTCGGGTGGTGGTCGCTTCTCACCAGCACCTCCACCTGCAGGCCGCTCAGCAGCAGGAGGAGCCACAGACCCAGCATGAGGCCTGCCCTCCATGGGGTCGTCGACCGTCCCTGCAGGGGCAACGCTCTCGAAAATGATCTGCTGGAACTTCTCGAACTTCGGGTGTACGCTGAGGTCCTTGAACAGCTTCTCAAGCTCGGCGTCCTCAGCGCGGATGAGGTTGGAGCCCAGCTGCTTGATGAAATCCTCAGGGACTCCTCCAGCTTCAGCTCCTCTGGGGCCTCGCTGCTGGCGCAACTTGGCTGCCGACATTTCAACTTCCACTTCGAGTAAATCAACTTCCTTCGACTTCGCCTCGAGTGCAGCTTTTTTGCCATCCAACTCATTCTGAAGTGATGACAACCTTGCCGATAGTTCCGATATATCATACTCCATCTTCGTCTTCTGCGACTTGCAGCGTTCGAGCTTCTGAAAGGCAGCCTTGTGTGCCGACACGGGCGGGCGCATGGCTCTGTGCTCTTCACGAAGCTGGTCCAACCTTTTCTTTGCCGCTGGCAAGTCGGGATCATCCTCGTCCAGCTCCTTCGACTGCTTGGTGAACTGGTCGAGTACATCAATGCGCTTCTGAAGCGCAGCTCTCTTGGCGTAGTCCGTCTCGTTACCGTCGGAGTCCTTGGGCAGCGTGTCCACTCCGTCGGGCTTGGCCGCACCACCCTTCTCAGCCTTGACTCTCTTAAGCCCAGCTGAAAGAAACTCCATCTGCTTCTGCATCTGCTTATACTGATCACTCCACGGCGCTGGAGACTGTGATGCACGGCGAGGCGCTGACGCAGGCTGCTGCGTCGCCTCCCTCGCAGCCTTCCTCGCACGTTGGATGAATGCCGTCGGTGCATCCTGTCTGCATCTGCACTTGATGCGGCTCGCCCAATTCGCCGACGCTCCGCAGGATGGGCACCCCCATGTAGGTTTGCGGGGGCCTGGTAGTACAGGCCCCGCCATGAGCGCCATCGGGGAGATCCTCTCGACCTCGCCCACACAACACTCGTGTTCTCCGTCTCAACAAAAAGGGGGTGCTCCTGCAGGAGCTCACTGCCACAATGGCTCGCTGCGGCGGTGCCGTTCTGAAGTCTGCCGCAGCAAGCTCAGGACACCTGAGCCAGAACGGCTGGAAGGAGAGGAGGAGGAGGAGGAGGAGGAGGAGGAGGCGAGGCATGAGTAGAGTTAGTAGTATTAGGAGAGGGATGGAGTGATGATTATATTAGTGATGATGATGAGTTATGGCAGGAAGGATGATGAGGATTTAGAAATTCTAAGGGAGGAGGCGGAGGTATTAGGATGAGTAGGATGATGTTAGGAGGAGGAGGAGTAGGAGGAGTAGGAGGAGGATGAGGAGGAGGCTTATTATTGCTTCATTCATGCTATATGATCGGTTGTATCTGCCTTATAGGATGCAGGAGATTAGGCGGGAGGATGAGTATGCTTATGGGGCGTCTGTTTCTTCTTAGGTGGAGAATCGAGCAGTGTAGCAGGAGGCGTGCTGACGATGTATTAGTTGAGGAGTAGTGCGGTGGATTAGCACTTTGATGCGCTGGAGGATAGAGCGTCTTGAGTGATTATTGTGTGCTTGATGATTGGTAGGTTGATGGCATGTCTGTTGTGTAGTGCGGCTTCTGATTGAGGAGGTCTTGATTCTGATCTTTTGATGAGTGATGGATTCGAGTTTGCTGGCGTCTCTTAGTCTGTTCGTGATTATTGATGAGGTAGGTCGGCTTAGTATTGCTTTCGGTGGTTTCTTAGTGAGTGTGTGGCATTGGTAGTTTCGTGAGGCGTACATAGGAGGAGGAGGTGCTGTGGTCATGAGTATTTGAGTCTGGAGGGTCGTAAGGCTTAGTGCCGGTAGGATTGTGGAAGGCGGAGGCCGTTTTGAGTTGTCGCCTGCGTAGAGGGAGGGGGAGTCGTGCTTATTCTTCTTCTTCCTTCTTCTCTCTTCTTCTGTTTGCCTTTTTATTCTCTTTCTTCTTCTTTCGTCTTCTTATTTCCTTCCTTCTTTTATTCTTCACTCTGTCCTTCGTCGCCGCTTATTCTTTTTCTTGATTTTTTTGGTTTTTCTTTCGTATTCTTTTCTTCTTCTTTTTTTGTTCTCTCTCCTTCTTCCGTTCTTCTTTTCTTCTTCCCCTCTTATTCTTCTTTCCTGCCCCTGCCCTGCCCTCCCCATCTCCTCGCCTGCCCTCGCCTCTCCCCTGCCCCGCACCGCTCCTTGACAATTGTACATGCCAGCCAGCGTGGACCTCAAGCAGTCTGATTCCAGCAGCCTGTGTTGTGCAATCTTTGTGGTGCAGCCTACGTGGTGCTGTATAGGTTGTTCGGGGGTGGACAGACCTCCTACCCTGACACGTCGATTAGCGAATTGGCCGTTTTCGGTTCGCGAGAGGGCGTCGCGGCCGTCATTTGTGCGGGTCCAGGTCCATCGGTTTCGGTTCCAGGCCGTTTTCACTAAAGGGAGGTTTACTAAAGGGAGGGTTGTCCACCGCCGAGGTGTGCAAATTATGTGGGGCAACACATGCTGTGCAAGTTATGTGGTGCAGCCTAGGCGGTTCCATCTACGTTGTGCACGTTGTGTGGTGCAGTCTAAACGGTGCAATCTGTGTTGTGAAATACCTGTTGTGCACTCTATGTGGTGCAATAGGTTGCGTGGTCTATGTGATATAATATACGTGGTGCACTCTATATGGTGCAATATACAATGTGCAAATCATGTGGTGCAACCTATGCGGTGCAATATGTGTTGTGCAAGCTATGTGGTGCAACATATGTGGTGAACTCTATGCGGTGCAATCTTTGTGGTGCAATATATGTGGTGCAATTTACTACCCTGTACCGCGCTTGAGCACATCCACTGCTCGCGCAATCATCCCACCTACCCACCCGCAACTTGGTTTTCAAAACCGATGCGGTGGCGATTGCGATGAATGCTTGACGTTGGCTGGTCCATTTTTGCGGCCGTCCTCGCGTCGGTGATGAAGTGTTTGGAAAGGGTTCGACGTGCGACCGCGGCCGACGCGCGAGAGTGGCCAGCGCGGTATTCTTTGACACGGGTTGTGTCCCCCTCCAGCGCGTGCAAGGGCGTGCGAATGATGTCGGCATGCGGCACCAGCGGCCCGTTTGGCAGAATTCCATGCGTGCATTTTTGAACATTGATGTTGCGAAACCTGGTGTTTTTGTATGTGTTTTGGGCACTCGAATCTGACATTGCTACGAAACCGAAGGTCTTTGGCTGATTTCGGTATGCGCTCGCGACGACGCGCGCGTGTGCACTTCGTCCTACTTGTTGCAAAGGGTTCTCGCGACGGCACGCGCGCAAGGGCGTGCAAACCATTCCAACATGCGCGCGCGCGAAGCCCGTCTGGTAGCATGTTATGAACATGTTGAATCCCTTACGGGTTTCTGAAGAAGACGCAACAGCGCGCGCAAGTTTTGTTTGAATATCCTTGTTGCGAAACCTTTTTTTTGTCATATGTTTTTTTGACACTCGATATTGGAACCCTTAAAACACCGTCAGTTTTCGGAAGGATTTTGGCACGTGCGCGCGACGACGCGCAAGACGCGCGCCTGTGCACTTCGTTCCATTTTTTGCAAGGGGTTCTGGGAAACTTAGGACTTTTGATGAACGAGTGCGCGCGCATAGTTTTTTTTGCAGAGGATGGCGGGGGGTGTCGAACTGGTTGGGCTGGGATGGTATGAGTTCAAATTTCGGATGGACGATTGGGCAGACTCATATGTAAGTTGCAATACAACAACGGGGGCCGATAAAGCGGGGGGTAGAGTCTAAGCCACGTACGGTCGCCGCCAGAGCGGCACACCGGCCCAGACGACGGGCGACGACGAGGCGGCGACGGGGCGGCGACGGGGCGGTGACGGCGGTGACAGCCGCCAGAGCGGCACATTAGCCCAGTTCGTTAGATAGCAATTATGACCCCCTAGGCGCAATCACTGTTAGGTGAACAATGAGTACTACGTTCCTCTCTCCCCTGATTCTGTCTGGAAGATATTCGGCACTCTCTGCGTATCGTTTTCGCATCTTTCTTTGGTTTTGTTTTGCCAATCCGCTTGTTTTCGATATTTCAAAACGATGATAACGCTGCAGGGTGGGCTTCATTTTCGCATAGAATAGTGCTCTGGCCCCAGCGTGGGCCACGTTTTCTGGATCCCAGTCCGTCTTCATCGTTGTCGCCCCCATCATTTCCACTCTTCCGCCTTCCGCTGGTCCTTCTGCTCTTCCCGCTCCTTCCACTCCAGCTCCGGCTGCTGTTCGTCCTCGTCCTCATCCATATTTTTCTTCCTCCTCCTCCTTCTCCTGCTCATCCGCCACCTCCTCCTCCAATGTACGCAGCTCCTCGTTTTCCGACTGCGCATAGTACGAGGGGGTCCTTTTTGGGAATTCCTGGTCAGCGATGACTCCTCCGTCGGCGGGGAGAGAAAATAGCAGCGCAATGGGGAAGCGATGGGAGGGAGGTGTATAATGTCAGATGATATGGCGCGGGCGCGCCGAGCTTGCTATGAATACTACTCTCCTCTCGTCCCTGGAGATGGCTGGAGAGTCACCCGTTCCCCTCCGCGCGCGCATCCGTACATTGATATATCCAACGCTTTTGTTCCCAGCCATCCTGTGGTGTTGGGTCCTCGTTTTGAAGAGAGTGCGCCAGCGTCTCCTTCTCCTCCTCCTCCTCCTCCTCCTCCTCCTCCCTCCTCCCCCTCCTCCCCCTCCTTCCTCCCCCTCCTTGCCTTTGCTCTCCGCATGTCTCTGTTTCGGTCCCCCCCCTACACGTTTCGTGACCCAATATGGAGCTCCTCCTAAGGTCCCAGTAGCGCAGTTCGCATGGCGCCGCCGCCCCATTTTGGCACACCCCTCACACGTTTCGTGGCCCCATAGGGAGCTCCACCTAAGGTCCCAGTAGCGCAGCTCGCATGGCGGCGCCGCCCCATTTTGGCACACCCCTCACACGTTTCGTGACCCAATATGGAGCTCCTCCTAAGGTCCCAGTAGCGCAGTTCGCATGGCGCCGTTCTGCCCGATTTGGCACATGCAGCCCTCACACTTTCGTGGTCCCCATAAGGGAGCTCCACCAAGGCCGGCAGTAGCGCGCTCGCATGGCGCCGCCGCCCCTTCTGTCACACCCCCCTCACACGTTCGTGGCCCCATAGGGGCTCCCCCTAAGGTCCCAGAGGCGCAGCTACGCTTGGCGCCGCCGCCCCAGTTTGGCACACACCTCCACGTTTTCGTGGCCCCATAGTGAGTCTCTCACCTAAGGTCCCATAGCTTGCAGCTCCCCTGGCGCCGCCCCCTATTTGCCATTTTTTGCACACCCAGCACACGTTTCGTGGCCCATATGGGATTCCACACCTAAGTCCCAGTGCGCAAGCTCGCCTGGCGCCGCGCCCCATTTTGGCACACCCTTCACACGTTTCGTGGCCCCATAGGGAGCTCCAACCAAGGTCCCGGTGGCGCAGCTCGCATGGCGCCGCCGCCCCATTCTGGCACACCCCTCACACGTTTCGTGGCCCCATAGGGAGCTCCACCTAAGGTTGCAGTGGCGCAGCTCGCATGGCGGCGCCGCCCCATTTTGGCACACCCCTCACACGTTTCGTGGCCCCATAGGGAGCTCCCCCTAAGGGCCCCATGGCGCAGTTCGCATGTCGTCACACCCCTCACACGTTTCGTGGCCCCACAGGGAGCTCCAACGAAGGCCCTGGTGCCACCGCCCGGATGCGTCACCCACGCCCATTCTGGCCCCCCCCCCCCACGCGTGTTGTGGCCCCATGGGGAGCCCCACCGAAGGCGCCAGTGCGTCACCCACACACATTTCGTGACACCCCTCAAACGTTTCGTGGCCCCATAGGGAATTCCATCGTTTCGCGGCCCCATAGAAAGCTCCACCGATGGCCCCAGTGGCTGCATTCGCACGCGCCCACCGCACCTATTTCGGCACACCTCTCACGCGTTTCATGGCCCCATAGGGAATTCCACCGACGGCCCCAGTGGCTGCATTCGCACGCGCCCACCGCACCTATTTCGGCACACCTCGCACGCGTTTCATGGCCCCATAGGGAATTCCACCGACGGCCCCAGTGGCTGCTTTCGCATGCGCCCACCGGGCAAATTTTGGCACACCTCTCACACGTTTCGTGGCCCTGCAGGGAGCTCCTTCGACTGCGGTGCATACAACGACGGTGCTCACCACTGCGTATGGTTGGGTCCTTCGCCAGGCTTAATTCAATCGGAACATGTTTGGTGTCTCAAGGCGGCGCTGCCGCTGCAGCCTGGGCCTCATTCTAGGATCCGCTCGTTGCCTCCTCCTCCTCCTCCTCCTCCTCCTCCTCCTCCTTCTCCTCCTCCTCCTCCTCCTCCTACCCTCCTCCTCCTCCTGCTCCCCTCCTCCTCCTCCTCCTCCTCCCGCCCTCCCTCCTCCTCCTCCTCCTCCTCCCCTCCTTCCTCCTCCTCCTCCTCCTCCTCTCCTCCTCCCCCTGGTCCCTCCCTCCCTCCTCCTCCTCCTCCTCTCCTCCTCCTCCTCCTCCTCCTCCTCCTCCTCCTCCTCCTCCTCCTCCTCGTTGCTCCCCTCGTTCCGAACAGCGCTCTCGCCCCCGCGCGGGCCACTCCTCCGGACCCCGAGCGCTCCCTCGCCGCTGCCGCCCCGCTTCTCCCTGGCCATCCTGCTCCTCCCGCTCCTCCCGCTCGAGCCCCTGCTGCTGCTGTTCGTCCTCGTCCTCATCCGGCCTCCTTTCTCTTTTTTCTCTCCTCCTCCTCCTCCTCCTCCTCCTCCTCCTCCTCCTCCTCCTGCTCCTCCTCTTCCTCCTGCTCGTCCGCCTGCTCGTCCGCCTGCTCGTCCGCCGCCTTCTCCCATGTGCGCAGCCCCTCTTTCTCCGATTTTGCGCGTGACCCGATGGGGTCCCCTTTGGAACTCCAGGTCCGCTTGGC
>CAUYUJ010014757.1:317141-335953 GCA_963575745.1 Prorocentrum cordatum | reverse complement strand
CCCCCGTGGGAGAACCCTCCAAAACATCGTCCCGAGACCCCCCCAGGCCCTCCAAGATAGCCTGGAAGAGACCCCTCCCGAAACGAGACCCCCCTCCCTTTATTACGAAATCTGGAGTACGAAGACCGGCATCATATTTGGCTCATTTTGCACCAGGACTCGCTGTCGGTGTCGGCAGGCACCTGGTCCACTTGAGACAGGAGGCCGCCTGCCCAACAGCGGCAGCCGTCGGTTTTGGGCAGTCTCTGATGTTGGGCATCGTTCCAGTTTGTTCCGTAAGTGCTGAAGTAGCACTGGTGAGTACAGACAAGCCGTTGGCAGAAGAGAACAAACAAGCCGTCCAAACTCTCCACTTCCTCCCAGGCTGTCGCGTCGCGCCGACCTGGCTCAAGGAGGCCCTTGCGAGGACCAGCTTGGCGACCCAAGCGCCGCAAGCTGCGCGCGCGCAGCCGCGCCACTGGGGTCGGGCCGGAACTTCTGGACGTATTGGGTGTGGTCGGCGGAGAAGGGGCAGGGGGCGCAGGAGGAGGGTAGGAGGGGAGCGGGGGAGAGGAAGGTAGGCAGGAGGTAGGAGGGGAGTAGGGGAGGGGGAGGGGCAAGCTAGGTGCGCTCGCGTCATATCTGACATCCTACCCCTCCCTCCCATCCCTTACCATGGCGTAGATCTCCTCTCTAATTATTCGCAGAGTCGGATGTCGAGCAGGGCAATGATGCTGAGAGGGTGCGCGATGCATCGTAGAGCACGGCATAGCAGGGCGTAGAAGAGCACGGCAGAGAGTAGTATGTCATAGCATTGCGTGGCGTTGCGTAGTGAAGAATTGCATCACAAAGCATTGCAACGCCAAGGATGGCATCGCACAGCTGCACAGAACAGAACGTGGCATAGCGTGGCGTTGAATCTCAAAGTGTAGCATGGCATAGCATGGCGTGGCACTGCGTAGTCAAGCACTGCATATCCTAGCATTGCAGCTGAATGCATGGCATAGCACAGCGGAACACACATAGCATTGCATTGCATGCCGTGGCGTGGTACTGGAAACCGCCAGCGCTGCAGCGGGAGCACGATTCGGAACGAGCGGAAGCGCGGAAATGGGGCCAACGCTGCAGCGGGAGCACGATTCGGAACGAGCGGACGCGCGGAGATGAGGCCAGCGCTGCAGCGGGGGCACGATTCGGAACGAGCGGAAGTCCGAAAATGAGGTCAGCGCTTCAGCGGGCGCAACATTTTGAAAGAAAGCCCAAGCGAAAACACAACTCCCGGGAATCCTGTGTGTAAAAAAGACAGTTCGCGGAGGGGGGCCGAACATCTTCCGGACGTCATCAGGGCAGAGGGGGGAGTAGTACTCATTGTGCAGTTGTAGAGGAGGGCAGGAGGGGAGTGGGGAAAGGAGGCCTGGAGAGGAGTGGGGGAGGGGAGAGGAGGGTAGGAGGGGAAGGGGGAGGGTTGAGGACAACAGGAGGGGAGAGGAGGGGAGGGGTGGCCCCGACGCCTCCTCCGCTTGGTCCTCCCCTCCCCGTCGCTTGCTGCCGCTGCTTTTTGCCCTCCCGCCTGGCAGGGGAAGAGCGGGCAGAGTCGGGCCTGCAGCGGCGGCAGGGTGAGGGGCTGCGATGCCTCTCGCCCTGCCCCCTCCTCCGCCGCCGCCGCCTCCTCCTCCTCCCCCTCTTTCCCCTCCCCCACCTCCTCCACCTCCTCCACCTCTTCCTCCTCCTCCTCCTGCTCCTACACACACATACATCACTCCTACCTCCTCCTTCTCCTCCTCCTCCCCCTCCTCCCCCTCCTTCCTCTCCTCCACCTCCTCCTCCTCCTCCTCCCCGGCACAAGTCACGGCTGGCTCAAGGAGCATCAAGGAGCTCAAAGGAGCTGTACCCCCTTAAATTCCCGATTTTGTCATCCTTTCCTTTTACATCTCTCTACACATCTTGTGCCAAGCATCATGAAAAAGGGCGCTCAATCGAGCGACTCTCCCGAAGATCACAAGAAGGCAAAAGTCGAGCCCAAACCGGACAGAGTTGAGGAAATGTTTGCGGAGCTCAAGAGCCTGATGGGAGGCCTCAGCACGAAGGTTGATGCAAGCCTTGCCATCGCCCAGGAAGCGAAGACCGAAACGGTATCCGCGAAGCAGGCTGCCCTCGAGACGACGCTGACCATAGCCAGCCTAGAGGACAAGATCAACAAGACCAACGAGACTGTGGCCACAGTGCAGAAGGAGGTCGAGCACATACAGCGTGCAAAAACCACCATCCGCAGGAACCACAAGGAGCTGGACTCCGACATCAGGGACAAGCAGGTGCTCGCGTTAGGTTTTAAGGAGCGTATGGAACCGGGCATCATCATCGCCAAGATCGAGGCGATACTCACCGAAGTGTTGGGCGACAGCCACACCGCCAAGGTGGAAGCCGGCGGAAATCGTGCGAAGATGGGGATCATCACATTCGAGGACGCATCTCACAAAATCGCTTTTTACAAGAAAATGGAACCGATCAAAGGTAAAGAACACGTGAAGCCCATTTTCTTTCGGAACAACTCCACAACGGAAGAAAGGACTAATGACAAGCTACTTGGCTACACCAAGTTCCACCTCACCCGCAAGGGCCACGTCGAGGATGAGGACATCAAGATCGTCTGGCGGAAGAGCCTGGTGGAGGTTCACGGCCGGAAGGTGGCCTGGATCGATGAGTTCGGGGTCTGGCGCACTACGGGAACAGCCGAGAAGGTTGAGCAGGACGTGAAGGCGTCCATGGACACATGGAGGAAAAAGGTGGACCCCGACCCGGCGACCGAGTCTGAGTGAAGGGATACCCCTCCCTCCCGGGAACATGGGGCTAATACGACCCACACTTTTGAGTTTCACCCACCATCCAGAATTCGTTTACATAGGCATTCGATTTTTCCATTCCCTGTCCCCCTCTCTCCAAATGGAGTTCAGATGAATCTTCCCAGGAACGCTGAGACTTTTGAGTGTGCCCTGCAGGACGAATCCGATAATTTACTTTTTAATCCCCCCTCAAGGAAGTCAGCTCTCAGGACCTACATCGTCAAGGCCAGCGTCGCGACCACCTTCGACGACAATGCCAGCGCGCAGCACAGGCGGTGGCAGAAAGGGCTTTGCACATGCAGACGGCGACGTGCCTTTGAGCATTTTCACAACGCAGCACACTCCACTGCCGAATAGCACTGACCGCCACAACCAGCAGCAGCACCGTCGACCAGCAGCGACCGACTACCACGAGCAACCACACACAGCAAACCTCGACCGCAGCCAACCAGCACAACCAACAACACTGACCACCGACCAACAATACCAGCAACACTTAACCAAACCACCACCGCCGACCAGCACCGACCACCAGCGCCATCCACTGCCGAATAGCACCGACCCCCACAACCAGCAGCAACACCATCGACCAGCAGCGACCGACTGCCACGAGCAACCACACACAGCAAACCTCGACCGCAGCCAACCAGCACAACCAACAACACTGACCACCGACCAACAACACCAGCAACACTTAACCAAACCACCACCACCGACTAGCACCGACCACCAGCGCCATCCACTGCCGAATAGCATTGACCACCACAACCAGCAGCAGCACCATCGACCAGCAGCGACCGACTACCACGAGCAACCACACACAGCAAACCTCGACCGCAACCAACCAGCACAACCAACAACACTGACCACCGACCAACAATACCAGCAACACTTAACCAAACCACCACCACCGACCAGCACCGACCACCAGCGCCATCCACTGCCGAATAGCACTGACCCCCACAACCGGCAGCAGCACCATCGACCAGCAGCGACCGACTACCACGAGCAACCACACGCAGCAAACTTCGACCTCAGCCAGCCAGCACAACCAACAACACTGACCACCGACCAACAATACCAGCAACACTTGACCAAACCACCACCACCGACCAGCACCGACCACCAGCGCCAGCAGTGGCACCGACTAACACCAGCAAGTTCACACCATCCAGCTCTGACCAACAACGACGAGCAAACAACGGCGCAACCGACTCCAGATCAGCACCACCAGCAACGCACACCCAATCAACCGCAGACCACACTCACCCAACAACAAAACAGCCGACTAGCAGCGACAAGCCAACACCAAACAATCCAGACCAGCGCCGACCACGACCAACCAGCAGCACCAACGAAAATGACACCGACCACTGACGAGCACCAACAGTACATATTCATAACGGTTATTCACAAAAATGCCCGGGCACTTACGACAGACGACCGGGTCAGCGAACTCATCGCAGAGCTCGACAACTGCCATTGGGATTTTGTGCTCATCAACGAGACATGGAGGACGACTACGACGGAACTATGGACAACCGTGGAAGGGCATGCGTTTGCTGGATCTGGCAATGACCAGGCGTGCCACGGAGTTGCTATTCTTATACACAAGCGTTGGGGAAAGAGCATGCAGAGATTTGAAGCCCACTCGCCAAGACTCGCCACGATGCTGTTGAACAGAGGGCGGTTGGAATTACAATTGGTGGCCGCATATTTTCCACGCTCTGGGTGCAGCGACCCGCGCATTCAGCGCATGTGCGACGCGATCCACGAGATTCACAGAGAGAACACCAAAGCACGACGTCATATTATACTCGCTGGCGACTTCAACGCGCAGGTTGGGGAATCCCGTATATCAGTAGATGGCGACGACGACGACCTCATCACTTCCAGGTGTGTCGGCCGCCACGGATATGGAATCGAAAACTCAAGGGGTACATGGTTGCGACACTGGGCTGCCCAAGAAGGGCTTGTGCTTGCCAATACGTTTTTCCGAAAGCCTATACATAAGCAGATCACTTACATCAGCGGCGACAAGCAGAAACAGCTCGACTACATCTTGCTCAACCGCAAGCTCTTCAAGCATTGCACTAATGCCGAGGCCAACAACGTGACCGACCTGGGATCCGACCACAAGGCTGTCGTCACTGAGTTGAAGATACCAGAAGCAATGGTAACAAAACGACAGCGACGAGACGACGACCAACGGCAGCGCAGACATGCACCACCCAACGCCTCCACCGGCAAGATCATCAATGTAAACGTCTACCACGACCACCAAAGACGACGACTGAAACCAGACGAACTACCAATCGACCCACAATCCCTGGACGAGCACATCCAGCAAGTTCTCATCGACGCCGCGGCCGTTAGCAGCGCTGGAGCACCACGACCAGACCGACAACCAGACAGAGGAGCAGAACATCTACGCCCTCTCATCGCACAGCGACACCAGACACCAAACAACGACCACCGCACCCGCAAACAACTGAGCAAACTGATGCAGCAGGAGATCCGTGCGCAGAAGCGGCGGACACGACGGGCCCACATAGGAAGCGTGCTCGACCAGTTCAGAGACCTCAAAAGTATCCCGCGCATCAAGACACGCAGAAAGCGGAATCTCATCACTCACATGACAGACAAAGGAGGCTCAAAACGCACGGCCCGGCAAGAAATTGCAGACATATTCGCGGAGTTTTACGAGCAGCTATACGACACAACGGCCAAGCCGACGCAACGAGAGCGACGCAGCGACGACCTTCCACCCTTCACTGGCGAAGAGTTGGAAAAGGCGATTCGAGGGCTCCGGCTTGGTAAGGCTCCAGACACCAAAGGCCTACGAGCAGAAATGTTGAAGGACGGCGCGGAAGAATTGCACGGCGCACTTCTCCACCTCTACGGCGCGATCATCCAGTCCGACGCTCCGCCGCCGACCAGCTGGAAGAGCACTGTCGTCGCGGTCATTCCCAAGAGTGGGGATCTAACGCTTCCGCAAAACTATCGGCCCATATGCACAATACCATTGCTTTACAAGCTTTTCAGCAGACTTCTCTACAACCGACTCCAACCAACACTTGACTCCCGACAAACTGCAGACCAGGCCGGCTTCAGGCCGGGACACTCAACCACCGACCACTTATTCGCTTTCCATATTCTCCGTGAGCGCGCGCACGAATGGAACCAGAACTTGCGGGTAGCGGCGCTAGACTTCAAGAAAGCTTTTGACACCGTCGAGCACAATGGCATGTGGGCAGCGCTGGAGGCGCAGGGCGTCCAACGAGGATAATCTCACTACTCCAACAGCTGTGCGAGGGGCAGACGGCCACGGTCAGGACTGACGTCAGCAGCAAGTCCTTCAGTCTCCTCCGGGGAACGAAGCAGGGCGACCCGCTCAGTTCCTTGCTTTTCAACGCTTTGCTACAGCACAGTCTTGCACCACTAATAACCGACTGGCAAAAGAAGGGCAAGGGAGTGCAGCTAGGATTCACCACCACCTCCACGCTACTAACCTCCGCTTCGCCGACGACGTGCTCCTGACTAGCCAAACTCTACCGCGCCTCACCGCGATGCTCGACGACATCGTGCGCGCAGTGCGACCTCACGGACTTGAGTTGCACCCTTCCAAAATCAAAATACTCAGCAACCAGACCAGACGGACTGGCAGGGCAAGCTCGCGCACAGTACACATTCAGGGCATGGACATCGACATCCTTCCCCACGATGGCAGCATCAAGTACTTAGGTCAGCTCATCAGCTTTCACGACGCGATGGAGACTGAAATCCACCACCGTACGAGGGCAGCATGGGCAACGTTCACTTCGCACAAACAGGAGCTGACAAGCAAACACTACCCACTGGCACACCGACTTCGACTTTTCAGCCGGACCGTAACACCCGCAGCACTCTACGGAGCAGAGACATGGACGCTCACGGAACCTCTTCGGCAACACCTGCGGCGAACACAACGACGCATGCTCCGCATGATCATCAGGACACCAAGGCGACGCGCTACCCGCCAAACGACCCCGACGAGCAGCACCCAAGAACACGCGGACGACCGCGCGACCACTCAAGCACCTGACCAAGAAACCAGCAGCAGCGACGACGCAGAGAGCAACGCGCCCCAACAAGACACGACCGACCGACACAGCGAGAGCAACGACAACAACAATGACCAGGACGCGATGGAGCCGTGGGTCGACTACATCCAGCGAGCCACGCGGCGCGCAGAACAGCTCATGCAGCACCACCACATCGAAAACTGGGAGACGATTCACAGACAGAGGTCGTGGCGCATGGCATCCAAGGTAGCCAAACACGAGCCCACCAGATGGACGTGGCGTGCACTGCACTGGCAACCAGGAGAGAACTCACGGCAACGTGGCCGGAGACACCACGGCGGCCAGCGCAAGCGCTGGGACGACGACCTCATCAGCTTCCTTCAAGATCACCGACCCGACTTGCACCCAGCGCCCACACCAACCAACGAGCAGGGCAAGCCGAACGACCTCACTTGGGTTCGCTCAGCTCAAGACACCACCACGTGGTCGACACTCGAACACAAATACATCAGCACGTCGCCGACATTCACAACCAGGACTTCCTCCTCCTCTCCTCCTCCGTCATAACTTTTTGTGTGTTGCACCGAATCATGTATTGTGTGTCTCGCAGTTCCTGTGCATGTCTCTATGTTTACAGGAGGCCATGGCCTCACCCACCTGGTCTGAGCAGGCCCGGACAGCTGTCCGATGTGGTGGTTCGTTCGTTCGTTCGTTCGTTCCTCCTCCTCCTCCACCTCCTCCTCCTCCCCCCACCCCCCCCCTCCTCCTCCCCCTCCTCTCCTCCTCCTCCCTCCCTCTCCTCCTCCTCCTCCTCCTCCTCCACCTCCCCTCCTCGCCTCCTACCTCCTCCTCTCCTCCTCCTCCTCCTCCTCCTCCTCCTCTCTCCTCATCCCCCCTATGTCGCCGCCGCCGCCTCCTCCTCCTCCTCCTCCTTCTCCTCCTTCATCACCTTTCCTTACTAATCACTCCTCCCTGTCGCACCCCCAGACGTGTCGGTGGGGCGGGCCTGGCGTTTCGCGTGAGGCTTCCTCACCATTTCGGATCCTGAAGCTCGGAACTTGCTCTAGCTTCACGGAAGGAGGGCGGCGTCTTTTGTAGCTGTGACTCTCGCCTCAGCGCCGCGCACACTCGGATTGACAGGTCGCAGCAGCCTCGCGGATGGAGGGCGGGTGGTTTTCATGACGCTGGTCTCGCCCCGGCGTCGCGCACCTTCGTCTGAGAAGCTTGCGACGGCTGCAAGTTTTTTGAGGACTCGGAGGTTGATAGACCTCCTACCCTGACACGTCGATTAGCGAATTGGCCGTTTTCGGTTCGCGAGAGGGCGTCGCGGCCGGCATTTCTGCGGGTCCAGGTCCGTCGGTTTCGGCCCCCAGGCCGTTTTCGCTGAAGGGAGGTTTACTAAAGGGAGGTTCGTCCACCGCCGAGCTGCTCTGGCAGGGTTCAAGAGTGTCAGGACGCAACCTTCACGCTGATTCGCGGTGGTGATGTCCCAAGAATGGTGTCTTGGCACGTTTTAGGAATGTCAGGACGCAATCAGTCAAGTTGATCCGCGGCGTTGAGGTCCCAGGTGTTGTGTACTGCACGACTGAGGCTTACCAGACGGTTGTCTTCTAATGGGCCTCCTCTCGCAATGTCAGTGAATTCTTGTAGGGACCCATGAAGAGGGAACTTGGAGGGAGGGTTTCTTGCAACATCGCTGATGCGTCCTGGGTTTGCTCTGGTCCTCCTCCTCTTCCTTCTCCTCGCACTCCCTGTCCTCCTCTCCACCCCTCTTCCCCTCCCCCGTCCCTCTTCGCCCTCTGACTACACCCGTCAATCTGGAAGTTCTGTGTACCAACCTCGCTCTCTTCAGATGGCTTGCTACCACAACATGCACCCCGCATGGGTCAGTTGGACTAGCCCCGTTCTGCGCACTGAAATGTCGCGCACTCGCATGCCGGGCGAGGTCGCTTACTTGCCTGCACGCCCAGAAGCGGACGCCTTCTATTCTCCAGGTGACCTGGGAGGGGGCCCCAGTCTTCCTGCCGACTCGCAGTTTCCGGCGCCTGGGAGCCGTTTCCGCACCGCGGGAGTGTCAAGACACGAGCCGTGGTGAAACAACAGCCTCGGGGAGGGTGGAGATCCAGACTCGAGCAGATCGAGCCGTCAGAGGGTCGTGTCGGCGGCGAGCGAGGGGGGAAGTGAGAAGGGGCGGGCCTTCTCAGAAGGCTCGGAAGTCCCCCAGACTCCTGAGAAGTTTCCTGAGCCTTCCCGGAAGACTCTTGAGACTTCCCAGAGGGCGCGAGGGCTTTTGAGAAGTCCCGCCGCCTTCTGAGAAGGCCTTCTCCTTCGCACTTCCAGTCCCTCGCTTGCCGCCGAGTCCAGGAGTCTCCCCCTGAGACCATCTCCCCCCGACGTTGCCCCGAAAACTTTGAACACTTCTCCTTCTCACTCCCCCCCCCCTCGCTCGCCGCCGATCTTGGGCGGTCCCGTCCGCGCCGATCCCGGTCTGGCCAAGCCTGGGGCGGCGGGGGCTGCGCAGGGGAACGAAGAATGCCATGAAGGTAAAAATTCGGAGGTCCGCGCAGATTTCTCGCATCGGCGCTGGACCCCCCTCGCGCGCGGAGCGCGCCAGGGGCGGCGCCAGAGGCGCCGCCAGGGTGGCCCAGCGCCGATGCGAGAACTCCGCGCGGACCTCCGAGCTTTTATGTTGACGCCATTCTTCGCTCCCCTACGAAGGGCGGGCCCCTGGAGGTGGAGTCGAGAGGTCCAGGAGCCCAGTCCCGTCGCCATCACCTTCCGAAAAGCAGCCCTTCGCCCGAGACGGACCTCCGAGTTTTGATGTTTGGGTTAAGTCGGGCCTGTCCCTCTACAGGAGGCGTATTCAAAAATAGTAATAAAATTGTCCGGGGACGATTAGTTTGATCATTTTTTGGACCATTCTGGAGTATTTTGCTGGTACTCTTTCTTTTTCGTCCAAAATCCCCCTGCAGGGGGACACGCCCGACTTAACGATAGGGCCAGAACACAGAAGGAAGTGTCCATCGATAGCCCCGTTATGACCATGAGCCGCCCTCCATCAGCGTAGCTCTTGCGCGATGTTGCGCGTCGGGTCGCAGGTGCACGTTGAGGACGCATCAAGCGAGGACCTCAATTCTCAAGCGGGACCGCCTTCCATCTTAGTATCTGCTTTAGGTTTCGGGCTGGACATTGAGGAAGTCTCAAGCGAGAGGCCCATTCTGAAAATGAGTTGCCATCCATTATTCTGGCTGTTGTGTCCTTTTTTCAAGACGATTGTGTGCAGAGCTAAGGCACGACGAATGTTCGCGGCGCTTCTTCGATAATGGTATGTTGAGAACGATTCGCCCTCCATTCCTGTAGCTGTTGGGATTTTCCAGCTTTGGGGCTATACATGGTGAGGAAGCCTCATGCGGACCGCTCGGACCGCCCTACCGATACGTCTGGCAGTGCGACGAGAAGGGGTTACCGAAACGCCCACGTCGATTCACCTCCAGCCCCATGCCATCTGGAAGCGCCCGTGTGGAGCAGTGCAGAGTGAGAGTGCGGCAATGCTAGTTCGTGAATTGCGTGCTCCCCCAGCGCGTGGGGAAACCATTTCGGGGCTCTCTTGGAGCTCTTTTCGGACCACGGTCAACCCGCATGGTAGGGATGCGCACCCTTCCCAAGGGCACCCTTGCATACCTGCGTCCTCGGTCCATCCTTGGCCACTTTCGTTGGCCGCGCCCCGCTCGAGAAGCTTCGAAGTGGCCCCCTAATGCCCTTGCATCCTTGTCGTGCGTCCTTCTGATACGGGTCGACTGCACTTGGGCTTTCTTGGGGACTTCTTTGTTTTTTTGCCATCTAATGATGATAATGATGATGATGATGATGATGATGATGATGGTGGTGGTGGTGGTGATGATGATGTTGATGATGTTGCTGATGATGCTGCTGCTGATGATTATTCTGAGGAAGATGAGGATGAGGAGGATGAGGATGAGGATGAGGATGAGGAGGAGGAGGAGGAGGCGGATGAGGAGGAGGAGGAGGAGCGGGAGGAGGAGGAGGAGGAGTTGGAGGAGGAGGAGGAGGGGGAGGAGGAGGAGGAGAAGGACAACTAATAATAATAATACTAATACTACTAATAATAATATTATTAATAATATTAAGAACAATAATACTACTAATAATAATAATAATAGTACGAACACGAGTAATAATAACAATGCTAATAAGACGAATAATAAGACGAATACTAAGACGAACAATAATAATACGCATGATAATAATGATAGGAAACATCATACTAATAATCATACTAATAATTTTAATACGAATGATAGTAGTAATAATAATGCTAATAATAATTAAGACGAATGATAATACTAGTAAGACGAATACGAATAATAATACTACTACTACTAATAATAATAGTAATAATAATACTAATACTAATAATACTACTAATAATAATACCACTAATAATAATAATGGTACGAATACGAATGACAGTACCAATTATAATGATAAGACTAATACTAATAATAAGAATAACACGCATAACAATAATACGAATAATAATAATGATAATGATACTTTTAATTATGGCGGCTCTACTGCTAGTAGCCCCTCTTCCGCCGAGCCCCCCTGGCCCAGAGAGGCCGCCCAGAGGCGGGGGGCCGGCCGGCAAGACAGTGTATGAACGTTGTTTGAGGTGTCGCTGAATGCAGCGTGGCACCACAATAATGATGTTGAGAGGTCTCCGGAGGCCCGGGAGGTTCCACCAGCTCTCACGGGGTCCCACGAGGGTGAGATTCATTTTCCCCGTGGGCCAGACGAAAACGGCCAATGAGCCGCAGATAGGTGGCCGGTCCCCGGTGTGCAATTTGACCTTAATTGGGTTTGCGCCCGCTAGCATCGGCCACGCGGCCGGGACAGCTACGTTGCGTGTTCCCCAATTGGGCTTGCGCTCGGACCCGTTGTGGGCCAGTCTCCTGGCCGAGGCAAGCTCCATAGCATCGGGCATGTCACGGATTTGGTGCGCCGCGTGGGTCCGCAGCCGCGCAAGGTCAAACAGTGACGGAGCGTTGCCCCCAGGCGCTCGCGGCCGCCCTCGGTGGCCATGTTCCGGCGTCGGCGATTCAGGCCAGCCGGCCAGTCGCGCCCGTCGCCGGGGCACCAGAGCCCGACGAGGCAGCGGAAGGGCGCAGCGACGCGTGGCGCGATCGCCTGGCTGCCGCGACGGGCGCGCAGCCGCGCAGGCAGAGGCGGCCCCCGCTGGTGCCTGTATTCTTCGGCTTCGCTGACGTTCGGCTTCCGCCGGACACGGCCTTCGCCCTGGAAGTGGGCGACGCCCTGCGTGAGCCTTTGCAACGCTGCGATGGCGAAGCGCCCGCAGGGGCCAAGGTACTTTTCCTCGGCCAGGAGACGGGGGGTGACGCCAGGGCCGAGGCAAGTTGGGTTCCCGCGAAGTTCGGTCTGCCTTGGCACCCCGACGCGTTCGCCCGCGCGGCAGCCGAGGTAGTGGCGCCTTTCGATCAGCTGCCGGAGCTGCGTTCGCATGTGCTCGAGACAGTTTTCTTCGTCTTTACCCGCGGCCCGACGGAGGTCGTCAGCTTCCGCCGGCTGGCGTTCAAGCACTGGGCGCTCCGGGCGCGAGCTTTGGAACAGGACGAGGCGAGGCTGCACGAGTCCATGGAGCCCGGCGTGCGGCGCGTGTTGCGCGGCAAGCGACTCCTCCTGCTCGATGAGATGGCGCGGGCTGCTGGCTACCCGGACTGCGGGTTGCCGGGCGAGGCGGCCGCGGGCCTGGCAGTCATCGGAGTGCTCCCGATGACGGGGGAGTTCCCTCCGCTCCCAGTCCCGGCGAAGGAGTCTGTCGCCGCCGTCCTGGCGCGCGCAGCGGAGGCGCAGCGCGCGGCCGCGGCGACTGTGGGGCCATCCTCCGACCCGGCGCTGGGCGCGGAGGTCGAGCGAGTGACCCTGGAACAGGAGGCTGCCGGCCTTCTGTCTGCGCCGTTCCTGTCGGTGGAGGAGGTTTCCGCCGCGCTTGGGCCAGACGGGCTCCCCGCCCGCCAGTTTGGTGTCTGGCAAGGAGGGAAGGCGCGGGAGATCGATGACGCCACAGAGTTCGGCGACAACCTGTTGGTTGAGCGGACCGAAAAGCTCGATGTCCTCGGTGTTGACGAAGTCGCCGGCTTGGCCCGATGCTGGGCGGAAGCGGTGGACTGGGACCAGCGACGCGTCAGAGTGCGCCTTCCGGGCGGCGCTGTTCTGGATGGCAAGTTGTCTGGCGAGTGGAGTCGCGCGGGGGCGGCGCGCCTCACGGGCCGGACGCTGGACCTCAGCAAGGCCTACAAGCAGTTGGCCAAGCGGCCAGAGCATCGCAGTTTCTCTGTCGTGGCGTCATGGTCGGCGGCCAGGCGCCGCGTCGAGTTCCGTTTGGCCAATTCCCTCCTGTTCGGGGAGACCGGCGCCGTGTTTCAGGCCAGCCGCTTCTTCCGGCCTCTGGAGTGGATATTGTGCCGGCTCTTCCGTGTCGCTGTCACAAATTATTTCGATGATTATCCGCACCTCGAGCCCGAGGTTCTGGCTGCTGGGGGCTATGCCACGGCACTCGAGGTCCTGGGGCTCCTCGGGTGGCCCCCGAGGGAGGAGCGATCGGAAGACAGGGTGCCGAGGCCAGTGTTCACCGCTCTCGGGGCGCACTTCGACATGAGCCCCCTCGTCGAGCACGGCTTCTTCAGGGTAGGCGGGCCGCATAGAGTCCATCAGCAAGGATTTGGCGATGATCGAGGCCAGGGGCCGGGTCCGCCGCGGCGATCTGGACTCCCTCATCGGCAAGTGCCGGCACGCAAGGTCGAACACGTTCGGCCGGTGCGGCGCTGCGGCCTTGCAGGCGCTCGGTGACTTCAGGCAGAACGGCGCAGCGGGCGGCTCGATCACCCCAAGGGTGAAGTGGGCGCTGCGGTGGTGGCGCCGCTTCTTGAGCTGCACCCGGCCAAGAGAGGTGTGCTGCCACCGGCGCCTCCCGACGTTGCGTCTGTTCGCAGATGGGGCCTGCACCCCTCGCCCTGGCCGGCTGCCACTGGTGTCGATCGGCGCCGTGCTGTGCCGCGCCGGCGCCGCCCCTGTCGTGTGGGGAACGGAGGTCCCAGAGGAGGTCGCGGCCAGGTGGCAGGACCGCGGTGTGCGCACTGTGGAGCAGGTGATCGGCCAGGCTGAGCTTGCCCCCGCGGTCGTGGCCCGCCTCCTGTGGCCAGATGGGTTGTCTCAGGCGGTGCTGCTCCATTGGGTGGACAACGAGGCTGCCCGCTTTGGCCTCGTCCGGGGCTACTCGCCGGTGGAGGCGAGTGCTGAGCTCATTTCGTGGTCGCAGGAGTTGGACATGGCGCGCGGCCCGGCGTCGTGGGTTGAAAGGGTCCCATCCCTTGGCAACCCCGCCGACAAGGCGTCCCGCCTGGAGTTCGACGGATACCAGGGCGCTGTGGTGCTGGATGCTGTGCCGTGCTTGGCCCTGTTCTGGCAGGGTCTGCTCGAACCAGAACGGAGGCCTGTCAATGCGACTCGGCGCTGACATGTCCCAGTGAGAGGCGGCCTGATGAGATGGGGGTAGATGCGGAGGCCCGCCCCCCCAGTACCGCTCAATGATTCAATGATGTTGTTCCCCACGGTGCAAAACAATTGCGTGTAATTCCTGACGCTTCGCGTCTTTCCGCCCGCTTCAGGAGGAGGTGCCCAGGAGGAACTAGGAGTTAAAGGGGGACTCTTTCAATGCTGTAGGATGGCGGAAGGCGGCTCTGCTGCTAGTGGCCCCTCTTCCGCCGAGACCCCCTGGTCCAGAGAGGCCGCCCAGAGGCGGGGGGCCGGCCGGCAAGACAGTGTATGAACGTTGTTTGAGGTGTCGCTGAATGCAGCGTGGCACCACAATAATGATGTTGAGAGGTCTCCGGAGGCCCGGGAGGTTCCACCAGTTCCCACGGGGTCCCACGAGGGTGCGATTCATTTTCCCCGTGGGCCAGACGAAAACGGCCAATGAGCCGCAGATAGGTGGCCGGTCCCCCGTGTGCAATCTGACCTTAATTGGGTTTGCGCCCGCTAGCATCGGCCACGCGGCCGGGACAGCTACGTTGCGTGTTCCCCAATTGGGCTTGCGCTCGGACCCGTTGTGGGCCAGTCTCCTGGCCGAGGCAAACTCCATAGCATCGGGCATGTCACGGATTTGGTGCGCCGCGTGGGTCCGCAGCCGCGCGAGGTCAAACAGTGACGAGGCATGTGATTTTTGTGCCCGCCCACCCGATGCGGAGGCTCGCCTCCCCAGTACCGCTCAATGATTCAATGATGTTGTTCCCCGCGGTGCAAAACAAGTGCGTGCAATTCCTGACGCTTCGCGTCTTTCCGCCCGCTCCAGGAGGAGGTGCCCAGGAGGAGCTAGGAGTTAAAGGGAAATTCTTTCAATGCTGTTGTTCTCTGATGTCTGCCGGCGAGGGCCCGGGAGGATGGTGGAAAACAATAATAATCAGAATGCTACTGCTACTACTCATAATAACAATAAGACGAATGCGAATAATAAGAAGACGACGAACACGAATAATACTACTAATAATAATGCTAGTAATAATAATAACAATAATACTAACAGTAATCATAATACTAATAACACTAATACGACTACTAATAATAATAATATTGATAACAACAACTACTACTAATCACACTAATAATACTAATACGAATAATAACAATAGTACTACTACTAATAATAATACTAATAATACAAATAAATATACTATTACTAATAATACGAATAATATCAATACTACTACTAATAATAATATCATTGATAATACGAATAGTAGTACTACTAATAATACTAATAATGGTAATACTAATAATAATACTACTAATCATTATAGTAATATCAATAATCTCATTACTAATATTACTAATAGTAGTAGTAGTAGTAGTAGTAGTAGTAGTAGTAGTAGTAGTACTGATAATATTATTAATACTAATAATAATAGTACTAATATTAATAGTAATGAATACTACTACTACTACTATTACTACTACTAGTACTACTACTAATAAGAATCATCATAATAATACTAATAATACGAATAATAAAAGTACTAATAATACTACTACTAATAATATTAACAATAAAACATATAATAATACTAATAATAATATTATTGTTATTAATAGTAATAGTAATACTAATAATATTCATAATACTAATGCTAGTAATATTACTAAGTGTACGTATACTATTACGAATACTACTACTACTACTAATAATATTAATAATAATAACAGTACTGTTACTATTAATAATAGTAGTAATAATTATAGTACTAATAATACGATTCATAATACAATTACTCCTACTAATAATAATCACAATAATAATAACAGTGATACTAATAGTAATATTAATAATATTAATAATAATAGTAATACTAGTGATAGTACTAATAATAATAACAATAATAATAATAATAATAATAATAATAATAATAATAATAATAATAATATTAATAATAATACTGATACTAATAATAATACTACGAATGATAATAATACTAATAATACTACTAATAATAGTAATAATATTAATAATTATACTAATAATACAAATAATAGTACTAATAATAATAATACTACTAATAATAATCATAATCACTACTACTACTACTACTACTACTACTACTACTACTACTACTACTACTACTACTACTACTACTACTACTACTACTACTACTACTACTACTACTACTACTACTACTACTACTACTACTACTACTACTACTACTACTACTACTACTACTACTACTACTACTAATACTAGTACTAATACTAATAGTACTACTAATAAAAATAATGAGAAGAAGAGGAAGAGGAGAAGGAGGAGGAGGAGGAGGCGGAGGCGGCGACGGAGGCGGAGGCGGAGGCGGAGGCGGAGGAGGAGGAGGAAGAGGAGTAGGACATGGAGGAGGAGAAGGAGGACAGGAGAAGGAGGAGGAGGAGGAGGAGGAGGAGGAGGAGGATGATGAGGAGGAGGAGCAGGAGGAGGAGCAGGAGGAGGAGGAGCATGAGGTGGGAGGAGGAGAAGGAGGATGAGGAGGAGGAGGAGGAGGGGAGGAGGAGGGAGGAGGAGGAAAGGAGGAGGAGGAAGGCGGAGGAGGAGGGAGGCTGAGACGGAGGCGGAGGGAGGAGGAGGAGAGGAGGATGAGGAGGAGGAGGAGGATGGAGGAGGAGGAGGAGGAGGAGAGGAGGAGAGAGGACGATGAGGAACAGGAACAGGAACAGGAACAGGAACAGGAACAGGAACAGGAACAGGAACAGGAACAGGAACAGGAACAGGAACAGGAACAGGAGGAGCAGGAGCAGGAGGAGGAGGAGGAGGAGGAGGAGGAGGAGGAGGAGGACGAGGAGGAGGAGGAGGAGGAGGTCATCGTCAACGGCTCCTCAGGTGAGGTGGCGTACCTGCCCGTGCCCGTGCGGTTCGGGCTTGGCGCCATAGGGGACGAAGGTTTGGGCAGCCGAAACTTCGTCGTGGTCGTCGTTGTCGTCGTCGTCGTCGTCGTCGACGCCGCTGCCGTCGCCGTCGCCGTCGCCGTTGTCGTCGTCGTTGGCTTCGGCCTTGGCGTCGGCGTCGACGATGCCGTCGGCGACGCCCATGATCGGTGAATATGCCTCCCTGCCAGGGGCGGCGGATATGCACATCTCGTCGCCCTATCCTGTGCCCGTTTACGCACTAGGCCTGATGACTACGGATACCCAGCAGTGATCAGGGGGCATGCGTCTGGCTTTTCAATCGCACGGGGGTTTCTGGGGAGACAGAAGCAGGAACATATTTCCCCATGCAGCTTGCCTCTGTAGGGGTCCTAGCGGATTCATATGGTCAGGTGAGGTTTGTCACTTCCGCGGCCCACCCGGGTGCCCGGTGCCCAGGTGCCAGGGTGCCTGGGTACCCGGGTTCTTTGTAGCCCTGTAGCCCTACAGCCCTATAGTTTTATAGCCCTATAGCCCCATAGCCCAGTAGCCCTATAGTCCTATAGCCCAATAGGCCTATAGCCCTATAGATCTATAGCCCCAGATCCCTATAGCCCTATAGCCCAATAGCCCGATAGCCCTACAGCCCTATAGCCCTAGATCCTTATATCCCTATATCCCTATAGCCTTTTAACCTTCTAGCTAGCCCTATTGCCCTATGGCCCTAGAGACTTATAGCTCTATATGCCTATAGCCCTATAGCCCTATAGCACCATAGCCCCATGACCCTATAGCCCTATAGCCCTATGGTCCTATAGCCCTATAGCCCTATAGCCCCATAACGCTATAGACTCATAGCCCCATGGCCCTGAAGCCCTATAGCCCCATAGCCCCAGAGCCCCATAGCCCCACAGCATTGTAGCCCTACAACCCTATAGCCCTATGGCCCTATAGCCCTAGAGCCCCATAGACCGATAGCCCTATGGCCCTATAGCCCTATAGCCGCATAGCCCTATCGGCCCATAGCTCCATCGCCCTTTAGCCCAATAGCCCCATGGCCCTATAGCCCTAAAAAGGCTTTGATAGGGTTTTCTCCGGTATCATCCCATATTTCTAATACTTCACAGGCCAGGCACACCGTATTTTCGACATGGAGTATCCAGCTGGCAGGTCCATCAAAGTCTGCCAGTGCAGTCGGTAGCCTCACGGGCAGGGTTAGGCAGGTGGGGGTTCCGGTGGACGTCCTCCAGATGTCTGGGATCTTTGGCAGCACGGAGGCGGGCTGGGTGGTGCGGCGCCATTCGCCCAACGCAGCTCCGTCTCATTCTTCTCGCCCAGCCCTCGCCGTCGCAGAGCTTTGACAGTCGACGTCCAGAGCTCTCGCTGGCGTTCATCGCGTTGTCGAGGGCCGTCGTGTCCGCGGTGAGCACGCCCCTGGTACTCTTGATGGGCG
>CAUYUJ010014757.1:304641-312141 GCA_963575745.1 Prorocentrum cordatum | reverse complement strand
GGGGCCCCCAATGGGGCCACGAAGCGTGTGAGGGGTGTGCCGACATGGGTGTGCGGAACGCAAGCGGGCACACCCATTCGGACCTTCAGCGGAGTTCCCTATGGGGCCACGAAACGTGTGAGGGGTGTGCCGAAATGGGTGTGCGGGACGCGTGCGGGCGGCGGCACTGGGGCCTTCGGTGGAGCCCCTTATGGGGCCACGAAACGTGTGAGGGGTGCGCCGAAATGGGTGTGAGGGACGCATGCGTGCACACCCACTGGGACCTTCGGTGGAGCTCCCCATGCGGCCACGAAGCGTGTGAGGGGTGTGCCGAAATGGGTGTGCGGGACGCATGCGGGCAAACCCATTGGGACCTTCGGTGGAGCTCCCGATGGGGCCACGAAGCGCGTGAGGGGTGTGCCAAAATGGGTGTGCGTGACGTACGCGGGCACACCCACTGGGACCTTCGGTGGAGCTCCCTACGGGGCTACGAAACGTGTGAGGGGTGTGCCGAAATGGGTGTGCGGGACGCACGCGGGCACACCCACTGGGACCTTCGGTGGGGCCCCCAATGGGGCCACGAAGCGTGTGAGGGGTGTGCCGAAATGGGCGTGCGGGACGCATGCGGGCACACCCACTGGGACCTTCGGCGGAGCTCCCTCTGAGGCCGCGAAACGTGTGAGGGGTGTGCCGGAATGGAGGAGGGAGGAGGGAGGAGGGGGAGGAGGCAACGGGAGGAATGGGGGACGCGGGGCGCTGTCTCTTCAGTACGAGGACCCAACACCACAGGATGGTTGGGAAATAGTCTGGGGACGATGTTTGACAGTTTTTGAGTATTTTAGGGTATTTTTTGGCAACTGTAATTTTTCGTCCAAAATTCCCGTGTAGGGGGACAGGCCCGACGTAAATCTACTCGGACCCCATCCAGGAGGCCTCTACGATGGAAAAGCCGCGAGGGCGGACGTCGGGCCCAAGGTTCGAGCACCGCCGCGGTCGTCAAAAAGGGCACGGGCTTCTCTCGCGGGGACGGCCCCCTGGCTCTCCGCCCTGCCGCCGGCTCTGGCAGGCCTGCACCGTGCACGTCTCTTTTCGCGCGTGCTTGGGGCGGAGGCTGTCGAGATGCTTGGTGCCTGGCAGAGGCCGCGACCTCTCTTTTGGCCCGGCGCGCCGCGTGCGTGCGGGCTCCTGGGCAATCAGCCAGGGCGTCCTCTTCGTCCAGGTCGTCGCGCTCAGAGCGCGTCCTCTGCAGCTCGAGCCCGGCCTCCTCCACGGGGCAGCTCTCGTCGTCGTCGTCGTCGTCGTCGTCGTCGCCGACCTTGGCCGTGCGCGCCTTCGCCTCATCGTGGCCAGCCGCGTGCGGTGGCCCGGAGCCACCCGCCCTTTGCCGAGCCCCGCCAGGCTGGGCGGGAGGCGCCAGAGCCAGCCGCGGCTCTGCCAGCTGCCCTGCGCGAGCGCCAGCCGCCTCGGGGGGGGTTCCTGAGGGCCACTGCCACCTCCTCCTCCTCCTCCTCCTCCTCCTCCTCCTCCTCCTCCTTCTCCCCGCCGAGAACCCAGCCTCGACCGCCAGCGCGTCGCCGATCCTCTCCTTCACGTGCCGGGAAGTCGGCGACGTCACTCTCCGTGGCTTTGGCGACGTCCCCAGCGGTCACCCCCCGCCTGCACCACTTCCCTCGCGCGCCCAGTCAGCTGGTTCGCGGACCTCGGACCGGAGAGGCTCCTGTCGTCCCTCTGGGTGCCGGCAGCGCACCAGCGCAGGTCCCGCTCGAAGGATAGGAGCGAGTCCAGACTCCATCCCAAGGCCCAAGTCGGGGCCGAGCCCCCGACGTCTCCCGGTCGTCCGCAGTCGTTTGGCACTTCGGCCCTTTCGCGAAGGGACATGGAGCTCTGACCTTTGTCAACGCTCCGCAGCCACGTGATAGCGAAGTCTTCAGAATTGACAGCTCGAGATTCGATTTGGTGAAAGATCGAACCCTTTTCCTTTTCCTGTGCGCGGCTGCAACGCCTGCGAGAATGCCCACTCCTCTGCGCGCTCAGGCACCAAGCCCGATGACTACGGGAGCATCAACAGTGGACAGAGCATGCGTCTGGCTTTTCATCGAAGAAGAAACAATGACATAAACATAAACTTTTGGCGCTCCGCGCGGTTTTCTTGGCCGGCGCCGCCCTTGGCGCGCTCCGCGCGCCAGGGAGGGGGGTTCAGCGCAGATCCAAGAAATCCGCGTGGAGCGCCAAGAATATATGCTTATGGCGTTTTTTTTCCTCTATGTCAATCACCCCCTCCTCCCAGGAGTAGGAGGAGGAGGACTCCATGCAGCAGACTTCGCAGCCCGCCCTGCCTTGATTCGTCCGACCCGACCCGAGCCAGCGGACCACCTCTCGCTGATCCTGGCCAGGCCCATCCTGGACCCAGGCCCGACCTAACCCTCGCCCTCCTTCCCCACGATCACTGCGGCCCCCCCCCCACTGGCAGGGCAGCAGTGGCGCGCGCCGCCCCGCGGCGGCGCTTGCGCCGCGGCGCCGAGCTGCGACGGCGGCAGCACCTGCTGCCCAGGCGGCGAGACGGACACGGACACGGAGGCGGGGGCCAAGGCCTCGGGGCACTTCGGCGGCGAGCTCGAGGGGGAAGCGAGAGCAGGGTCGACCAGAAAACAGACGACGCCGCCCAACCTGCGGCCCTCCATGTTGCGCTACGGACCATCGGGTGCCGTAGCGTGTACCACGCAGGAGCCCAGGCCAGATTTCCTGGTTTGCGTTGAGCCCCGCGGGGCCCCAGGTGGGGTGGTGCCGTTTGTTTTCTGGTCCAAAGGGGCGGGCTTTCTCAGAACGCTCGGAAGTGCCCCGGCCTTCGGCGAAATTTTCTGAGCCTTCCCCGAGGACAGAGAAAACCTCTCAGAAGGCCCGAGGCCTTCTGAGAAGCCCCGCCGCCTTCTGAGAAGGCCTTCTCCTTCTCACTACCCCCCTCGCTCGCCGCCGACCAAAGGGTGAGCAGAAGAAACGGCATAAGCAGAAACTTTTGGAGGTCCGCGCGGATTTCTTGGACCGGCGCCGGAGGCCCCTTGGCGCGCTCCGCGCGCCGGGGAGGGGGCTTCTGGCGCCGATCCAAGACGTTCGCGCGGACCTCCGAGAAGTTATGCTTACGTTTTTTTGTGTGGTTTTCCCAGAACAGCATCACAGCTGGCACGAGGGTTGAGAGCAGCCCTGGCTTTGGATGGGCACCCCAGCGCTCTTCGTGTTTGGGATTTTCACTGTCGGCCCGCTCATCGCGGAGCTCTTCCACGCCTGAGCGCCCTCTCCCTCCTTCCCTCGCGCGGTCGCCCTCGTCTTCGTTCTCTCCCTCTTGCGCGCCAGGCAATTTGCCGATGGGTTGCCCCGATTGGCCCCGCGCTGGTGCGGACTGCCTCTGCCTCGCCGCTGACGAAAAAAGTGTTTGGCCTCCCCACGCCCTCGGGAGGGGGCGCGGGGAGGGACCCAACTCCGACTCAGGACGTCTGCGCGTATCTCCAGAGCTTTCTGTTTGGGCCGTTTGGCCCCTCAGGGGAGGAGAATCCAGGGGGATGGTTCGAGGTTCGAGGAGATATGCTCAGGTCTTTGAGCGTCTTTGGCGGGTGCCTCCACAAGTCTCCCTGGACCTCCTTGGACCTCTGGATACCCAGACGGCGGCGACGGAGGAGCAGGAGGAGGAGGAGGAGGGGGAGGAGGAGGAGGAGGAGGAGGAGAAGGAGGATCGAGGAGGATTATTCAGGGGCTTACGCCACACCGCCGACCCGTTAGAACCCGTGCATGCTGAGATTGTACTTGATCGTAGGAAGTCGCTCAATGTGTTGCTATTCTTATTCTCCTCGTCCTCTTCTTCCTCCTCCTCCTCTTCCTGCTTCTGTCCTCTCCTGTCCTTTCTCTCTTTCCGCTTCCCCCGCTTCGAACCCCAGCCCTTTTCGATCTCACTCCCTCCTCCCCCTCCGTATCCATGCTCGTTCATCCTACGACAGCGCCGCCCAGAAACCCCCAGAGCTTCAAATACCGTTGTCGCTGCGCCTGCGATGGGGCCTCTCGCCTCGCGTCGGGGATTCCCGCTCCGTGGAGGCAGTTTGAGGCCGCTTGGGGGCCCGTGGGGAGCCTCCACCCGGGGTCTTGTTTGGGCCTCTTGAGGACATCTCGGGGCCCCCCAGGGCCGTCTTGGGCGCCTCTTGGGCCGTCTTGGGGCCACCTTGGACCGTCTTGGGCGCCTCTTGGGCCGTCCTGGGGCCATCTTGGGCTGTCTCGGGCCCCCCTTGGGGTCCTCTTGGGCTGTCTTGGGCGCCTGTTGGGCCGTCCCAGGGCCGTCTAGAGCCGTCTTGGGGCCCTCTTGGGGACCTCTTGGCCCGTCTTGTGTCGATCTTGGAGTCCTGTGAGGCAGCATGGAGACGTTTGGACAACAATGAAAAAACGATCATGTGCAGTACATGCTGTGTTCTGCAGGGAAAGGGATGACTATTGCTTGTCGGGGCCCGCAGAGAAAGGGAAGATGGAGGCTGCCTGTCTCTGACCGCACTCGTTGAATCCAAACTACTGTGTGGACTGTCCGCCGGATGTTGTTTGAAAGCTGATTTGCGGAGGCTTGAAGCCAAGTGTCTGAGACTTGTCCTGTATATCCCGTCATCCTATGTCACGCGGATCTCGAAAACAACGGTCCTGCAAAGGGCTGGCGTGCCGTCCGCTTCACGAGTAGGAGGAGGAGGAGGAAGAGAAGGACGAGGAGGAGGAGGAGGAGGAGGAGGAGGAGGAGGAGGAGGAGGAGGCGGAGGAGGAGGAGGCGGAGGAGGCGGAGGAGGTTGAAAAGGATGAGGAGGCAGGAGGAGCAGAATTAGACAGGATGAGGCTGGAGGAACACGCGGGAGGCAGGATAATGATGATGCAGGAGGAAACGGAGGAGGTAGGAGGAGCGGGCAGGAGGAGTTTCCAAGACACATGGAATATATCATGATTTTGCGGGGTCCTACTTTCGGAGTAATTCGTTTCCAACCGTCCTGTGCGTCGGGTCCTCGTTTTGAATCCGCAGCGCCGCGCGTCTCCTCTCCTCTCCTCTTCTCCTCCCCATCCTCTTTCTCATCCTGCTCCCTCTCCTCCCTCCACTTCCTCCTCATCATCGTCTTCCCTCTTCGCTTTCGACATACCCATCACACTTGCTGTGGCCCCATGATGAGCCTCACCTACGGCCCCAGTGGTTGCGTCCGCATTCGGCCCCGCCCCAGTTTCGCCAGGCCCCTCACACGTTTCGTGGCCCAATAGGAAGCCCCACCGAATGCCCCAGTGATTGCGTCCGCATGCGGCCCTGCCCCGTTTCGGCGAACCCCTCACGTTTCGTGGCCCCATAAGGAGCTCCACCGTCTGCCCTAGTGGCTGCGTCCGCAGGCGGCCCCGCTCCAATTCGGCAGACCCCTCACACGTTTGGGGCCCCCATGATGAGCTCCACCGAAAGCCCCAATGGCTGAGAAGCCAGGCGAAGGCTGGCAAACCCGTGGCTGCTAAAACGGAGCTCCGGGAAGTTGCTTTTTTCTTCCGGGAAGCAGCCCGTTTACTATTTAGTGCGCTGAGTTATACTAGGGGAATTTGTTTTTTTTCTTCGGGGAAAGCCGTTTTAGCAGCCACGGATTTGCCAGCCCTCGCCCAGCTTCCGAATGGCTGCGTCCGCATGCGCCCCCACCCTATTTCTGCAGTCCTGTCACACGTTTCGTGTCCCCATGTGGAGCTCAACCGAAGGCCCCCGCGGCTGCAACCGCGTGCGGCCCCGCTCCATTTCGGCATCCCTCGCGCGTGTTGTGGTAAGGGAGCTCCACCGATGGGCCCAGTGGCCGGCCGCATCAGCATTCGGCCCCGCCCCAGTTAAGCAGACCCCTCATACGTTTTGTGTCCCCGTTCGGGGGCTCCTCCGAAGGCCCCAGTGGCTGCGTCTGCATGCGCCCCCGCCTCATCTCGGCAGCTCCCTCACACGTTACGTGACCCCATGAGAAGCCCCACCGGCGGCCCCAGCGGACGCATGCGTCTACATGTGGCCCCGCTCCATGTCGGCGGACCCTCGCACGTTTCGTGGCCCCCCCCTTCACATGGGGGCTCCACCGAAGGCCCCATTGGCTGCGTCCGCGTGCTGCCCCGCTCCATTTCGGCAGACCCCTCACACGTTTCGTGGCTTCATGTGGAGCTCCACCGAAGGCCCCAGTGTCTGCGTCCGCATGGACCCCCGCCCCATCTCGGCAGACCCCTCGCACGTTCCGCGGCCCCACAGGGAGCTTCGCGGCGCGTTCGTCGCCGTCGTCCCTCGCGGCGGACACAGTCGCGAACATGCGCGCGTGACTGGATAAGGTTGGGTATGATTTGACCTTTGTTGGCGAAGCGTTCACGGGCACCGCAGGCCCCTCGCAGTACTTATATATCGGAGGTGAGGGGGTGAGATCGAAGTGGAACGGAGAGCCCCCCTACTGGGAAATCGGTTTCGGTTTTGTGTTCGTGCGAGCCGTGCGTGCGGGCCCAGGCGAAGCTGCGTGGGCGGGCGAGAAGAAAGTCTCCTGTGGCTGAGGCGCGGCCGGACCAAATAATTCCCTTCCGGCAGCCGGTGCCGCGCGGTGTCCCGCTGGTGTCCCGCCGGTGTCCCGTCGGTGTCCCGATGATGGAAAGAGCGTGTTCTACCGCTACTGGCGGAAAACCGGGGGGGGTCACTACCGGTTCGAACCCCTCCCCCCCCCCCCCCTTCCGGAAAACCGGGGGGGGTCACTACCGGTTCGAACCCCTCCCCCCCCCCCCAGCTCATCATGAAAAGGGGGGGGGGTCACTACCGGTTCGAACCCCCCCCCCCCCTCGAAAACCGAGTGGGGGTGCGGACAGTGGTGGGGACGGTGTTGGTGGGGACAGTGGTGAGGGGACAGCGGGACAGTGGTGGGGACAGCGGGGGGACAGTGGGACAGTGGTGGGGACGGTAGTGGTGGGGACAGTGGTGGGGACAATGGTGGGAACAGGGGGGACAGTGGACAGTGGTGGGAACGGTGGTGGTGGGGACAGTGGTGTGGGGACAGTGGGAATGAGGTGGAAACACTGGGACAGTGGAGGGTACAATGGTGGTGGAGACACTGGTAAAGGCGGTGGCGAGGACGGCGGTGGGACAATGGGACAGAGGTACAGTGGGGACAGTGGCGGGGACAGTGGGGACAGTGGTGGAAACAGTGGGACAGCTCAGTGGGACAGCGGAGGAGTCAGTGGGACAGTGGGGACAATGGGGATAGGCAGTGGTTGGGTCCGTGGAGACAGTGGGGAGAGTGGAACCGTGGTGGGAACAGTTGTGGGAACAGTGGGGACAGTGCGACAGTGGTGGGGGCACTGGTGGGGACAATAGGGACGGTGGTGGAACCAGTGGGGACAGTGGTGGTGAGGACAGTGGTGCTGGGAACAACAGTGGGGGATGTGATGCGAGCGGTGGTAGGGACCGGGAGTCGTTTGCTGGCGGTGCGTGGGGGGGGGGGGGGTCGAACCGGTAGTGACCCCCCTCCGGTTTTT
>CAUYUJ010014757.1:263468-304541 GCA_963575745.1 Prorocentrum cordatum | reverse complement strand
CACCGAAGGCCCCAGTGGCAGGGTCCGCATGCATCCCCACCACCCATTTCGGCACACCGCTCACACGTTTCGTGGCCCCATAGGGAGCTCCACCGAAGGCCCCAGTGGCTGCGTTCGCATGCCTCCCCACCACCCATTTCGGCACACCCCTCACACGTTTCGTGGCCCCATAGGGAGCTCCACCGAAGGCCCCAGTGGCTGCGTTCGCATGCCTCCCCACCACCCATTTCGGCACACCCCTCACACGTTTCGTGGCCCCATAGGGAGCTCCACCGAAGGCCCCAGTGGCTGCGTTCGCATGCCTCCCCACCACCCATTTCGGCACACCCCTCACACGTTTCGTGGCCCCATAGGGAGCTCCACCGAAGGCCCCAGTGGCTGCGTTCGCATGCCTCCCCACCACCCATTTCGGCACACCCCTCATACGTTTCGTGGCCCCATAGGGAGCTCCACCGAAGGCCCCAGTGGCTCCCCACCACCCATTTCGGCACACCCCTCACACGTTTCGTGGCCCCATAGGGAGCTCCACCGAAGGCCCCAGTGGCTGCGTTCGCATGCCTCCCCACCACCCATTTCGGCACACCCCTCACACGTTTCGTGGCCCCATAGGGAGCTCCACCGAAGGCCCCAGTGGCAGGGTCGCATGCCTCCCCACCACCCATTTCGGCACACCCCTCACACGTTTCGTGGCCCCATAGGGAGCTCCACCGAAGGCCCCAGTGGCGCGGTGCCTATGAGAAGAGGGTCCTAGTTTGCGTGCCCCCTCCTTCGTCTCATATCCGTGCGGTACTCGCAGCTGCATATGGTTGGGTCCTTCGCCAGGCTAACTTTGAACTGGAAGAACTTTTATGCGAGAGCCCCAGTTTAAAAAGGAGTCGGCCTCCATCCTTAAGTACTCCAGATTTCGTAATAAAAGGGAGGGGGTCTGGACCATCCAAAACAGGCCATTTCAGACCTCCCCCGTGGGAGAACCCTCCAAAACATCGTCCCCAGACCCCCCAGGCCCTCCAAGATAGCCTGGAAGAGACCCCCCCCGAAATGAGACCCCCCTTCCTTTATTACGAAATCTGGAGTACTGATGTGCGCGTCGCAGGGGGGAGATCTCCATTTCCGCGAGGCGCCGCTCTCCAGCCTGGCAACCTTCCAGCAGGCTCTCGAGAGCCCCCTCTTGAACAAATAGCCGCCCTCCACTTTGGTGCTGCTGCAGGATTTTGAGGCGAAGGTGTGGGGGGGGGTCTGAGGCGAGAGCCCCACTTCGGAAATGTAATGCCTCAGGAGGGAAAAAACACACAGACACAATTAATCGTCGACCCCCAGGAAAATATGGGAAAATATGGGAAATGTGGGGGGCGACAAAAACCCAGAAAATATGGGAAAATATGGAGGGTGTTTTTTTATTTGTGTGTATTTATTTGTGTGTTTGTGGGCCCCTTCAATGCCCTCCATCCTCGTACCTGTTGCAGGCTTTAACACCAGTGTGCGCGGCGCGGAGGCGAGAGCTCCACTTTGAAAGGAGCCGCCCTCCATCCTTGGAGCTGTTGAATGTTTCAAGCGCCAGTACTGAGAGTAGTGAGGCAGTCTCAGAGGGAACCGCCGAGGAACTATTCATGAGGTGGCCGGATGGGGGATGAGGAGAAGGACGCGGAAAAGGAGCAGGAGGAGGGGGAAGAGGAGAAGGAGGAGGAGGAGGACGAGGAGGAGGAGAATGAGGAGGAGGAGGACCATGAGGAGGAGGAGGACCAGGAGGAGGTGGAGGAGGAGCAGCTGCAGGAGGAGAAGGAGGGGGAGGAGGAGGAGGCAGAACGACGACGACGACGCGGAGGTGTGCAGGAAGTTCGTGGAGGCGTCGTCTGGCCACCGCGGCTTCGGGGATCACCTCACCCCCCGGGCGGCCGGGGCAGCGGGGGGGGCGGCAGGGCACGCGCAGGCCCCGCGACGGTCGTCGCCGCCGCCGCCGTCGCCGTCGCCGCCGCCGCCATGGCATTCGCCCGCCGCCTCCGTCGCCGCCGCCGTCGCCCCCGCTGCATGTGGTCGTGGTCCTCGTCCTCGTGGTCGTAGTCCTCGTCCTCGTCGTCGCAGTCTTCGTCCTCGTCCTCGTCCTCTTCGTCGTTCTAGTCCTCGTCCTCGTCCTCGTCCTCGTCGTCGTCGTCGTCGTCGTCGTCGTCGTCGTCGTCGTCACGGGACTCGTTCCTCGCATGTTTTTTTTCCTTGGCGGCCACAGGGCCCGAAAGCGGCACCTGGGCGCCAGAAACAGGAGGAGTCTTCGTTCTTTTTGTGTGTTGTGTAGAATATTTTTTCCCAACCCTCCTGTGTTGGGTTCTCGTTTTGAATAGAGCAGTGTGGTCTCCACCCTCCTTCTCCCGCCTCCTCGCTCCTGCCTTCTGTGCTCTCCTGCCGTCTGGTTCCTGATTCCTGCCTCGCCGTCTTGTCTGTTGGGTGGCCTTGCCTAGGGGTTGCGATCACTGGGGGGGGGCTGCGATCTGCGCAACTGTCGCCACTTTCGTGGGCTCCTGGGAGGCCTAGCGGAGGTACGTCATACGCGGATCACCACGGGACCTCGCCGCCCCCTTGGGGGGGTGCGATCTGCGCAATTGTCGCCAGTTTCGTGGGCTCCTGGGAGGCCCAGCGGAGGTACGTCATACGCGGATCACCACGGGACCTCGCCGCCCCGTGGGGGGCTGCGATCTGCGCAACTGTCGCCTTTTTTCCTGGGAGGCCCAGCGGAGGTACGTCATACGCGGATCACCACGGGACCTCGCCGCCCTTGGGGGGGTGCGATCTGCGCAATTGTCGCCAGTTTCGTGGGCTCCTGGGAGGCCCAGCGGAGGTACGTCATACGCGGATCACCACAGGACCTCGCCGCCCCCTGGGGGGCTTCGATCTGCGCAATTGTCGCCACTTTCGTGGGCTCCTGGGAGGCCCAGCGGAGGTACGTCATACGCGGATCCCTACGGTTCTTCTTGCTGCGTTCTTCTGAAATCACTGCTGGGTGTTTTTTTTCCGCACTGCGGGTCCTTCGGAATGCCAGTCAGCATTGAGTGGTCCTGAGTATCAGTGCCACGTGTATAGACAGGGTTCGGTACGTCACAGGGGAATTATAACATTAGCCAAGCGAAAGACCCAACCGTATGCAATGTGTGTGTGTGTGTGTGTGTGTGTGTGTGTGTGTGTGCTGCCGTTGTATGCGCCGCATTCGCTGGAGCTCCCTACGGGGCCACAAAACGTGTGAGGGGTATGCCAACAAGGACTATGTGGGCGCATGCGAGCGCTGGCATTTGGGCCTGTGGTGGAGCTCCATACGGGGCCACAAAACGTGTGAGGGGTGTGCCAAAATGGGTGCGGTGCGAGCGCTGGCATCTGGGCCTTCGGTGGAGCTCCCTATGGGGCCACAAAACGTGTGAGAGGGGTGTGTCAAATTGGAGGCGGTGGGCGCATGCGAGCGCTGGCATTTGGGCCTTCGGTGGAGCTCCCTATGTGGCCACGAAGCGTGTGAGGGGTGTGTGCCAAAATGGGTGCGGTGGGCGCATGCGAGCGCTGGCATCTGGGCCTGTGGTGGAGCTCCCTATGTGTCCACAAAACGTGTGAGAGGTGTGTGCCAAAATGGGTGCGGTGGGCGCATGCGAGCGCTGGCATCTGGGCCTGTGGTGGAGCTCCAGATGGGGCCACAAAACGTGTGATCGGTGAAGCTCCTTATTGGGCCACAAACCGTGTGAGGGGTGTGCCAAAATGGGTGCGGTGGGCGCATGCGAGCGCTGCCATCTGGGCCTTTGGTGGGGCTCCCGATGGGACCACGAAACGTGTGAGGGGTGTGCCAAAAGTGGGGGGGCGAGGAGGAGGGGAAGGATGGGAGGGAGGGGGCACCGGGAGGAAGGAGTGAGACGCGGGGCGCTGTCTCTTCAAAACGATGACCCAACACCACAGGATGGTTGGGAACAGCACATATCTTGATTGATACACATTTTCTGTCATACAAATAATCGCTAGAGGCCAGGGGGCACCTTGTCGCTGCCTGTCGGAGGGCGCAACCTGCACACCCACACCGATCCTGGCCGGGCCGGTCCTGGGCCCGGGATCGGTGCACGTGTCTCCCTGGCCAGGCCAGGAGGGCGTGTGTACCGATGCTTGGCCCACTCGACGCGGAAGTCTTCCGCGTCTGAGTGCCCTCCTCCTCCGGTCCTCCGCGCGGCCGCCCTTGTCCTTTTTCCCTTCCGGCACGCTGGCCAATTCGCCTTTCGGTCGCCCCGACTCGCCACCTGCAGCTTCTCTGCCTCGCCGCTGGTGTGGGTGACGCATGCAGGCGGTGGCACTGGGGCCTTCGGTGGAGCTCCCCATGGGGCCACGAAGCGCTATACTGGGTGGGCGAAACGCAGGGAGGAGGGACGAGGGGGAGGGAGGAGGGAGGAGGGAGGGCAGGAGGAACTCGGGGACCGCCTCCTCAAAACGAGGACCCAACGCCACGGGATGGTTGGGAAGCAGCGTGCCGATGCCGGGCCCAGGGTGGGCCCGGGCCGGCGTCGGCGCGGGTGCGCAGGGCCGCTCGGGCCCAGAGGTCTGGGCCCGGGTGCGGCAGGCCGGCCTCCAGGCCTCTCCAGGGGTGGCGGTCTGCCCGGAATTCCGGGTGGGATTCCGGGTTGGATTTCGCGGGGGCGGAAAAGAGGGGGGTGATGACTAGGGGGGGGGGGGGATTATCATGGCGCGGGCCATGATATTTCCGCAGATTTCATGGCGCCTCGTCTTGTTTCATTACGTCCCAGGCCCCCCCGCTGGGCCGCGCACATGCCGCCGGTCATGATTTGCACCCCCCCCTCTTGGACACCCCCCTCTTGGCCGCTCCCGAATTTCGCGGGCTATGTTCTGAGAACACTGTCTTGTTCTCCAAGAATCTTTCTGGGTTCTCAGACGATTTCGAGGTAGGCCGATGGGCCTGCCGGGACGGTCGGTCCCTGCTAGAGAGAAGCCCACAGGAGTTCCAAGAAGGCCCGAGCACATCCGAAGACCTCGATCTTCGATCAGGGTCGGAAACACCAACCCGACCCCCCCTCCCAGGATCTGGGGCTTTGGGACCCTCCGGACGTGCCTCGAAGCGGCCACCGGGCTTCGCAGGGCCTTTTGCCAAGCCTTCCCAGCACACCTAGGGCGATCAGGTGGGTCATCGGAGACGTCCCAGAGACCCCCAAGACAGCACGAGAGCGCTCCAAGAGTGGCCGACGTGACCTCAAGATGGCCCAAGAGGCCTCCAGGACGGCCCCAAAGAGGTCTCCAAGAGCACTCCCAAGAAGGCCCCCCGAGGCACAAATCATTGATTTTCTTTAGGTTTTGGGTAAATTTTGGGGTTCTCCTCGTTTCGGCTTCCCGACGCTCCAAGACAGCGGTCTTCTGGGCGTCCGAAGCCGCCTGGGAGCAACTATCCGAAAGGGCTCCCAGGTAGCCCAAGAGAGCCCCCAAACGGCACAACACGGGTCCAACATGGCCCTCAGAGAGCCCCATGGCGGCCCTGGATGGCCCAAAGACACTCTCCGAAGAATTGCAAATCGTGATTCGGTCGTTCAGGGAGACCGCGGTTGGAGGCAGGGTGGCCCGAGGAAGCCCCCAGAGGCCCCCAGAATACGCCCAGGAGGTCTCCAGAAGGCCTCAAGAAAGCCTGAAACAACTTTTGTGAGGCCCCTAGAGACTCTCCAAGGAGGAGCCTCCGCAAAATCAGAGCTGAGGAGGATGGGGAGAATGCGTAGGGTATGGTGAAAGTAAGGAAAAAGAAGCATGGCACAAGGATCACGAATAACATCAGTACAGCGGCGATGCCGGAAAAGGCAACAAGGAGTTATCGCTACATTGTAGGCTTGACCTTCCTGCTATTCCGCCTGCATACCAAACTTCAAGGACCAAGGTGCATGGCGCGAAGCTCCACTGCAGTCTTCTATATATATATATATATCTGTATATATAACCATACATATATATGTACACATACATATCTTGCGTGTAATACGTGGCCCTGGGCGCTTACCAAACAGCCCTGTGCTGCTCGTCTCCTCCATGGGTGCGTTTGCTGAACGGTTCTCGCATGTCGGTGTGCTTATGATGAGGATGTTTTTTTCTGCCCTCCGCTTGAGCATCCCTCCTCGAGCCCCCAACGCCTCGGCTATGCGTAAGAGTGACCCTTCGCCGGAGTGACCTCTAGTCGGCGGCGAGCGAGGGGGTGGACATGAGAAGGAGAAGGCCTTCTCAGAAGGCGGTGGGACTTCTCATGAGCCCTCGCGCCTTCCGAGAAGTTTCTGTTCTGTCTTCGGGGAGGGCTTGACTGCTTGACCAACTTCTCAAAAGGCCGGGGGACTTCCGAACCTTCTGAGAAGGTCTTCACCTTCTCACTTCCCCCCTAGGCTTAAGTCGAGCCTGTCCCTCTACAGGGGGAATACTCAAAACTAATAAAACATAGTCCGGGGACTATTCTTGGAGGATTTTTCGACCATTTTGGGGTCTGTTTTGACTATTTGTTATTTTTCGTCGAAAATTCCCCCTGTAGGGGGACACGTCCGACTTGACCCTAGGCTTAACCCTCTCTCGAGAACCCTCGAGAACCGAAAACGGACAATGCACCAATCGGCGTGTCAGGGTCGGGTTTCCGGAGGCGGAGGCGGAGGCGGAGGCGGAGGCGGACGAGGAGAAGGAGGAGGAGGAGGAGGAGGAGGAGGAGGAGGAGTAGGAGGGGGAGGGGGAGGATGAGGGGGAGGAGGAGGAGGAGGAGGAGGAGGAGGAGGAGGAGGAGGAGGGTCCCGCTTGCACTGGCCGCCGCGCTCGGACGGCTTGCGTACGTGGCCCCTCCCTCCTGCCCCCGACCGCCGCGCTCCGGTGGTCACCCTTGCCCCGACCGTTACATCGTGCCCACCGAATCCAAGCAGCGCTTCATCACCATCAAGACGCATCGAGTGCTCGGACGGCGACTGCAACGGCGCGTGACTACCCTGCCGCAGGATTTTGTCCCATTGTACGATGAGGGTGAGGAGTACAAAGGGGAGTACCTGTGCATGCACGAGCTGTACGACGGCACAGCTTTCGGAGCCACGTTTCCGACTATGAAGGCACTCAATGCACATGTCACGTTTGTACATCAGCCTCGCAACGATTACCCACTAGCCGTTCGTACGAAAATGTGTCCATGGTGTATGACAACATCTGCGAGAAAGGCATCATACATTCGGCACGTGTGGACCATGGCAAGCAAGACACCAAGAAAGTGCCCTATCGATCGGTTTCGTTTGATTTTTGGCCCGAGCTTGATCCATATTACACGTGTGGACATAGCGGCCTCATCCATGGCGGGCTCGGTCTGGGACGTCTACCTGATTCCATAGAACGAGGCGACGGAGCAGAGCACGGAGCTGTATTTCGTAGCCACTGGGACATATCGCCCACGGGTGTCGAGCTACAGCTGCAACGTCTTCGATGGATCCGCACAATCGTCAGGGATCCTGGGAACCACGAGCAGGCCATCATGGACGTGTTCGGCTCGACTTGTCTGGATGAATGCGGAAAGCGCCGCCGTTTCGACAACACAGGCAGAGTATATGAGCACAGCACTCCCTGGGCAAAGCAGTGCTTAGGCGATCTGAGCACACTGGCAAAGGCCAGTACAGCGCTACAGCTATTTCCACTTCGAGGTATACGGGCACAGGCCAGACTTAGATTGTACGACTGGATGGCACGACATACAGCACATTACCGAGTTATTCAAAGACACGAAGGCGGCATCGGTTTTGAAGAAATTTTAAATGGACAAGCCTATGATGCGCACGCGGCTAGAGCAGGCATATGGCGATGAACGAAGAGCACGAGGATACACGATACACGATAAGGGTGAGGAGAACGAGGGGGGCACAGCCTACGCGAAAAAGGTCAAAGCAGGCGAGAAGGACTTGAGCAGCCCGCATACATATCATGGTCGCCATATTCGGGGGCATAGCGCAACTGGGTTTGCCGAGCCCATCGAAAGAGATCCTCGAGGGTTTCGTCATATTGGAGAACAAGATGTCACGCCTGCACATGGGGGACCTCGTCCCATACAAGCAAGTCAAGGCCGCCTACGCCCAGAAGGACCAGCCAAACAGTTTCATGAATTTCATGAAAGCACCCCACCTCCCGAGCACAAGGTTTTTCTCAGTGCCGCCATAGAGAACGCCACCATTCACGTGAATAGTATCGATGGGGAGGCTGGTTTTCGAGCCGGTATTGAAACATGGTGCGACAAACTTCGTCAGGGAGACTTTAGCCAAGGTGCAGCTAATGCGTGAGGCTACTTTGCTTGCCGCCGTTTGACACGCAGATCCATTGGCTGCAGCAGTTTCTCTCAGTACATGACTACCGATACATCTCTCATCAGTTACGCGGAGGGCACAGACTACAGCATACTAATCCTTTTCTTTGCCTTAATGTGCCAGATGTCCCACAACCACGGACTCAAATTGGGAGTGGTAATGGGATCAGAGTTACATCGGGCCCTGCCCATCAAGATCGAGTTCTGCTTTCACTGCCATGGCGAAGTGGCAGCCACGACAACTACGGCAAGGATTCTTGCACTCTGAGACTCTTGAGCGCGGTTGCACTGGCACTATAAAATTGCAGCACCACGTTCAATGTTTCACACACGCATGCATGTCGTGTAGCACGGCGCAGTGAGCACGCGATGCGCATACTTATATACAGAGTGTGCCCTGAGAGTCCACTAAGCATGTAACTACATATTTAGTTGCAGGTAGGGAGGGTTGAGCCTAGAATTTCGCCCTCTCGTTTTGCTCTAATTAGGAGGATGGAGACGGCCTAGGGCCGACGAGGGGCCCAAGGCTACATAGGCCCTCACGGGCTCCCTCAGGTGTCCTTCCGCCTCGCCTAATGACAGAACCAGCAGCAACTCAGGACGCTGACAGGCGCCCAAATTCGCTAGGCTCGTGCACCGCGCCCGAAGTCGAACTGCTGCCGAGGTCGCTCGCTCGCTCGCTCCTCCTCCTTCTCCTCCTCCCCCTCCCCTCCTCCTCCTCCTCCTCCTCCTCCTCCTCCCCCCTCCTCCTCCTCCTCCTCCTTCTCCTCCTCCTCCTCCTCCTCCTCCTCCTACTCCTGGGTCGGGCCAGACGAAAGGGCAGGATAAGGAAAGGGGGGGTGGGGACGAAATCTGCTGCATGCAGCTGGCTTCCGCCCCGCCACGGGGCCCCTTCCTCGATGCGTGGGCGCGTCCCGGCGCCAGGAGGCGCCAGGAAAACCAGCCGCGTGAGCTGATCCTCTGCCCTACCCTTTGTGCTATCCTGCCCCTACGTCCCCCCCGACGGGGTTACCCCTGCGTGTAGCCAGACGCTGGCCTGAGATCCCCTCCCCGCTGCGGCGTTCGGCCGCCCGCGGCCAGCAGCCGCGCTATCTCCGTCGTCTTCTCCCTGCGCGTGGGCGGCGGTCCCCGGGAGGGGTGCCCCAGACTCCGAGGCGGGAATTCATGCATGACCACCGCCTGGGGGGTCAGTCTTCGGAGCCCCGGCGGGCGGTGGATTTGGACATTTTCGGGCCTCGGGGGGCCGAAATATCTACATGCCCACCGCCCGCTGGGGTCCACCTCCTCCTCCTCCTCCTCCTCCTCCTCCTCCTCGTCGTCCTCCTCCTCCTCCTCCTCCTCCTCCTCCTCATATGGAGATGGATATGGACGTCGGTTTCCCAGGCGGTGGATGTGGAAAAGTCCCCGCCTCGCACAGACGGGCCCGGTGACCGCGGCGGCTCGGGGGGGGCGCTCCGCCGCGCGGGGGCGCGCCGCGGACGGGGGGCGTCCGAGGCCCGTGCGGTCGGAACGGTTACGGCAAGAGCGGGTGCAGTCGGAGCGAGGCAGTGATCGTTTTTTTACTCCCTGTTTTGCCGATCGGCCCGGCCCCCCCCCCCCCGGAGCAAATCTTGGCCGTCTGTTGGCGCCTGCTTCGAGCGGGTGGAGCTTCCCGCGGAGGCAGCACTCTTGCACACAGTCACAGTAGGCAGAGGCCTGGAGCCGGACCCCCTACCTCCCCCACCCCCTTTCGGCCCAATGTCGAAACGCCGAACAAAAACGCTCACGTATCATATCGAGATCGGTCCAGGGAGGGTGCCCTGGTGTTCTTCGTGCTTGTTGGATGTTCTTGTGCACCCTGGGGAGGGTCCCCTCAGATGTTCTGTGTGTTTTGGCCGGCGGGGGTTCTCGTGCTCCTTGAGGGATGTTCTTCTGACCCAGGTCCGACTGTACGAAGGCCGACGGCAGTCCCTGCTCATTTTGAGCTGGACTCGCTGTCGCTATCGCCGCGCAAGTTGTCCGTCTGAGGCAGAAGGCCGCCTGCCCAACAGCTGCCGCTGTCGGTTTTGGGCGCCATCTCTTGGTGGGTATCGTGCCCACTTTTTTTCCGACCCCATTTCTCAGGAGGGGAAAGAACACACAGACACAATTAATCGTCGATTCCCAGGAAAATATGGGAAAATATGGGAAGTGGGGGGAAGACAAAAACCCAGACAATATAGGAAATATGGGGAATCTATTATTATTTGTGTGTATTTATTTGCGTGTCCTGTGGCCTCTTCAATTTCGGACGTCCACAGTCCAGGGGAGTGCCTCATGTCAATGGCGCTCGAGAGGGGGGTGAGGACTCGGCCCAGATCCGACGATACGTTCTCCTTTATTTGGTTGTTTCTCTCTGGAGCGGGCATTTCTCCGCGACTTGGGCCTCTGGGGCCCTTATCGGCCTCTGAAAACATGGGTTCGGGATGTGAAACTACACTCTGGGAAGGGGTCGGGACCTCTGGGGCCGCGGATTGTGAACATCACATTTGCGGATGTCAGGGCGCGCGCCCGTGTGTGTGTGTGTGTGTGTGTGTGTGCGTGTGTGTGTGTGTGTGTCGCGCGTGCGGGGCCGAGGCCGGGTCGCGCAGTTTCCCTGCGCGTATGCACCGCCCCATAGGTTGGCTGGCCTGGCAGCCTCTTATCGCTGTTCTTTTTGGTTGCTGCCTCTTTGAGGCTTCAATCAACACCAGTCTGCTGTTTGCGCTTCAAACTACCCGCGTCGAGCTTATGTTCCGCGTTTTTTTTGGCCGTTGCGCTTTGGCATTGCAGCGCCTCCTGTCTTTCGCCACCACTCTGCGTGGCCGTAACTGGGCTCTTTCATCATGGCGCGTTCGATGAAGTTCGTTCGCAATTGGCACCTCCACCTGCCGACCGCGCCTGAGGTCCCTCTGTGCCGCCGACTTAATGTGTGCGCATGGGGCCCCGACGCCCAAAGCAATTGGTGTATGTATGTATGTGTGTGTGGATATCATTGCCAGGGCCATGGTGTCTGCCAGATTCCATGGTCCTCTCTTCCTCTCGATGCGTTCCCTGGCCACCCACGTCCGGGCACATGTCTCAGGCCGTGATTTGCTACCACCCCCCGCTCCACGCCCCCCTTCCTTGGACGCCCCCGAGTAGAGGAACCGTCGGCGCTGGGAGTTCGCCGCCGGGAGTGGCCTAACCAGAGCCAGACCGGCACGCTGCTGGGGGTTCGCCAGCCAGTGCCGTTGGGGAGCCCAGGATCGGTGCGATCGCAAGGGTTGCGGAAAGAATGCGCGCGGAGACCGGCAGCGGTTCTTTCTCATTCTGAACAGGACTCGCCGTCAGTGTTGCCGCCGATGTTGTCTGTGAGAGATAGACGACGGGTTGCCCGACAGCGGCCGCTGTCGGTTTTGGATAGCATTTGTGGCTGGGCATTCCGTGCCCCTTTCTCGGGGGCAGAAAAGGGGGGGGTGATGACTAGGGGGGGATGGATATCATGGCGGGGGCCATGATATTTCCCCAGATCTCATGGCGCCTCTTCTTAGTTCATTACGTCCCGGGCCCCCCCGCTGGGCCGCGCACGTGCCGCCGGTCATGATTTGCACACCCCCCTCTTGGACACCCCCCTCTTTGCCGCTCCCGATTTTCGGGCGTCCAGAGTGGAGTCCAGGCCGCTCCTGCTCCGGGAGATTGGGAGCGCGCAGAAGCGGCAAACGTGTCCATGTCCACGCCTTCGTGGTCGGGGTTCCTGGGCGCGACCCCGCGGATGCGCGATCCCGCGCGTGCGCGATCCCACGGATGCGCTCCGCGTGGGGCATCCGCGGAAAAACGCCCCGTATCCGCGGGGTCGCGGCCCAGGGGCCAGGTCCGCGAAGCCGCGGATACGGACCTGTTTTCCGCCCACGGAAGCGCGACCGAGGATGCGCCGTCGCCCGCGCGGTAAGCCATGGCCCAGTCGGGCTTCGACCGGGACCGCAATCGGGCTTCCCGATCTCCTCGGAGAGCGGCCTGCGTCCTGGAAGCTCTGGCTCACAGAGGGGCTGCGCTGAAGCATGCGGACCCCTCGCGGCGGAGCGCGTGTTTCCGTCTGAGGTCGGGGCTGCCAATTTAAGATTTTTCAGGCCCTGATCGAGTGCCATAATTCGCCTTTCAACAGGCTCCTGGCTTCTTCTCCTTATACAAATGGTCCGCTGCTCGACTTCATTCTGCCGAGCTTGTCGAGTTGCAGTTTTCCTTCAACCGAAAATTGTGTAAGCTGTCAGAAGTTCTGGTTTCGAACACGCGAACCAGGCGCCGTGTCGTGCCGGGCCTTGTTTTCAGAAAGTGAAAACGTGGCCGTGCTTTGCCGTGTTGCTTTTTCCCAGAACAAATCAGTGCTGTGCAGTGCCTTGTATTTCGTGGGTGTTTTTTTCTCGTGCCGTGCCATGCTGTGCCATTTTTTTTTTTTTTTTTTTTTTTTTTTTTTTTTTTTTCAGAATGCGAGAACAATTGCCGAACCGTACCGTGCCTGGTTCTCAGAAGGCGAGGACGTTGCCGTGCTGTGTCGTGTTTGGTTTTCAGAATGCGATAAAGCTGCCGTTTCGTGCTGCCGTGCTCGGTTTTTGAAAATTCCCAGAAAGTTACCGTACCGCGCTATGCCAGGTGTCTAGAATGCAAAGGAACTGCCGTACCGTGTCGTGTCGTGTCGTGGCGCGCCTGGTTTTTCCCACGCCGCGGGAGTCTCACCGTGTCGCGTGGCGTGCCGTGCTGTCCTTGGTTTGGGACTGCGAGCGCGCTGCCGAAAGGTGCCGCGCCGTTTTTGGGGCTTCAGGCTGCGAAGAAGTCGCCGCGCTGTGCTGTGCCGTGCCGTGCTTGGTTTTGGTTTTCAAAGCGTGAAGAGATGGCCGTGCCTTGTCGTGCCGTGCCCTGCCGTCGGAGTGCGGAGAAACTTTTGCCGGGCCTTGCCTGGCCGTGCTCGGCTTTCTTTTGGACCGAAGCGCGAAGCAACTCTGCGCTGCCGTGCCTTGTCGTGCAGAGGTCGAGCAGGTGTGCCTTCTGGTGCTGTGCCGTGTCGCTCCTGGTTGTCCTGCTGCGAAGGAGTCTTGGCATCGCCCGGACGTGTGGATTTTTCCTTCGGCGAGGACCATCGGACTAGCATCCTTGATCACTTGGCGAAAAAAAACACGCACGAACCCGAAAAAAATGGACGTCCGAGCGATGGCCAGGAGTGGCCTCGCCGTGCGTCGTGCCGTGCGCCTGGTGTTCAGAGCGCGGGAGGCAGTCTCCGTGCCGTGCCGCGACTGGGCTTGAGAGTGCGGGGGGCACCGGCTGTGCCGTGTCTCGCCGTGTACCTTTCCAGCATGTCAAACAGTTGTCGTGCCCTGCCGTGCCGTTTTGTTGTTGCTGTTTTTTGATGTTTTGTTTTTTTTGTCCCCCCACATCCAAAGTGGGTTTCTTGTTTTCTCTAGACACCCCGCGCAGGAACAAGGGAACACACCCTCTCCTCTTCTCTAATCGCACACTCATTCACTCAAATCACACACACACACATCATCACTCACACTCACTCACTCACCCACTCACTCACCCACTCGCACACACACTCACCCAGCCACTCACCCACACACACACACACTCATGATCATCATCATCATCATCACTCAATCACGCACCCACTCACCCACTCACCCACTCAGTCACCAACCTACCCGCCCACTCACTCACTCACACTCATCATCATCATGATCATCATCATTATCATCATCATCATCATCATCATCACCATCACCATCACCATCACCATCACCATCACCATCAACATCGTCATCATCGTCATCATCATTATCATCATCATCATCAGCTTCACTCGCTTATTGAGTCACTCATCTCAGGGGGGAGCTTCGTCTGTAAGTGAGTTGTGAGGAAGTCTCAGGCGGGAGCCCCCTCGCTATGGGGCCCGCAGGTCGTATGAGTAATCCGAGCGGGTCATCGGCCTCCTGCAATTGTTGTCATTTTTGGGCTCCTTAGGCTTGACTATGGAGGAAGTATCAGGCGGGAGCCTCGTCTGTGAGTGAATTGCGAGGAAGTCTCAGGCGGGAACCCCCTTCCTATGGGGCCCGCAACCCATCTGAATAATCCGAGCGGGTCATCGGCCTCCTGCAATTGTCGTCACTTTTTGGCCCCTGAGGCTTGAATCAGGAGGAAGTGTCAGGCGGGAGCCTCGTCAGTGAGTGAATTGCGAGGAAGTCTCAGGCGGGAGCCCCCTTCTTATGGGGCCCGCAGCTCATGTGAGTAATCTGAGCGGGTCATCGGCCTCCTGCAGCTGTGGTAATTTTTGGCCCCCTGAGGCCTGAATATGGATATCAGGCGGGAGCGTCGTCTGTGAGTGAATTGCGAGGAAGTCTAAGGCGGGAGCCTCCTCCCTATGGGGCCCGCAGTTCATTTGAGCAATCCGAGCGGGTCACCTGCCTCTTGCAATTGTCGTCACTTTTGGGCCCCTGCGGCTTGAATATGGGGGAAGTATCAGGCGGGAGCCTCGTCTATGAGTGAAATGTGAGGAAGTCTGAGGCGGGAGCCCCCTTCCTATGGGGCCCGCAACCCATATGAGTAATCCGAGCGGGTCATCGGCTTCTTGTAATTGTCGTCACTTTGGGGCCCTGAGGCTTGAATGTGGAGGGAGGGAGTATCAGGCGAGAGCCTCGTCTGTGAGTGAAGTGCGAGGAAGTCTCAGGCGGGAGTCCCCTCCCTATGGGGCCCGCAGTTCATATGAATAATCCGAGCGGGTTATCGCCCCCCTGCAATTGTCGTCACGTTTGGGCCTCTTAGACTTGAATATGGAGGAAGTATCAGGCGGGAGCCTCGACTGTGAGTGAATTGCGAGGAAGTCTCAGGCGGGAGCCCCCTTCCTATAGGGCCCGCAACCCATATGAGTAATCCGAGCGGGTCATCGGCCTCCTGCACTCGTCGTCACTTTTTTGGCCTGAGGCTTGAATATGGGGGAAGTATCAGGCGGGAGCCTCGTCTGTGAGTGAATTGCGAGGAAGTCTCAGGCGAGGACTGCCTGCGCCAGGGCGAGGAAGAGAATGACGCCGAGGAGACGCTAAGGACGCCTCAACATCACGAGGGCGACGATGAGGGTTATTTCCAAACTGGCCGAGAAGATCTTCATGTGTGGTCCTACCGTCGGAATAATTTTTCTCCCCCCTAACCATCCTGTGGTGATGGGTCTTCTTCGTTTTGAAGAGAGAGCGCCCCGCGTCGCGTCTCCTCCTCCTCTCCTCTCCTCTCCTCTCCTCTCCTCTCCTCTCCTCTCCTCCCCCCTCCCCTTCCCCCCTCCTCCCATCCGCCTTGTCACCTCCCTGCGTTTCACCCAGCCAGTACAACGTTTCGTGGCCCCATGGGGAACTTCACCGAAGGCTTCAGTGGCACAGGCCGCATGCGTCAACGCCACCCAGGACAGCGTTTCGTGGCCCCATAGGGAGCTCCACCGAATGCTCCAGTGGCGCAGGCCGCATGTGTCAACGCCACCCAGGACAGCGTTTCGTGGTCCCATCGGGAGTTCCACCGAAGCTCCAGTGGCACAGGCCGCATGCGCCAACGCCACCCAGGACAACGTTTCGTGGCCCCATAGGGAGCTCCACCGAATGCTCCAGTGGCACAGGCCACATGCGTCAAGTCCACCCAGGACAGCGTTTCGTGGCCCTTAGGGAGCCTTACCGAAGGCTCCAGTGGCACAGGGGCCGCATGCGTCAACGCCACCCAGGACAGCGTTTCGCGGCCCCACAGGGAGCTCCACCGAAGGCTCCAGTGGCACAGGCCGCATCCGTCAACGCCGCCCAGGACAGCGTTTCGTTGTCCCAGAGGGAGCTCCACCGAAGGCTCCAGTGGCAAAGGCCGCATGCGTCAACGCCACCCAGGACAGCGTTGCGTGGTCCCCATAGGGAGCTCCACCGAAGGCTCCAGTGGCAGGGTCCGCATGCGTCAACGCCACCCAGGACAGCGCTTCGTGCTCCCACAGGGAGCTCTACCGAAGGCTCCAGCGGCACAGGCCACATGCGTCAAGGCCACCCAGGACAGCGTTTTGTGGCCCCAAAGGGAGCTCCACAGAGCTCCAGTGGCACAGGGTCGCATGCGTCAGCGCCACCCAGGACAGCGTTTCGTGGCCCTTAGGGAGCCTTACCGAAGGCTCCAGTGGCACAGGCCGCATGCAATTCCACCCCGGACAGCGTTTCGTGGCCCCATAGGGAGCCTTACCGAAGGCTCCAGTGGCACAGGCCGCATGCGTCAACGCCACCCAGGACAGCGTTTCGTGGCCCCATAGGGAGCTCCACCGAAGGCTCCAGTGGCACAGGCTTCATGCGTCAACGCCACCCAGGACAGCGTTTCGCGGCCCCACAGGGAGCTCCACCGAAGGCTCCAGTGGCACAGGCCGCATGCGTCAACGCCGCCCAGGACAGCGTTTCGTGGCCCCACAGGGAGCTCCACCGAAGGCTCCAGTGGCACAGGCCGCATGCGTCAACGCCACTCAGGACAGCGTTTCGTGGCCCCATAGGGAGCTCCACCGAATGCTCCAGTGGCACAGGCCGCATGCGTCAAGGCCAGCAGGACAGCGTTTCGTGGCCCCATAGGGAGCTCCACCGAAGGCTCCCGTGGCACAGGCCCGCCTTCGTTAACGCCACCCAGGACAGCACTTCGTGGCCCCATAGGGAGCTCCACCGAAAGCTCCAGCGGCACAGGCGGCATGCGCCAACGCCACCCAGGACAGCGTTTCGTGGCCCCACAGGGAGCTCCACCGAAGGCTCCAGTGGCACAGGCCGCATGCGTCAAGGCCACCCAGGACAGCGTTTCGTGGCCCCACAGGGAGCCTTACCGAAGGCTCCAGTGGCACAGGCCGCATGCGTCAACGCCACCCAGGACAGCGTTTCGTGGCCCCATAGGGAGCTCTACCGAAACCGGTACCCACAATGCGGTATTCGCATCTTGATCTGTTTGGGTTGTTCGTCATTCTTTTTGCCCCCTTAAAGTGTAATGTTTTTGATACATATATATGTATGTAGATACATACGTATATATATATACATCTGTACATATATGTATATATATATATATATATATATATATATATATATATAAGACTGCAGTGGTGCTTCGCGCCATGCACCTTGGTCCTTGAAATTTGTTATGCAGGCGGAATAGCAGCAAGGTCAAGCCGACAATTTAGCGATAACTCCTGGTTGCCTTTTCCGGCATCGCCGCTGTAATACTGCTATTTGTTATCCTTCCTCCATGATTCTTTTTCCTTATTTTCGCCATACCCTGCGCATTCTTCCCATCCTCCTCAGCTCTTTTTTGCGGAGGCTCCTCCTTGGAGAGCCTCTAGGGGCCTCACAAAAGTTGTTTCAGGCTTTCTTAAGGCCTTCTGGAGGCCTCCTGGGCGTATTCTGGGAGCCTCTGGGGGCTTCCTCGGGCCACCCTGCCTCCAACCGCGGTCTCCCTGAACGACCGAATCACGATTTGGAATTCTTCGGAGGGTGTCTTAGGGGCATTTTGGGCCGCCATGGGGCTCTCTCTGAGGGCCTTCTTGGGCCCGTGTTGTGCCGTTTTGGGGCTTTGTTGGACTGCCAGGAAGCCCTTACGGATGGTTGTGGGGCGATTCTGGAGCCTCCCAGGCGGCTTCGGACGCCCAGAAGATTGCCGTCTTGGAGCGTCGGGAAGCCGAAAAGAGGAGAACCCCAACATTCACCGAAAACCCACAGAAAATCAATGATTTTTGCCGCGGGGGCCTTCTTGCGAGTGCTCTTGGAGGCCTCTTTGGGCCCGTCCTGGAGGCCGCTTGGGCCATCTTGAGGTCACGTCGGTCACTTTTTGAGCGCTCTTGTGCTGTCTTGGGGGTCCCTGGGACGTCTCCGATGACCCCCCTGATCGCCCTAGGTGTGCTGGGAAGGCTTGGCAAAACGCCCTGCGAGGCCCGGTGGCCGCTTCGAGGCCCGTCCAGAGGGTCCCAAAGCCCCAGATCCCGGGAGTCCGGTTTTGGGGGGGGTGACGGGTTTTCTTCCCGCCGGGGCTTGTAAAAATATAAGAAGAGGAGTATATGTGTACATATACACATAAGTAAAGAATGCGAAGAAATGACTGTGCTGTGCCGGTCCGTGCCTGGTTTCCAGAACGCGAACAAGCTGCCGGGCCGTGCCGTGTTTGATTTTCCGAATGCGCAGACGTTGTTTTGCCGTGCCTCGCCGTGCCTGTTGTCGAAGTGCAAAACAGTCTCCGTGCCTTGCTTTGCCGTGTGCGTTTGGTTGTCAGACTGAAGATGTTGCCGCAACGTGCCGTGCCTTGCTTGGTTTCTCAGTAATAGAAGCAGTTGCCGTGTCGTGCCGTGCTGTAGCTGGTTTTCAGGATGCGAAACAGTTGCCGTGCCACGTCGTGCGGACAATGTGTCCTACCACTCAGCGTTGTTGGTGTTTCGGGCCACCGTACTGGTGTAAGTCTTCCGTCCGTCGTTCGTATCGTGACGCTCTGTAGCCAAGGAGTGGAGCGGGAGCGGATCATTTGGCATGGCTTCGATACCAAGGGTCGTTGTATGGCAGGCCACCGTGAGTGCGTTTCCGCAATCTCCGTGCGGCCGAGCCCAGTGGACGAGCAGTCGCAATTCTTTTGCGCCAGATGTGCGCGCCGAGAAGCTGTTCCCAAGTCCGCTCGCCGATCGCGTTGCAGGTCATGTCGGAACTCGTCCGCCTGAAACGCGGTCAAGGATAAACCAGCTGCGGGTCTGCTTCTCTCGTGCGCTCCAGCAGCAGCGACAGTGTATGCGGGCCTGATTTGGCCACGCGATGTAATTACGCCCCCCAGTGTCATGAGCTGGTATTGCTGATAAGGCATCGGTTCGCTCATGCGCGGGGCGATGTGTGTCTGATGCCATGAGCGAGGGCCTGGGCAGAATGACCATGTATCTTGTACCTTTAATCCGTTTTACTTTGTCGGGAGCTTTATCTGAGGATGCCACCTTTGCACCCACAGATCCCGGCTAGGAAGTGCGATTTAAATGTAGAGGGAGGAGGAATGGTGAACGAGGGAGGTTGGAGTCTATCCATCTATCTGCTCATATGTAGACAGCGGTGAAACTGAACGGTGTACGTTTTAGTATTCCGAAGACTCTACAGGCTTACGCCACATCCGCCGACCCCTTCTGTGAGTGTTGCGAGGCCAGGAGTTTCTGGCCAGCGGCGTCTTGTGTGAGGGTGCGGTGTCGCGCGCGGGTGGTGGCAGATACGTAGGGGGTCCAAATGTTTGCGTGATGCCGGTGGTCTGGGGCGTGTTTTGCGAGCTTTTTGCGTGCTGTGCACCCGGGTGCGGGGTGTTCTTCTGGGAGGTCGGCCTTTCGACCCGCAACCAAGTGGAGGAGCACTGGAAGACGAAAGGAGCAAGAGTAGTGTGTGGAAGCTGTGATCAGCGAAGCATCACAGCGAAAGATGTGGCAGATAAATCGAAACGGGTGAAGAGGCTGTTGACGTTCGCAGCGCGCACGAAACAGTTCGCGCGGCAGCAGCACATTAGCGCCGAGCAAGATAGTGAGCACGTCGCGAGGAAGAGTAAGGTTGTATGCGCGGAGTGCATTGCAGTTGGCGTGACGGCTCGCAATACGGAAGCGTCTGGGGGTCTTTTGGGGGCCTCCTGGGGGCCTCTTGTGGGCTCCTTGGGGCGTCTTGGCGGTTTCTTGAGGGCCGTTGGCGGCCTGTTGGGGCGCTCTTGGGGCCCCCTGGGGCTCGTGGGGGCGGAAAGCTAGATTTTTGAATTGTTGGTTGCCGTCTTGGGCCCGTCTTGGTGCCGTCTTGGAGCCTTCTTGGTCCGTTTTGGGGACCTCTTGGGCCGTCTTGGGGCCATATTGGACCGTCGCGGGGCCGTCTTGGGGGCCTCTTGGGCCGTCTTGGGGCGGTTTTCGGGGCTTCTTGGGCCGTCTAGGAGCGTCGGAAAGCCCAGAAGGCGGATGTGTGAACATTGTACGTTTCACGACGGGAGTACGTACATGTCTGCGTCCAGGGACCGTCTTGGGACGCATCTTGGGGGCCTCTCAGGGGCGTGTTGGGCCATCTGGAGGCCATTTCGGGTGTCTTCGATCGCTTTTGGACCGTGTGGGACCATGTTGAGCTCTCTTGGGAGCCACTTGGAGCGCTCTTGGGGCCGTCATCGGGGCTCTCTTGGGCCGTCTTCCGCGCCGCTTGAGCCGTCTCAGCGCCTTGTTGGGCTGTCTTGGGGCCCTCTTGGAGGCTTCTTGGGCCGTCTTGGGGCGGTCTTGGGGGCCTCTTGGGCCGTCTGGGAGCGTCGGAAAGCCCGAAAGGCGAATTTGTGAAAAAACGCACGCTTTACGAAGGAAGCGGGCTAATGTTTGCGTCTAGAGGCCCTCTTGGGACGCATCTTGGATGCCTCTTGGGGGCATCTAGGGCCGTCAGGAGGCCATCTTCGGTGTCTTTGATCGCTCTTGGGCTGTCTGGGACCATATTGAGCTCCCTTGGAGGCCACTTGGGGCGCTCCTGGAGCGCTCTTGGGGCCCTTTTCGGGGCCCTGTTGGGCCGTCTTGGACGCTTGTTGGGCCGTTTTGGGGCCCTCTTGGGCTATCTTGGGACCCTCTTGGGGGTTTCTTGGGCCGTCTTGGGGCGGTCTTCGGGGCCTCTTGGGCCGTCTTGGAGCGTCGGAAAGCCCAGAAAGCGAATTCGTGAAAATTATACGTTTTACGAAGGGAATGGGCCAATTTCTGCGTCTAGGGACCCTCTTGGGGCGCATCTTGGAGGCCTCTTGGGGCCTCGTGGGGACCTCTTGGGCCGTCTTGGAGGCCTCTACGCTCGTCTTGGGGCGATCTTGGGCGTGTGGGAGCGCTCGTTTGGCGTCTCGGGGCCCTCGTGGGCCGTCTTGGAGGCCTCTTGAAGCCTTCTGGGCCCGTCTTGATCCCCTTTCGGGCCCAAAAGAGCCCCGTGGCGCGCTCGTGCTGGGCCCGGGGGGGGGGGGGGTCAAATCTCCGGTTTGGGGTCCCTGGGGGGGGATTATGGGGGGGGAACTATCTCACACGCCTAGAGACCCACAAGGGGTCGGCGGATTCCGTCGCCGTCTTGATTTAGATCGGGGCAGCGCAGAAAGGACGTCCGAAACGATTCTGGCCAAAAATCTTGCGAAAATCTTCCCCTGAGTCTCCGGCCGCAGTGCTGGGGTCCCCTCAGATCTTCAAAGCAGATCCCCCTGGCGAAATCTCCAAGCCAACTCTCCACCGAGATCTCCACGTACTCTCCAGGAATCCCCCTTCTGGTGGAAATTTCTGGGAAAATCTCTGGGCCATTCCGCCCGCGCGAGAATCTCTGGCGAAATCTCCAGGGTTTCCTGAATGTGTTAGGATTGATTATAATGTATTGGGACGTAGGACATCTCAGTGCAAATCGCTTTGGAATTTGTTCCAGGAGACTTCCCAGGAGATTTTCTGGGAGATTTCCGAGGGGCAAGATTTTCTGGGAGATTTCCATTGAGATTTCCGAAGGGCCAAATTTCCTGGGGGAGATTTCCGAGAGGCGAAATCTCCGGGGTATCTGGAATGTGTTAGTATTGATTCGAATGTATTGGGACGTAGGACATCTTAGTGGAAATTTCGTTGGAAATTAGTTCCGGGAGATTTTCCCAGGAATTCTAGACGCTTAGCGTATCCCACCAGCCCATCCAGAAACGACGCCCAGGCGAGTAGAGGGTCGTCCTGAGGGGCTTTTCGGCGTATTGGGTACCTCGGGGGGGCCTCTTTGGGCCGCTTGGGATCTTCTTGGGGGCCTCCTGAGGGCCTCTTGGGGCCTCTTGGGGCCATCTTGGGGTCTCTTGGGGCCTCCTGGGCGCTTCTTGGGGCCATCTTGGAGGACATCGATCAAAGAAGAGGGGAGCTTCAATTGGGTTGCCCCCTTCAGGAGGCCCAAATGGGGCCAAAACCATAGTAAAATCAATGATTTTGGCTTCCTCGCCGAGGCCGTTTTGGACGCCCTGACCGCTCGCGGCCCCCCCCGTCCAGGTCCACGTGGAGGGGGTAGGGGGAGGGGTCAAGACCCCCTCCCCGCCCACAAGCCGTCTCGCTCACTCCCACCCGCCCTCCCAACACATACGTAGCACCCGAGTCTGGCCCGAGCCTCAGCATATTCAGCAGTCGTCTTTGGATGGGGAGCTACTGGGGGCCAATCCGCCGCCGCCGCCGCCGCTCCGCCGCCGCCGCCGCCGCCGCCGCCGCCGCTGCCGGCCGCCGCCGCCGCCGCCGCCGCGCCGCCGCCGCCGCCGTCGCCGCCGCCGCCGCCTGCCTCCGCCGCCGCCGCCGCCGCGCTCCGCTGCCAAACCGCCGCCGCCGCCGCAGCCGCAGCCGCTGCCGCCGCCGCCACCGCCGCCGCCGCCGCCGCAGCCGCCGCCGCCGCCGCTGCCGCCGCCCCCGCCGCCGCCGCCGCCGCCGCAGCCGCCGCCGCCGCCGCCGCAGCCGCCGCAGCCGCCGCCGCCGCCAAGTGGACTCTGCATTTTTTGTTGACAGGGATGTTTGGGGGGGGGGCGCATCGGGTTGGCTGCGCATGTTCCGAATTTGGAGGCAGAGTGTGTGTTTGTATTGTTTTTTTTACAAGGGATGGTGGGGGGGTGTTGTCATGGACTCGGGTTGGCCCCCAGTCGCACGGGGGAGGGGGTGTTTATGAATAGGGAATAGTGATAAACCCCTCCCCGAAGGGGAAGGAAGAGGGAGGGGTGGAAGAGGAAACGCTCTAAACCACCGACGCCCGAGGGCTGGTGGGATTTTTTTGGACATTTCTGAGACGCAAGATTTTCAAGGAGATTTCCACTGAGATTTCCGAGGGGCAAGCTTTCGCGGCAGAGTTTCTGGGAAATCCCACCAGCCCTCTGGGCGTCGGTGGTTTAGAGCGTTTCCTCTTCCACCCCTCCCCCTTCCCCGGGGAGGGGCTTACCCCTCCCCCTACCTCCTCTCCGTGGACCTGGACGGGGAGGGCTGCGAGCCGTCAGGGCGTCCAAAACGGCCTCGGCGAGGAAACCACACACATTGATTTTACGTGGGTTTTGGCCCCATTTTGGCCTTGGGGCGGCACGGCTAGTTAATGCTCCGCTCTTCTTTGAAGCCATAACATTGATTGTGCTAGGGTTTTGGCCCCATTTTGGCCTCCTGCGGGGGCAACCCTAATTGAAGCTCACCTCTTCTATGAAACCGAAATCATTGATTTTACTATGGTTTTGGCCCCATTTTGGCCTCCTGAAGGGGGCAACCCCAATTGAAGCTCCCCTCTTCTTTGATCGATGTCCTCCAATATGGCACCAAGAAGCGCCCAGGAGGCCCCAAGAGGCCCCAAGATGGCCCCAAGAGGCCCCAAGAGGCCCCCAGGAGGCCCCCAAGAGGACCCCAAACGACCCAAAGGGGCCCCCCCCGAGGCACCCAATACGCCGAACAAATCCTCAGGACGACCCTCTAGTCGCCTGGGCGTCGTTTCTGGATGGGCTGGTGGGGATACGCGAAGCGTTTCGGATTTCCAAGGGGCAAGATTTCTTGGGAGTTTTCCCAGGAGATTATTTGGGAGATGTCCGAGGGGCAAGATCTGGTTTGAGATATTTTTGAGTTGTATGGGGCGTCCAAGATTTGTTCCCAACCATCCTGCGGTGATGGGTTCTCGTTTTGAGGAGACAGCGCCCCGCGTCACCTCACCTCCCGCTGCCTTTTTCTCCATCCCTGCTGCTCCCTCACCCCTCCTCCCCCTCTCCTTGCCTTTGCTCTCCGGATGTCCATCATTTCGGCACACCCCTCGCGCGTTTTCGTGGCCTCATAAGGAGCTCCACCGAAGGCTCCAGTGGCACAGGCCGCATGCGTCAACGCCACCCAGGAAAACGCTTCGTGGCCCCGTAGGGAGCTCCACCGAGGGCTCCACTGGCAGGGTCCGAATGCGTCAACGCGACCCAGGACAGCGTCTCGTGGCCCCATACGGAGATCCAACGAAGGCTCCAGTGGCACAGTCTGCATGCGCCAACGCCACCTGGGACAGCGTTTCGTGGCCCCATAGGGAGCTCCACCGAAGGCTCTGGTGGCACAGGCCGCATGCGTCAAGGCCACCCAGGACAGCGTTTCGTGGCCCCATGGGGAGCTCTTCCGAAAGCTTCAGTGGCACAGCATGCGTCAACGCCACCCAGGACAGCGTTTCGTGGCCCCATAGGGAGCTCCACCGAAGGCTCCAGTGGCATGGTCCGCGTGCGTCAACGCCACCCAGGACAGCGTTTTGTGGCCCCATGGGGAGCTCCACCGAAAGCTCCAGTGGCACTGGCCGCATGGTCCCATAAGGAGCTCCACCGAAGGCTCCAGTGGCAGGGTCCGCATGCGTCAACGCTACCCGTGACAACGTTTTCGTGTCCCCATAGGGAGCTCCACCGAAGGCTCCAGTGGCACAGTCCGCATGCATCAACGCCACCCAGGACAGCGCTTCGTGGCCCCATCGGGAGCTCCACCGAAGGCTCCAGTGGCAGGGTCCCCATGCGTCAACGCTACCCATGACAACGTTTCGTGGGCCCATAAGGAGCTCTACCGACGGCTCCAGTGGCACAGTTCGCGTGCGTCAACGCCATCCAGGACAGCGCTTCGGACAGCGTTTCGTGGCCCCACACGGATCCCGACCGAAGGCCCCAGTGGCACCGTTCGCATGCGTCCCTTCCACCCAGGACTGTGTTTCGTGGCCCCATAGGGAGCTCCACCGATTGTCTCAGTGGCGCCGCTCGCGTGCGCCAGCTCTACCCAGGGCAGCGTTTCGTGGCCCCATAGGGAGCTCCACCGAAATCGGCAGTGGCGCAGTTCGCATGTGTCTCCCCCACCCATGGCAGCGTTTCGTGACGCCATAAGGAGCTCCACCGAAGGCCCCAGTGGCACCGTTCGCATGCGTCTCCCCCACCCAGGACAGTGTCTCGTGGCCCCATAAGGAGCTTCACCGAAGGCCCCTGTGGCGGTGTCCACATGCGTCCGCGCCACCGATTTCGGCGTACCCTCGCACGCTTCGTGGCCCCATAGGGAGCTTCACCGAAAGCGGTACCCACAATGCGGCACCCGCAGATGCATATGATGGGGTCCTTCGTAAGTCTATGTTTTATATGGGGGAGAAAATCCAAAGGGATATGAGCATTTGGAGGAGGAGGTCGAGGAGGAGGAGGAGGAAAAAGAGGAGGAGGAGGTGGAGGAGGAGGAGGAAGAGGAGGAGGAGGAGGAGGAGGAGGAGGAGGAGGAAAAGTCATGATGATGATGGTGATTCATGGTGACGATGACGCTGGTGAGGAGGAAGAGGTGGAGGTGAAGGAGGAGGAGGAGGAGGAGGAGGTATGAGTAGCAGGAGAAGGGAGAAGGAGGAGGAGGAGGAAGAGCACCAAAGTGATTCGGGTATGTGTCATAGATGCTGCAATGCACCCTCCTGTCCCAAGTCCTGTCCTCATGATTCTCTACAAGCCCTCGTTTTGTTTCCAAGAAGTCAGAGCATGAATTACCTACCCCGCTTTCGCTTCCAGGCAAAACCAAGTCATACCACGCGTCTCCTCGTCAAGTGGCCTGACCAGTACAGGCCGCAATGTGGCATCGTTTGGTATCTCTTGGAAGCGAGGGTGGTCAAAAGCGAGGTAGGTTTGTTTTCCCCCGAAGAAGTGCCTCTTTGAAATGCGACCGTTCCATGGGCCTGCCATTCCGGCGAGAGCTCCGTCGTGAAGAGGGACATGCCGTGCATCCTCCTTGCGCATTCTCAGGCATGCGACCAGGCATGCTCGTAAAATCCATTGTCGGAGGTGGATAGACCTCCTACCCTGACACGTCGATTAGTGAATTGTCCGTTTTCGGTTCTCGAGAGAGCGCCGCAGCCGTTATTTTCCAGGCTTGCGCCCGCCAGGTTTGGGCCCGAGGTCGTTTTCACTAAACCACGTTTTACTAAAGGGAGGTCTGTCCATCCCCGACATTGAGGTGCCCAGCGGGAGCACCGTTTTTAGCAAGGAGCCGCCCCCCCTATACGTGCAAGTGTTGCGCAAGCTTGCACTGCCGGCGGCTCCATATGAGAAATCCTTCGCGACAGCCCAACTTTGAAAAGGAGACGCCGTCAGTCCGCGCAGCTGATCCACACATTCAAACATGTGGCCGTTGAACTTGAGGAAATCCCAGGCGGGATCTCAATCCTGATACGGGGTCGCTTTCCATCCGTGTAGTTGTGGTACAATTTCCCGAACGCGCTAAAATCATCAAGGGAGTTTCAGGCCATAACCTATCTGGAAAGGGACCAGCCCCCATCCAGAGAACCACTGTCTAGTTTTTGAGGCGCTGTGTCTCTCCGCAAACGGTGCTTGTACTTTGAGGTGTAATCCCGAGGCTCTGCCTCCTCCTGGCCTTGCCGTGAGGCCTCTCCTTCTGTCCCCCCCTCTTTGTTAATTCAAGCCTCGCGCGGCCCGCTTGGCTTCGACCGGAAGAGCTGCGCTCTCGACCCGCGAATCAAAAGAAGAGCCTCCCTGCGGGGTCCGCCGAGGCCGCGTCGTGCTGCCTTCCGTGGGCGCCTCGTGGGCGCCCCGTGCGCTGGGAGGGAGGGGATTCCGCGGAGGCTCTGCCGCGCGGCCGCCCGTGGGAAAGGGACCAGCCCCAGTCCAGAGAACCACTGTCCAGCTTATGAGGCGCCGTGTCTCTCCGCAAACGGTGCTTGTGTACTTTGAGGTTTGATCCCGAGGCTCTGCCTCCTCCTGGCCTTGCCGTGAGGCCTCTCCTTCTGTCCCCCCCCTCTTCGTTAATTCAAGCCTCGCGCGGCCCGCCTAGCTTCAACCGGAAGAGCTGCGCTCTCGACCCGCGAATCAAAAGAAGAGCCTCCCGCGTCATGCTGCCGCCCTCGGGCGCCTCGTGGGCGCCCCGTGAGGAGGAGGAGGAGGAGGAGGAGGAGGAGGAGGAGGAGGAGGAGGAGGGAGGAGGAGGAGGAGGAGGTAGGAGGAGGAGGGAGGAGGAGGAGGGAGGAGGAGGAGGGAGGAGGGGTTCCGCAGAGGAGGAGGAGGAGAAGGAGGAGGAGGAGGAGGAGGAGGAGGAGGAGGAGGAGGAGGAGGGGTTCCGCAGAGACTCTGCCGCGCGGCCGCCCGTGGGCGCCTCGTGGGCGCCCCTCTGTGCGCCGGCAGGGCACGCCGAGGTCTCGCCGCGTCCCCGCCGCTTGCGTTGCTCCGCATGCTCTGCATCGCGTAGCTTAAAACACACAGCTCAGAGCCCCGAATCATCAGGGGTAGCTCGGGTCAGGGCTAACTCGGGTTCGTTTTTCGGGAACCCAAACCCGAGTTATCCCGGACCCGAGTTACCCCGGACAACTCGGGCGCCCAGAGCCCCGAATCATCAGGGGTAACTCGGGTCAGGGCTAACTCGGGTTCGTTTTTCGGGAACCCAAACCCGAGTTATCCCGGACCCGAATTACCCCGGATAACGCGGGCGTCCAGAGCCCCGAATCATCAGGGGTAACTCGGGTCAGGGCTAAGTCGGGTTCGTTTTTCGGGAACCCAAACCCGAGTTACCCTGGACCCGAGTTACCCCGGATAACTCGGGCGTCCAAATAGCTCATACAGTCAAAAACCCTCATAAGGACGCGCGACTTTGCTCAGGGTACCCTTGCGTCCTTGCTCCTCCCTGCTCTTGCGGCTCGTCCTTGGCCTCTTTCGCTTGCCCGCTTACGGGGTTTTCGTCGTCCGCCGCCCCAGAAATCCCAACTTCGGCTCCCAAGCGTCTTGCGTCCTTACCGCGCGTCCTTGTTAGGTTTTTGACTGTAACACATAGGCTGCACAACATGACTTGCACCGTATAGCTCACACCACACAGATGGCACCACACGTAGAGTGCGCCACGAGGCTGGCGCCTCACAGCTCACACCAGGTAGACCACACCTCATACATCACGCAGCGTTGCTTTCGCAGTCACGGTGCAACATCTCACTGTTTGGGGTCCACGCTGGCAAACATTTGAGAACATATCTTGCGAACATCTCAGTCGGAACATCTAGCTGGCCTTTACCTGTGTACACGTCGCAAGCTTCTGGTACGCATGTGCGCGGCGCTAAGCCATGAGGCCCATTTCGAAAAGGACATGGCCTCCGTCCGTATTATTGCTGTAAATCTTTAGGACGAATTTGCGCGGCGCTGCGGCGAGGTTCCCAGTTTGACAAGGACCCGGCATCCTTCCGTGTGATTGCTGGCAGTTTCCAACCCTGGGGTCGTAGACTGCATAAAAAAATAGTCTCAAGTGACGCGCCCAGTCCAGCCTACTGACACATCTGGTGTGTGCGACACGGAGGAACATGAACGGAGGAGGAGGAGAAGGAGGAGGACGAGGACGGGGAGGAACTTGAGCTGGGGTAGGAGGAGGGGGGGGGCTGGCGGGCTACAACGAGCGCATCTCTGAGATACCGCGTATTGGCTGTGTAGGCCTTCGCTTGCTCAGTGCGCCCTGACTGTCTCACCGCTTCTCCTCCTTCCATTCCCCCTCCTCATCCTCCTCCTCTTCTCTCACTTTCCTTGCTTCCTCTCTGTCTGTGCTCTGCTTGTCCAGCTCCTCCTCCTCCTCCTCCTCCTTCTCCGCCCCTTCTCTCCTCCTCACCCCCTCCCTCTCTGCCTCTCGCTCCCGTCCTTTTCTGCCCGACCCCCTTCCTCGCAATCCTCCCCTCGGCCCTGCGTATGGCGTAGGGGGCAGTGTCACCGAGGCTGGCCCGTTGGACAGCTTCCCATGGGGCCACCGTGTGAGGGGTGCGCCAAATGGGGCGGCGCCGCCGTGCGAATTTTGCCACTGGGGCCTTCGGTGGAGTTCCCCATGGGGCCACGAAGCGCGTGAGGGGTGCGCCAAAATGGGGCGGCGCCACCATGCGACCTTTGCCACTGGGGCCTTTGGGGCCTTCTGTGGAGCTCCCTATGAAGCCACGAACCGTATGAGGGCTGCGCCAAAATGGGGCGGCGCCGCCATGCGAACTTTGCCACTGGCATTCGGTGGAGCTCCCCGTGGGGCCACGAACAGTGTAAGAGGTGCGCCAAATGGGGCGGCGCCGCCATGCGAACCCTGCCACTGGGGCCTTCGGTTGAGCTTCCTACGGGGCCACGAAACGTGTGAGGGCTGCGCCCAAATGGGGCGGCGCCGCCATGTGCACTTTGCCACTGGGGCATTCGGTGGAGCTCCCCCACGGGGCCACGAAGCGGGCGAGGGGTGCGCGGAGCGCAGAGGCATGCGGAGCGCAGAGGCAGGGACGGGAGGCTCGCTCGCTCCACGTCGGCATCGGAGAGCTCCGCACTCGTCGGCATACACAGGGCAAGAGAAAGAGAGAGAGAGAGAGAGCCGGCGGGGCCTGGGCGAGGAAGCCGGCTCCGCGCCCGCCCGGCCTGTTCTTGCCCTCGGGCCGCCCGCTCCCCAGGGGCGGGGATCGATGCACGATGGTCCCTGCCTTCCTCGGAGCCTCGGCGCGCTCTGCACGCAGGCGCGGCGCGCGTGCGCGGCTGGCCGCGCTGCTGGCCAGCCGATCTCAGGAGGAAAAGAAACACAGACACAAGTAATCGTCGATTCCGCAGAAAATATGGGGGAAATATGGGCGTTGGGCGGGAAGACAAAAACCCAGAACATATTGGAAAATTACCTAACAGCGAAGACTGATAGGTTTCTAATGGGCTAAAAAGAGAGCAGCAGATGACTCCACAGGGGGGTTTGGGCGGGTGCCGGACAGGGTGCCGCAGAAGTCGTTTTAAGCCAACAGTCACACACTTCGTGCTCTTCGAGTTCCCAGAACTCCATTCCCGGGCCACATTCTGAATGCCCGGAGCCAACTGTAGGCCACTTCGTGCTCTTCGACTTCCCAGAACTCCATTCCCGGGCCACATTTTGAATGCCCGGAGCCAACTGTAGGCCACTTCGTGGTCTTCGAGTTCCCAGAACTCCATTCCCGGGCCACATTTTGAATGCCCGGAGCCAACTGTAGGCCAACTTCGTGCTCTTCGAGTTCCCAGAACTCCATTCCCGGGCACATTTTGAATGCCCGGAGCCAACTGTAGGCCACTTCGTGTTCTTCGAGTTCCCAGAACTCCATTCCCTGGGCCACATTTTGAATGCTGAGGCAGGCTGATGCTGCGGTCGAGGCAGGCTGAGGCTGAGGCAGGCTGAGGCTGAGGCCGAGGCTGAAGGCAGACTGAGGCTGAGGCTGAAGCAGGCTGAGGCGAGGCTGAGGCAGGCTGAGGCTGAGGCTGAGGCAGGCTGATGCTGAGGCAGGCTGAGGCTGAGGCTGAGGCTGATGCAGGCTGAGGCTGAGGCAGGCTGAGGCTGAGGCCGAGGCTGAAGGCAGACTGAGGCTGAGGCTGAAGCAGGCTGAGGCTGAGGCTGAGGCAGGCTGAGGCTGAGGCAGGCTGAGGCTGAGGCTGAGGCAGGCTGAGGTTGAGGCTGTGACTGCGACTGCCGTTGCCGCTGCGACTGTCATCGCGAATGCGACTACGACTGCGAGAACAGCAGAATTCTACAACTGGATTTTCATCTGAATCTTAAGGGGAATGCTTTCAGATATGCTTCTACACATCGCTGTTAGGTTGCTTTGCCGGGATAATATGGGGAATCTTTTTATTTGTGTGTATTTATTTGTGTGTCCTTGGGCCCCTTCATGATCGGAGGGCAGGGGGAGGGGAGCGGGAGCAAGCGGGGGCGGGGAAGAGGAGGGACTTCGGCGTCCAGGTCGCGGCCTGCTCCTCGGGAGAGCCGAGGAGCAGGTCGGCCACGGCCTGTGCCGCCTCGGCATCCTCGAAGCACCTCGTGAGTGGGGCGGAAGCAGCGCATCCGTGGCACGGTCGAGCACTGTGCTCTCCTCGGTCTCAGAGTCGGAGTCAAAACACCTCTCTTTTTCGGGATCGCTCCTGCGGCGACCCCGAGACACAGAACCCGCAAAGTCAGGCGCGGGGACCGCTTCCTCCGAGGCAAAGCGGCCCAAGGACACAAAGACATCGGCCAACGAATTTCTGACCTCCTCGAGGTCTGGTGGATACTCCGCAACACGTCATCAACGGAGGAGGGAGGCTCGACCGAGGGAAGGAGGGACTGGGCACTATCTACTATGGCCGTGGCTAGTGCCTTGCACAGGCCAGCAGGGTATGTCCTCTTGCTGGCCGTTGGAAACTGGCCAGCCTGATTGTTTCCGAGAAGGACATTGTGGGCCTGGCGCCCATGAGAGCACTTCCCTTCACCAGGGGTGTCCCTCAGCAAGGGGGGTAAAGCAGCCATTCTGACAGACAGGATGGTGGTGGGGGCACGGCCGACAGCACTAGGATCTACCTCTGGACCCTGATGATCGCACTCATCGAACGTACTGAGCGCCGAACAAGGCGCTGCAGCTAGGGCCTGCAGAGGCACCCAACGAAGGGAAATCGGGGCCTGCGGGGCCCACGTTGGGGACGCGGGGTGCTCTAGCCAACCTCCCGTGCCAGCCCTCAGATGTTCTGCCAGAAGCCGAACCAGAGAATGCAACAGTTGAGAACCGATACGTAACCGCTCCGACTGCTTCTGAGACACCCCAGGAATTCCCCAAACATGTTCTGTACTCCTGAGTGAGGGGGGGGCCCTCATGCCATCGAGACGCTGACCAAGCGTTGCATGGAGGCCCTCCCCGTATTGACAACTCGGCGGCGTCTGATGTGCTCGATCCACTCGAGCAACGTGTCTTCGCGTGTAAGATCTCCTCTGACTGGGTCGATCGCTATGTCTATGCTCAATAGTATGACCTCAACGGTGGACTGCGAGACTGCATGTCCTACCTGTCACCGAACATCACCTGCGCGGCGCTGGCCGCAGTAAAGATTAAGGCCTTCGAGTTCGAATCGGCACCGACTCCTAGGCGAACGACACGTACTCACACGGATTGAACACGTAGAACGGAACTTCCCGCGCGAGGGCCTGCACGGGGGGCTTACCGGAGAATATGTTAATGTACTCTTCTATGTTGCCGTCGGGTATGGCGGGGTCGGTTTTGAGAAGTATTTGAATGGCTTCTCGATGGGATAGAGACCAAGCTAGATCATGCACGAGTTGGTGCCGAACGATTCCTGGCTCTCTAGCTACAGGTAGCTCCGTGTGCCATCGGCCTTGACTAGTCGCTCGTTGCGCTTGGAGCCTAACCTCCTCCTCGCACTGAAGCTGCTTGGCTTCTGCAACTGAACACTGCGGCTCTGCAATAATGAGGCCAATCGCACACTTCAAAGAGTCGAACGCAAGATGGGCCGTGAGTGCTGACCGATGGGCAAACTGCTGAAAACATGTGTTGCATCGAAGACTCGACCCCTGGTAATTCCGAATGAGGGTGACCTTGGAATGATGAACCCGACTGATGTGCGTCCGAAGCCCTCGAACTCGAGAAAAGGTAAGGCTACACCACAGACATCTGCATACTTTGGCATCCTCAGACTCTTGCACTCGTAGGCGATGACGCTTGTCATCCCAGGCGGGTGGTACACCTGCTGACTCGAGAATTCGGGGCCCTTTTTGGGAAGCCCCCGCGCCCTCTTAGAAGGCCCCTTGTGCGCTGCCGAGCGAGGAGGAGGAGGAGGAGGAGGAGGAGGAGGAGGAGGAGGAGGAGGAGGAGGAGGTGTGCCTTCTTCAGGAGGGTCGGACCGACCTGCATCGGTCAGGTCAGCCAGTTCGCTCCTTCTCTTTCAGCCCCAGACTTTCGGGTTCAGGGCGCTCGTCAACAAAAAACTCCCCTATCCCCCTCCCTCCCTCCCTCCCTGCCCCACCTCGCTCCCTGCCCCCCCTCCCTCCCTAACTCCCTCCTTGTTCCCCCCCCCACCCCCACTCCCTCCCTCTTTCCCTCCCTTCCTCCCTGCCCTCCCTCCCTTACTCCCTCCCTCCCCATCTCCCTGCCAACTCCCTCCCTGCCCCCCCCCTCCCTCCCTCCCATCCTCCCTGTCCTGGGTCTCCTGGGGCCTCCTGGGACCTTTTGGGGCTGGGGGTCCTGGGACCTCCTGGGGCCTCCCGGGGCCTCCCGGGGCCTCCTGGGGCCCCCCTGGGGCTTCCTGGGGCCCCTCCTGGGGCCCTTCCTGGGGCCTCCCAGGGCGAGGCCTTTTGGGGCCTCCTTGGGCCCTGTCCTCCTCCTCGCCCCTCCCGCTCCCGCTCCTCCCGCTCCTCCCGCTCCTCCCGCTCCTCCCGCTCCTCCCGCTCCTCCCGCTCCTCCCGCTCCTCCCGCTCCTCCCGCTCCTCCCGCTCCTCCCGCTCCTCCCCCTCCCGCTCCCGCTCCCGCTCCGCCCGCTCCCTGCTCCTCCCTGCCCCCGCTCCTCCCGCTCCTCCCCCCGCGGTTTCGCGGGGCGGCGCGCCGTGGCGGGGCGCGAGGCGGGCGCTGCTTGAGCGTCCTCGGGTCGGCATCGGCGGCGAGCGAGGGGGGGGAGGTGCGAACCTCGAGCGCCGCTCCTCGGCGGCTTTCCGCCCTCGGGATGTGTTCCAGCGGCCGCGCCTCGCCGATGGCGCTCCGGGGGGTGCTCGGATCGTCCCGAGCGCCCCGAGCTGGAGCACATACACTGCCAGTGGCGGTCTGGTTTTCAGTGCCAGGACTTCTTGAGGGTGGGGGACGACGTCGGGGTGGTGCGGTGTATATTTGTTTCTCCCGTTTCCCGGGGGCGCGACGAAACATGCATAGACCAGGGTCTCGTATACACCAGGATCCGCTTTCCTGTTTGTGAATTTCCGTGCAGGGCCAGAACAAAAAGCTTCGGTGTATCGAGATCGGTTCCCTAGATGAGGCCCTCTCAGAAGGCGGCGGGACTTCTCAGCTGGGAGTGCTTAGAGCACTTCTCAGAAGGTGGGGGGGACTTCCGAGCCTTCTGAGAAAGCCTTCTCCTTCTTATCACTTCCCCTTCAGGCTCGCTGCCGACACCATGCACCCCGTCCCTTTGCCGGGCTCCCGCGGCTTCCTGCTTTGCGCCGCCATTTGTTACCGCCAGGGCAGTTGTCCATTCTACACACTGTGCAGAGCTGTTCCGATGTGAGATGGAGAAGGGCTCGTGCAGGGTGCTGGCCAGGCGGGAATGCAAGAGGAGGAGGAGGAGGAGGAGGAGGAGGAGGAGGAGGAGGAGGAGGAGGAGGAGGAGGAGGAGGAGGAGGAGGAGGAGGCGGAGGAGGAGGAGGAGGAGGAGGAGGAGCTGGAGCTGGAGGAGGAGGAGAAGGAGGAGGAGGTGGGGGAGGAGGAGGAGGAGGGGGAGGGGAATGGGAGGGGAAGGGGGAGGAGGAGGAGGAGGAGGAGGAGGAGGAGGAGGAGGAGCAGTTTTTTTTCCTCCGCGGGGCCATTGACCTCTGAGGATTTGGGAGCAGCATCGAGGGGCTACTGCTCCGCCTGGTTCCCTACCTTGGGTATCAAGTGACCAGGGACAGACCTGGGCCGTGACCCTCGCGAGTTCCGAGTAAACTCCCTGAGGGATCTGCTTCCAGGCATATCGAGCACCCGCACCTGTGTGGGGGAGCCAACTCAAAGACGTGCCAGGTTGCGCACCATCCCATGGCCCGAGTAGGCCTTGCACCTCAGACAAACCACGAGGGATGCGCCATCGGAGCACTCCAATGAAATAACTCTGTGCTGGAGCCTGGCCAAAGCTTCGGGGTCCAGCTTATGCAAACCCCGACAGTGACCAGACGGTGGAACACCCACGGAGCGGGAGACCTTACAACAGCCATCACAACGCCAGAATCTTGAGAGACGCATCCAGCGGTGAGGGACAAAGTCGGCGCGGGGCGCCGCAGGAGGTTTCACACGCACAACTTCCTCTCCTAGCCGCAAAGCCGGCCACAGCGGCAGCAACTTAGCCGCCAAGACACCTACGGCTCTGGAGACGGCAGTATTCGGATCCATTTCTTGCACATCGAGCGAATCAGGCTGGGGATGCGACAGCGCTGCCACCGTTACAGAAGCATCTACAAGGTTGTTCCCCAGCCTTTTGAATTTACCATCAGGGTGAGTGGACGCATCCACGTCCGAGTGAACCTTAACCTTTACCACGTCCAAAATAGAAAGGTTCTGCCGAATAAATTGCGTACAGCCCGCATACATACGTTTATGAGAAATATGGTTCTCCCAAGACATCTTCACATGCTCGCACACATTTAAACACTCACTGAAAACAATATACTTGCCACTAAGATGTCGAGCTGCGGTTATGAAAGCGTGAAACTCTGCGCTCTGAGGGGTTTGGAGATAGGCCAGACGGGACCCCTCATGCGAATCACCTCCTCAAGGGTTCTTCTATTCATCGAAGTAGCAGCCCAGCCAGTTCTAGACATCTCGGGGATGACATGGATGAAGCACGATCCGTCCATAAAGATTTCGCCCGAAAACTCGGATTCAAAATCCAGGTGCTCGAAACCAGGGCATAACTCAGTAACCACACCGTCGAAATATAGGGGCTTGGGAAGCTTTCCACCTGGATGTTCGAAGATTCCAAGGGAAGCCAGAACGTCTTCCGCTCTCTCAGCCCATTCACGCACCTTTGTTGGAATCATGGAGACGCGCGCCTTCTCGCAGGCAGAACATGTCCATAACCTGTGCCTAAGTGTGTCATCAGCTTCACTGCAGAATATCAATCGAAACCTGATATCCTAACCCACGAGCGCGAGAGCGGGTGGGTGTAGATCGCATGGCAGAACACCGACCGATTGCAACCCTTTTCGAAGGGGGTCATCTTCTTACTGCGGATCCAATGCGTATTACCGACAACAAGCACGACCAATGTTAAAACTGGCTCCAAGATCCCGTTCGAGCGACTTCAAAACCGCTCGTCTCGAAAGGGACCGGTCCATGGCAGCAGGAACTTCGGTCATGTGAGTGTCGATACCGCGATCGTTTCGCAAGACCGTGAACGAGGGCACGGTTCACGACATTCTCCCAAGAGATCTCCTCATCGCACTGATCGGCCCCGAGGCGGACCTCCACAAACGCGAACTTCTGGAACAAGCAGCGTTCCACGCCGACCGAAGCGTGGCGAAGGGATTCGAGAAGTGATATACAGTGGGGGCGCGTGCCAAGAAACCAGTAGGATTTTGCCAGGGTGCCCTGGGTTTCTTGGATTTTGCTGTGCTCCCGATCAGATCTGGACGATTTTCGATCGACACATGTGGATTTTCACTGAACAACTCGCGTATTTCAGGGGTGGGTTTCTTGCGGAGGTTTCTTGTGGCCGAGCCCCCACTTTAGACGATGATGTGCCACCCAGACTCCCTTGGCCCATCTCGCGATCGGAGCGACCGCCGCACCCCGCGCGGGGCCACCGCGGCAGAGCGTGAGCGCCGTCGGGCTCTTGCCCTGCGCCGACCGCCTCCAGGCCTTACCGTCGGGGCCCTGGAGAAGGGACCCTTTTCGTTTGGGGAGGGGCTCGGTGTTCCTTAGTTGCTTCACAGTGCTCCTTGGGTTTTCCTGAGGTTTTCCATAGAACGTCGGAGTTTACTATATGGGAAAAAGGGGTCTCGTTCCTTATCTATCGTTCCTTAGGTCAACGCCCCGACTGTACAGTCGGGGCCCTGGAGAAGGAACCCTTTTCGTTGGGGAGGGGCTCGGTGTTCCTTGATTGTTTCACAGCCTGTCTTAGGTTTTTCCTTGGGTTTTCGATGTGGAATCGAAGCCTAACTTATGGAAGATAGGGGCCTCGTTTCTTATTTTGGGTTCCTTAGGTCAGCGCCCCGACTGTACCTGCAAGTAGTCGCAGCTGCACGTGTTCAAAATCCGAAGTGCCGAACATATCGCAACCGTGAGTGACTCCTGGGAGGGGGCCAGCAGAAAATAATTCTTGCGCCGCTTCCCACCACTAGTGGCTCTTGACCTAACGTGGCGCTTCGTCCTATAGGAGGCCCTCTGGAGCCTGCTCTTCCTCTTAGCCGACCGACCCTTGCACCTGCGAGCGCGCCCCGCAGTGTCATCGACTCCGAGGTTGGCGGTGGGCGACGAGTCGACCGCAGGGCCCGCGAGACCGCCCAACGCCTTAGAAAGGCTTTTCGAAAGCGCGGCTAGAGCGCACCAGGGAGAGTGTCTCGGGGCTGGTTTGAGCCCTGGCCCTATCCACAAAGGCGGCGTGAAGAGCGCGCGCCGCAGGGGGGATGTGCGACGTGGTATATCTGGACGTGCCAACGGCCGACAGCCCTGAGTCACCACTATACATTTTTAATTGAATCAGTCGTGGAAGCCTCACCGAATCCAACGCAGGAGTGGAGTTTGCGCGAATGAGAGTGGTGACAGCAGAACACCCAGCAATGGCGCCACCCCTGGCCCAGGAAGGGCCGTCAATGAAGCCTCCATGAGAGAGAAGCCGAGCCTGCGAGTACAAAGTAATGCGCAGATAAACTAAGCCGAGAGGGAAGTTCGTGATGTGGCACTTGTGCGCCAACGTCTTTAAAATCGAGCAGCTCGTAGTATTTGTGAAGGTCGGTGAGGCGGGTCGCTGCTTCCTCTCCCGCCGACGTGCTTCCTTCAGCAGCCGAGGTCTGCCGCCGGATAACGTCCTGGGCGCCCTCGAATGGGCCCGCGCAGAAATGGGGCCTCGTGCGCGCCTGCCCCGCGCATCTGCCAAGTCGCGCCTGATTGTGCCGTGGGCGCGGACAACCGCGCAACGAAAATGCCGATGGGCCGAAAGCCCCCCCGAGGGCTTGGCCAACGAGGCCATGGTCACCGCGGACAGCTGCACGGGGACAAGCGCAGCTCGTTCCGTCGCAGCGAGGTCGTCGCGGAGCGCCTCGAGGAGGCCGCCCCCCGGAGAGGCAGAACTGCTCCTCGTGGACGCCGCCGGCCGAATCCGCAGTGCTATCTCCTTGGAGCGGCTGGGCGCGGCTCGACTCCGGTCAGGTGTGATGCGCGGAAGGGGTGGGCTGACCATTCCGTGCGGGGGCTGAGGGGCCCCCGGCGCGCCCCCCCGCAGGCCAGATGCTTTCTTGCTCCTGGCTCGGAGCAGCGAGGGCGGGCAGGCTGCGATGAGGCCGTCGGATGACGGGGGCGTCGTGGGCGTCCAGGGAGCGGCTCCCTTGGGCGCCACCTGGGTGCGCTTGGCCCCTTTTATCCGCGCGATAAAAAGCAGCCAGTCGCGCCGCTCCTGGGACGCCTCGCGACGCGCCTCAACTTCCACTCCGCTGGCTATGCAGGAGCTCTCCAGCCTCGCAGGGCCCGGCGGCAGGACCCCGCCCGTCGGTGTGCGCGGCCCAGGAATCTAAAACTCCGAGGAGTCCTGCATGGTGGGTTGAATGATCCGCGGCGAGGATCCCAGCTGAGGCCGTGGCGGGAGTGCTGAGAGAAACTCGCAACCTACGAGGAGCAACGGCGGTCTGGGGTCTTTCTCGGCGCCCGTGGTGCCCATCGTTCGGGCGAGGAGGAATTGTGCGCGTGCGCCGATCCTGGCAAGGCCCATCCTTGACCCAGGATCGGTGCGTATACCTTCCTGGCCAAGGTAGAGGGCGTATGCAACGATCCTGGGCTCAGGGTGGGCCTGGCCAGAATTGCTGTATGTGCATAGTTCTCTTTCCTCTACATCGTTCCAGATTCCTTGAAGAGACCGAGCAAAGTAGTGCAGCCAGCGGTGCGGGGCAGGCTGCTTCGGCGCACGAGTGTCCTTGTCGAGGATGTCTTGCCATGCGAGCCGAGGACCTCGACCCCCGGCCCCCTGGAAAGGCACGGCGCCCGTGGCCGACAGCAGCGCGCCCTCGGCCGAATCGGCCCGCAGACGATGCAGTTTATCGAGCGCGTCCTGCGCGGAGACGGAGTCCCCCGCGACGGCCGACCAAGACGCCGCGTCCCCGAGACGAGAGAAGCCCCCCCTCCCCACGCAGCCCACGGGGCCACGACGCGCGCAGGTGGGAGAGGCTTGTGGGGGATGGGCGGGGGTTTGCTGAATCCCAAAGCCTTAATGATAGAGAGCCGAAGGTAGAACTGAACCTGAACAGGGAAATGGGGCGAGAGATCACTATCGCGAATGACATTGACGCCCGAGACGCCCTTGCACGCGCCTGCACTAACAAAGAAAGCATCGTATGTCTTGACCCACCCAGTACCAGTACAGGTGTGGCCGTCAGGAAGAATCAATCCATTGACCTTCGGTTGGAGCGTCCAAGTCCGTCTCTATGATAGAGTCAGCCCCATGTTGAAATCTCCCGCCCAAGGATAACGGGATAACCAAGGGAGCCGACGAGAGCACCACAAGCGCCCAACATGTAGATATTCTCATCAGAGATCCCAGCCGAGTCGTCGTGATCAATGCTCACGCGCAAGACTTGAACTTGGTCTGCCAGCTGAACCACTTCCGCTGCAGCGCGATGCGGCCGCACTTTTGGCCCCAAGGGGGGAACGAACGTGCCCGGCCCAGCTCGAGCTAGCACCGCCACGCCTGCGTTTAGGCCGCGGCCGCCTTTAGGGCTTCGATTGTGGCAAGAGCGTGGACCCGTGGAGCGCGCGCCGCGAGATGGCAGATGCGATGCTATCTGCGTGCAAGTGGCGTTCTTGCAGAAGAGAAATCTCCGCCTTTCTGTGTAGTAACCAGGACTGCGCACTTCCCCAGCCCGAGACGTTGCGGGTTTCCACCGGCGGAGCGGAATCACCTTTTGGGGCCCCGTTTGGCCTCGAGGGGGAAAAGGGAGGTGGGCCAGGAGAGCCCGAAACCTCGGCTGGCATCCGAGGCGCTTTAAGCACCGCAGCCTGAGGAGACATGACTACTTCTTGGGTCTCCTGGGGCACCGAACTGGAAAGAACAGAGGGGCTGTAACAAGGCTTAGCTACAGGCGCGGCCAGACCTTCAGAGATCAAATTAGGGACAACCGAAAGGGGGGCCTGGTAGACCTGAGGGCCCCTGGAGTCCTTGCGCAACATCCCTCGGGCCCTATCGTGCAGAGCGCTGAGGTGGGCCTGGAACGAGGGCTTGGCTGGGCATCGAGCTCGAGGCTCGGCAAAAGTCCCAGCTTCACCCGCGTCGACCGACTTCGCGCTCGACCACCAATGCTCAGGGAGAAGGTCGTCGGGCTCATCGACCGCCTTGACAGAAAAATCGTATCCCAGGGACACACGGGCCTGTCTAAGAGGGGTAGCGTCAAAACTTGGGCACGGCTAGTCGTAGCGAGCACGGGGACCCCTTCGACCAGACTTTCAGGAGGAGGAGGAGGAGGAGGAGGAGGAGGAGGAGGAGGAGGAGGAGGAGGAGGAGGAGGAGGAGGAGGAGGATCGAGGGCGACCTGAGGCGCAGGTCCAGGGGAGAGGCCTAGGTCGGGGCCCCGATGGGGCCTCCAGTCCGCCATCCCAGGAGACGGAATCATATCATTCGTTGGTGGCAGCATCGCCCCTGCTGGGCTGCTCCCCAGCGGGCGCGGCTGCAGCAGGGGGTGGCGTCTGTAAAATCCTAGCAGCACGCCCGGCAGCAGAGAGCGGAGCCTCAGGCGGTGACGCCGTGGACCCCGCCGTTCCCGACGACGCTGCTGGAGAGGCCAGCGCAGCCCCCGACATCTTGTCGTTCCTCGGTCGGGGGCTTGGCGGCCCCGTTGGCCGCAGACGCATGTCCGGCAGGAGGCCCGCCAGGTGGAGCACCGCCCTCGCGAACGCGACGACGCTTGCCAGCCGTCCGCTCGATCTCCGCCGCACGCTGCTCCTGGAAAAGCTTGACCGCTCAGCAACCCCACCGAGCGCTTCCTTGGTGGACTTCTGGGGCGCCTCCTTGAACTTGCTGAGTCGGTTGTTGATATTATCTTTGTCTTGCTGGGGAATCTCGTAGTGGGGGATGGCGGGGTCCAGCAGCGACTCTGGCGCTGATTGGGATGTCCTGGAAGTTAC
>CAUYUJ010014757.1:235968-258468 GCA_963575745.1 Prorocentrum cordatum | reverse complement strand
CAAGAGAGTCAAACAATACTTTAAGAATAGTCCCCAGACTATTTGTGGACTATTTTGTGATTATTTCTGGGGTATTTTTTATGTTTCATCGAAAAGTCCCCCTGTAGGGGGACACGCCCGACTTAACCCTGGGCCGCTGCCCCGCGGATTCTGCGCGCGGAACGTACCTGTGCGACCGCCGCGCGTCCGCGGGATCGTGCCCCAGAATCCAGATCGCGAGGGCGCGGGTACGGACACGTTCGCCGCTCGTGAGGTCAGGCGTGGTGACGGCCGTTGCGCCGAGTCGCGCAGAGTCGCAGTCCCTCCTGCTCAGCCTCGGTCACCTGCCCACGTCTCGAGCCATGGGGAGCGAGAGGGGTCCCGCAGAGGTCCCCGGAGATCTCCACGAGAGGTCTCCGCGGAGGCCACTGCGGAGGCCTCCGGAGGAGCCATGGAGGTCCCCTGCAGGGCCTGCAGAGGCTCAGATGAGGCCGGCCCAAAGCTTTCCAGAAGCCTCGACCGTCAATTCCTCGGTCCTCAGGGGGGGGTCGTCCCGGCGAGGGGGTGGCTCGGCCGCGCCGACGGCGTTCTGCGACTGAGGCCTGCCGCGTCGGTGGGCCCCACTGTTCGACAGCGCGCTGGCGGGGTGGCGTCGGAGGGGCTCGACGTACACGCCAGAAGACGCACAGAGCATGCGGCTATGCCCCGAAGGACTCAGGAAAGCACGCAGTGTCGTCGTGGCCACCGGCATGCCTAAAGACGCGCCAGCCATTCGATCAATGAGCCAAGCGATTCGGAGAATGAGCTCGGTGTGCACGGCAGGCTCGTGTCGTATCGACAGCAGCTCCTGTTCATTTAGAATCGGACTCGCTGTCAGTGTCGCCGCGGATCGTGTCCATTTGGGACAAAGGGCAGCCTGCCCAACAGCGGCCGCTGTCGGTTTTGGACAACATTTGCTGTTAGGCATCGTACCCATGTCTTTCCGCACCCACTCGGGACGACCGACATGGGTACGGAAAGAATGGGCACAGTGCCCAACAGCAGTTCCTGTTCATTTTGGACGGGACACGCTGTCCGCGCCGCCGCGGCCTGTGTCCATTCGAGACAGAAGGCCGCCTGCCCAACAGCGGCCGCTGTCGGTTTGGGACAACATTCAGGAGGGGAAAAAACACACAGACACAATCAATCGTCGATTCCCAGAAAATATGGGAAAATATGGGAAGTGGGGGGGAGGACAACAACCCTGACAATATGGGAATATATGGGGAATCTTTGTATTTGTGTGTATTTATTTGTGTGTCCTGGGGCCCCTTCAAACATGCGTTGTTGGGCATCGTGCCCACGTCTTCCCGTGCCCACCGCGGGCGCCCAGAGGGCGACTTCCTGCCCTTCTGGGGGGCCCGACGGGGCCCCTCGGACGCCGAGCGCGGCCAGCAACTTCGGTCCCGATCCTTTGGCGGCGAGCGAAGAGGGGGAAATGAGAAGGAGGAGGCCTGCTCAGAAGGCGGCGGGGCTTCTCGGAAGCCCTTGCGCCTTCCGAGAAGTTTCCTGTGTCTTCGGGGAAGGTTTCGAGAACCTCTCAGAAGGCTGGGGGACGTCCGAGCCTTCTGAGAAGGCCCGCCCCTTCTTCTCACTTCCCTCCCCAGCGCGCCGCCTATTTTTGTGTCAGTCTGGGCAGTTTGTTGTTATGGTAATACTATGAATATACCATTACCATTAATAATATTGTTTTACGAAGAAGGATAGTATTAATCATAACCATTACTGGTGATAATGAACATCCCATTGATAATAACAAGAGTAATGCTACTAATCATAACAATTATAATCATATCATTATTAGTATTTACAACAATAGTAGTCGTAGTGGTAACACTCAGAATAATAAGACTAACCATATTTACAGAAACACTGGAAACATTAACCATTAGTACTACGAATAATACTGTTAATCATAATAATCCAAGTGGGAATATAACAGTACTAGTCATATGAACAAAATCACAAATAATCATTCTACCACCACTAATAACGGTAATAATAATAATGGCAATATCAATAATAATAAGAGTACAGAGCATTAATAACAACAATACTACATACGTGGGGTAGACAGGCTTTGGGATGTCCGCGCGGATTTGTTGGGTCGGCGATTGCCCTCCTTCCCGCTCGTTTCGCGGAACGCGCTGGGGGCGGTGCCAGAGGCGCCGCCAGGGGTGGTGGAGAGGTGGTTCCAGCGCCGAGCCGCGAGATCTGCGCGGATCTTCGAAATCCTATGTTTACGCATGTGTTTCGTTGTTCTAGAGTGATCCCTCAGCGATGCCCCTGACCTGCGGACCCGTATTCTTTTTCGAGGTGCTCGACAGCCGAGCGGTCAGGTCTGCAGTCGACCCGCGCCGGAAGATGCTCGACAGGGGAGGCCTGCTTCCTGGCGCGTCCTCTCGAGCGACCCTCGAAGGAGAGCCGACCGATGCTGCAATTTCGTACGGTAGGTTCGCGTCGTGTCGATGCGGTGGCAACCCCGCCGCGAGCTCTCGAGGTTGAACGCCGCCAGCGGCCCAGAATCGGCCACGATGGAACGACCTGGCGAGCGAAGCCGCCGATGCTTCAAAGTTGAACGGTTTACGCGGTGTCAGAAACCAACGCCGGGGTCGTCACGACACGAACTTGCCGTTCCTGTCGCGTGGCTGCCGCAGAGCATGCCGACTTTTCGGCCTCGCACAGAAGGGGGGTAGGGGGAGTTGGCAAAGCTTCTTGACAACAAAAACACGCCCCCGCTTCTTAGAAAGGCGCGGGCCTGATCTGCAGATGTGAGGCCGGCGCCTTCGAAGAGGCAGCCTCCCAGAAATCCGGCCGCTCCAATCTTTTCGATGCGTGGGCCCTGGAGGTCCGGACCACTTCTTTTGGGCCGGTTTTTCGCCCTGAGTCGTTGTTTGACGCTCCCGAGGCCCTGCGAGGGCTCCAAGAAGCCGAAAACGGGCCAAATCCCAGCGCTCCAATTTTTTTGGAGCGTCGGATCTCTGGGTTCCGTGAAGAAGCCTGCCCCCTCCCCCTGTCCCCGTGGTGCTGCGCCGCCAGCGCGCAGCCGCCACAGTGCATGCCGATTACTTGTGTTAAGCCGGGCCCGTCCCTCTACAGGAGGAATTCCCAAAAATAGGAAAAACAGTCCGGGGACGATGTTTTGGGTATCCTTGGGCATGTTTGGGGCATTTGTGGAATATTTTGTTCTAACATGTTTCCTCCAGAATCCCCCAGTAGGGTTACGTCGGGCCTGTCCCCCTACAAGGGCATTTTCGACGAAAAATACAAGATACCCCCAAAACACCCCCCAAAAGGCAAAAACATATTCAAAAAATAGCCCCCAGACTATGTTTTGATTACTTTCTGATTGTTTTTTGGGTATTTTTCATTCTTCGTCGAAGATCTCCCTGTAGGGGGACACGCCCGACTTCACTGTACGGTAGGTTCGCGTCGTGTCGACCGGCGGCGACCCCGCCGCCGACGTTCAACGTTGAACGCCGACGGCGGCCCAGAATCGGTCGATGTTGAACGATCGGACGTTGCGGAGACGGCCGATCGTTCACGGTTGAACGATCCAGCGCGGTGTCGGGAACCAACGCTGGCGTCGGCACGACACGAACCTGCCGTAGGGGGGACAGGCCCGACCTCAGATTCTCGCGGCCACTGGCCCAGAGGCGCAGGGGCCCCCCCTCTGGCGCCGACCGGGGGGCACGGCGAGGCCCGCCGCCGCCCGCCGCGAAGAGAGGCTCGGCGCCGCGCCGCCGCGTTCCGCCGAGAAAGGGCAGGCGAGGGGCTCCTCTGCCTGCTCCTCCTCCTGATCCTCCTCCTCCTGCCTCGTCCTCCTGCTCCTCCTCCTCCTCCTCCTCCTCCTCGGCCCTCCTCCTCCTCCTCCTCCTCCTCCTCTTCCTGCTCCTCCTCCTGCTTCTCCTCCTGCTCCTCTCCTGCCTCGTCCTCCTGCTCCTCCTCCTCCTGCTCCTCCTCCCCTGCTCGTCCTCCTGCTCCTCCTCCCCCTGCTCGTCCGCCTGCCCCTCCACCTCCTCCCCTGCTCGTCCTCCTTTCGAGCCTTTCGAGTGCGGCCCAATGGTCTCCGCGAGACCGTGGCCGAGGCGGGCATTGCCGCAGCGGCGGCGCGCGGCGGGCCCGCCGCGACCGCACGTAGATTCCTCCAAGTGGGCCTCCAGAGGTCGAGGCGAAACGGGGCCGAGGAGGCCCGACGAGGGCCAGGGGACGCACGGGGCTCGTCCTCCTGCTCCTCCTCCTCTTCTTGCTTACCCGCCTGAAGCACATCCCTGTCCGCATGTTTGGCATCGCCTCCCCTCGATGCCGATCCGAAGGCGTCGAGGGGAGGCCATGCCTTAGGATCGACGTCGCTCTTTTGCTTGCCTTCGCTTTTTTTGCTTGCCAATGTTTGCCCTTTCGCTTCAAAGCCACCCAGCACTTCGCAGGGTTTGAGGGCGCATCCCGAAGATTGTCATCGCACGCGGGATTCTCCGGGCGAAGGACGGCGACCGTTAGATCAACTACGCCTAGAGCGCTTGTGGGATTCGAGCGACGAGCGCACGTGAACTGATCACGTTGCACAGCCTTCTGACTGTGTTGCACAAGCAAGTTGGGCTCCCGAACAAGTCCACATCGCTTGCTTCATTCGCCTCCGTTGGCCTGTAGGACGAGCTCCATGATGCGACTGATTATACGTCTGGATCTGAAAGAGGACGCCCCTCTGATTGCCGCGGTGGCATGACCGAGCAGAGCATTGTTACAGGGTGGGCGTGGGCATGACCTCGCGCAGCAAGACCCCTCCCCTCCTCCCCCCTCCCCCCCCCCCCCCCCCCCCCCCCCCCCCCCCCCCCCCCCCCCCCCCCCCCCCCCCTCCCTCCCTCCCCCTCCCTCCCTCCCTCCCTCCTCCCTCCCTCCCTCCCTCCCTCTCCTCCCTCCTCCTCCTCCTCCTCCTCCTCCTCTCCTCCTCCTCCTCCTCCCTCCTCCTCCTCCCTCCCCCTCCTCCCCCTCCCTCCCCCCCTCCCCCCCTCCCTCCCTCCCTCCCTCTGCACTGGGCAGGGCAGTATGCCACGATTCACGGGGCCGCGACCGGAGGCCGTTAAGGCAGGCGACCAGAGGCCACGAGCCACGACCAGAGAGCACGGGCCACGGCCAGCGTGTTCGAGCCACGGCCCAAGACTCGCAGGCCTAGAGGTTGACACCAACACCAATATCGGCGGTGTGCCTCCACCGAGGGAAGAAAATCCCGATCTCGGTGATGGTGGTAACATTCTGGCTTCAAGGTGACCGAAATATTGCCACCAACACCGAAATCTAGGATCGTCTTCCCCCTATGGAGGCAACCCTCTGTTTTGGTGTTTGTGCCCATTTCCAGGCCTCCAAAAGACCACGAACCGTGGCCAGCGACCTGGACGAATGACCACGGTCGACCGGTGTAGGATCGTGCAGGGCACCCGCAGGCGATGGAAACAGGAGGCGGAGGAGGAGGAGGAGGAGGAGGAGGAGGAGGAGGAGGAGGAGGAGGAGGAGGAGGAGGAGGAGGAGGAGGAGGAGGAGGAGGAGGAGGAGGAGGAGGGAGGAGGAGGAGGAGGAGGAGGAGGAGGAGGAGGAGGAGGAGGAGGAGGAGGAGGAGGAGGAGGAGGAGGAGGAGGAGGAGGAGGAGGAGGAGGAGGAGGAGGAGGAGGAGGAGGAGGAGGAGGAGGAGGAGGAGGAGGAGGAGGAGGAGGAGGAAGGAGGAGGAGGAGGAGGAGGAGGAGGGAGGAGGAGGAGGAGGAGGGAGGAGGAGGAGGAGGAGGAGGAGGAGGAGGAGGAGGAGGAGGAGGAGGAGGGAGGAGGAGGGAGGAGGAGGGAGGAGGAGGAGGAGGAGGAGGAGGAGGAGGAGGAGGAGGAGGAGGAGGAGGAGGAGGAGGAGGAGGAGGAGGAGGAGGAGGAGGAGGAGGAGGAGGGAGGAGGAGGAGGGGGGGGGAGGGGAGGGGGAGGGGGAGGAGGGAGGAGGAGGAGGAGGAGGAGGAGGAGGAGGAGGAGGAGGAGGAGGAGGAGGAGGAGGAGGAGGAGGAGGAGGAGGAGGAGGAGGAGGTTGGATCGGGTAGTAAGAGGCCATATATCGGATTTTTACAGGCAGGTGTTTGGAACAGCAGGTGGTACTCTCCCTGTTTTCTTCGTCTCTCTCTCTCTCTGGTAAAAGACATACGTAGAGCAGCGGACTTCAGGTGGCGACCAGGCTTCAGGAGACATTCAGGCACGCGTGCTGGTGGATCAGAGAGCCTGTTCTTCGCAGGTCGTCAACGGGGCTGATGGATATCCGGCAACTTGGGTATCGACGTTTCCCCTCATTTCGATATGAGGCGACATTGTTACCAGCCATTCCTGGAACAGTGCAATGCGTTCGGCCTGATAAGGTATATCTGTGTCCGTGTCTGCGTGCGTCATCCTGTGCGTCTTATTGGGCGTGTATGGGTGATCTTGGGAGTGCTTCCCATTCTGTCTTGTGCCGTCTGGTCCCGTTTTATCCCGTCCCGTCCAGTTCTTTGTCTATGTGTTCTTGTCTGTGCTTCTCTCGCTTCACCCCCTGTCCCCCGTCCCCTCCATGCTCTATGGACCCGTGCCAGTTCCACAGCATTGGTTCAGTAAGACGCTCATGAAGACTGGTTCCCGGGGCCCTCTCTTGTTCATCAGGCGTTGCGGCGCCAGTTGAAGGGCCTGGAGCAATTCCCCAGTCCACAGAGCCTTCAAGCATTTTCTCGGAGCTTCGTCAGATGAACATGCTGGACGTCGGAGTCGCACATATGCGCTTCATGGCATGTATGTGACACGGTGGCCGTGTAATCCAGACATCGTGTCACGCCCTCACGCCCTGTGCTGACCGCCGCCACCACCTATCTAGTCGCCAACCCGATCACCAGCAGCACGCGCACGTTATTTTGCCGTCGCGTCTGTCTCACCGTTTGGAGCCTGTGCGTGACGGCTGTCCAACTTAGGGGGCCACATGCGAACCCCACCCCTGCCCCCCACGATTTCGGAGGGGGAGGGTGGGCTTCACTTCGCTCGAGAGCTCCCGAACGAAGTGAACCCCACCCTCCCCCTCCGAAATCGTTGGGGGTAGGGGCAGGGTTCGCACGTGGCCCCCTAGTTAAGTCGGGCGTGTCCCCCTACAGGGAGATCTTCAACGAAAAATGAAAAAATACCCCCACGAATAATCAACAAGTAATCAAAACATAGTCTGGGGGCTACTTTTTGAGTCTGTTTTTGCCTTTTGGGGGGTATTTTTGGGGTATCCTTTATTCTTCTTCGTCTTCTGTCAGCCTACCGTAAGTACCACCACCGTGCCTCCTCTTCGCCCCGCCCGCAGTTGCTGACGGAGGCGATCGAGAAGTCTGGCCATGCTTCCAAGGTCTGCCCGCGCCTCGGGGCCGGGTGCACGTGCGTGCCCCGGCTCTGCCTCTCGCTCGCGGTGCAGCTCCCCGTCCGACCCGGCTGCTCTGCTCTCGAGAAGCAGAACGCTACACAGGCCCAAACTTTGGGAGCTCGGGGGGGATCTCTCGGATCGGTGCTGGACCCCCTCCCGGCGAGCTTCGCGCGCCAGGGGCGGCGGACATCCGAGATTTTGAGTCGGTGCAGCTGTTTGTTCTTCTAGGCCCGGCTGCCTGCTCTCCGATACGCACTCGAGGAGGAGGAGGAGGAGGTGGAGGAGGAGGAGGAGGATGAGGAGGAGGGAGGGAGGAAGAGAGGAGGATGAGGAGGAGGAGGAGGAGGAGAAGGAGGGGGACCAGTGTAAACCCAAGAGTCACCAACGATGTCGGAATAAGCCCTCCCCCCAAGCTCCCTCCTTTGGGCCCCTACAACGATTCATTTCCACAGAGGGACCTGCCTCGTTGGAAGGCAACCGTTTGAAGACCCTGAAGAATGCCAAAACATGGTTCTCGGGTCTCCAACGCCACGGATCAAACTGACTGTGGCGTCTTGACGATCCTTAATCGTGCCAGAACGCCATTCCTGGGACTTCAATACCTCGAATCATCGTAACTGCTGCGCCCTCATACTCGCGAATCCTTCCAACACACCATGTCTGGTATGTCGATCATGGGAAGCCGTGAGACTCTTGCAACTTTTTAGAATGTGCGCGGCGCTCAGGCGAGAGCCATATTTTGAAAAGGCACCGCCCTCGATCCGTGAAGCTCTTGCATCTTGTTAAAACGAATGTGCGCGGCGCTGAGGCGAGAGCCACATTTTTCAAAACGACCCGCCCTCATCAGAGCTTGCCTCTGTAGGGGTCCTACCGGATTCATCATATGGTTCGGTGAGGTTCGCCGCCGATTTCGGTGGCCGGCCCGGGTGCCCTGGTGCCCGGGTGCCTGGGTGTCCGGGTGCCCGCGGGTGCCGGGGGGCCCGGGTGTCAGGGGGTGCCCGGAGGTGCCCAGGGGTGCCCGGAGGTGCCCAGGGGTGCCCGGGTGCCCAGGGGTGCCCGGGTGCCCGGGTGCCCAGGTGCTCTATCGCCCTATAGCCTTATAGCCTTATAGCCCTATAGCCCTATAGCCCTATAGCCATATAGCCCAATAGCCCTATAGCCTTATAGCCCTATAGCCCTATAGCCCTATAGCCCTATAGTCTTATAGCCCTGTAGCCCTATAGCCCTATAGCCCTATAGCCCTTAGCCCTATAGCCCTATCAACTCTATTACTCTAAACTCTATTACTCTATAGCCCAATACCCCAATAGCCACAGAGATAGCCCTAGAGCCCCATAGAACAGTAGCCTTGAACATATTCTGATTGGGGTTTTTCTCCGGTGTTGTTTTCAAATGGAATGTGCGCGGCGCTAACGCGAGATCAACATTTTGAAAACGACCTGCCCTCAATCCGTGAAGCCCTTGCAAGTTTTTAAAACGAATGTACGCGGTGCCAAGGCGAGAGCCATATTTTGAAAACGACCCGCCGTCAATCCGTGAAGCCCTTACAACTTATGAAAACGTTATGCGCGGCGCTAAGGCGAGAGGCACATTTTGAAAACCACCCGCCCTCAGTCCGTGAAGCTCTTGCAGATATTGAAAATGAATGTGCGCGGCGCTAAGGCGAGAGCCACATTTTGAAAAGGACCTGCCCTCAATCCGTGAAGCTCTTACAATTTGTTGAAAATGTGCGCGGCGCCAAGGCGAGAGCCACATTTTGAAAACGACCCTCCGTCAATTCGTTAAACTCTTGCACATTTTGAAAAAGAAAGTGCGATGCGCTAAGGCGAGAGCCATATTTTGAAAAGGCACCGCCCTCGATCCCTGAAGCTCTTGCCTCTTGTTAAAACGAATGTACGCGGTGCTGATGCGAGGGCCACATTTTGAAAAAGACCTGGCCTCAATCCGTGAAACTCTTGCGAATTCTTGAAGCGAATGTCCGCGGCGCTAAGGCGAGAGCCACATTTTGAAAACGACCCGCCCTCACTCCGTGAAGCCCGTGCATGTTTTCAGAAGGACTGTGCGCGATGCCAAGGCGAGAGCCATATTTTGAAAACCACCCGCCCTCCATCTGTGAAGTTGTTGCCATTTTTGTAGTTTCAGGGTTATACATGGTGAGGATGTTTCAGACTAAACGCCCAGCCCGCCCTAAAAGCTGGCCTCGGGGTGCGACAGGGAGAAGTTATTCATAAGGAGAAGGAATGGAGGAGGAGGAGGAGGAGGAGGAGGGAGAGAGGGAGGGAGGGAGGGAGGGAGGTACTGAGGAGGAGGAGGAGGAGGAGGACCAGTGTGAGCCCAAGAGTCATCAACGATGTCGGAATAAACCGTCTCTCCAAGCTCCCTCTTCATAAGCCCCTACAACGGTTAATCACTGAGGGAACTGCCTCGTTGAAAGGCAACTGTTTGAAGACCCTGAAGAATAGCAAAATGTGGTTCTCGGGACTTGAACGCCACGGATCAACCTGACCGTGGCGTCTTGCCGACTCTGAATCGTGCCAGAACGCCATTCTTGGGACGCCAACATAGTGAACCAACGTAATTGTCACACCTTCGTCATCCTGAATCCTTACACAACACCGTTTCTTGTACGCTGTTCATGGGAATGCGCGCAACTCTTGCAGGTTTTGAGAAATAATGTGCGCGTCGCTAAAGCGAGAATCACATTTTGAAAAGGAGCCGCCTCAATCCGTTTAACTCCTGCCATGTTTTGAACGACTGTGTGTGGCGCTACGGCGAGAGCCACATTTTGAAAACGACCCGCCCTCCATCCATGAAGCTCATGCACAGTTCGAAGCCGAATGTGCACGGCGCTAAGGCGAAAACCACATTTTGAAAACCACCCGCCCTCACTCCGTGAAGCCCTTGCAACTTGTTAAAAAGATGTGCGCGGCGCCAAGGCAATCGCCACATTTTGAAAACCACCCGCCCTAAATCCGCGAGGCTCTTGCAGATATTGAAAATGAATGTGCGCGGCGCTAAGGCGAGATCCACATTTTGAAATGGACCCGCACCCAATCCCTTCAACTCTTGCAAATGGTTGAAAATGTGCGCGGCGCCAAGGCGAGAACCACATTTTGAAATTGACCCTCCGTCAACCCGTTAACCCTTGCACATTTTGAACACGGATGTGCGCGGCGCTAAGGCGAGATCCGCATTTTGAAAACCACCCGCCCTCACTCCGTGAGTCTCCTGCAATTTTCCAAAAATAATGTGCGCGGCGCAAAGGCGACAGCTACATTTTGAAGATGACCCGCCGTCAATCCGTGAAACCCTTGCAACGTGTTAAAACGATGTGCGCGGCGCTAAGGCGAGAGCCACATTTTGAAAACCACCCGCCCTCAATCCGTGAAGCTCTTGCAACGTACTAAGGCGAATGTGCGCGGCGCTGGGGCGGGATCCGCATTTTGAAAACCACCCACCCTCACTCCGTGAAGCTCTTGCCTCTTGTTACAAGGATGTGTGCGGCGCTAATGCGAGAGCCACATTTTGAAAACGACCCGCCCTCCATCCATGAAGCTCATGCACAGTTCGAAGCCGAATGTGAGCGGCGCTAAGGCGAAAGCCACATTTTGAAAACCACCCGCCCTCACTCCGTGAAGCCCTTGCAACTTGTTAAAACGATGTGCGCGGCGCCGAGGCGAGAGCCACATTTTGAAAACCACTCGCCCTAATTCCGTGAAGCTCTTGCAGATATTGAAAATGAATGTGCGCGGCGCTAAGGCGAGATCCACATTTTGAAAAGGACCCGCCCTCAACCTGTTAAACTCTTGCAATTGGTTGAAAATGTGCGCGGCGCCAAGGCAAGAGCCACATTTTGAAACCGACCCTCCGTCAATCCGTTAACCCTTGCACATTTTGAATAAAGAATGTGCGCGGCGCTAAGGCGAGATCCACATTTTGAAAACGACCTGCCCTCAATCCGTGAGTTTCCTGCAAGTTTTCAAAACGAATGTGCGCGGCGCAAAGGCGACAGCTACATTTTGAAAACGACCCGACGTCAATCCGTGAAGCCCTTGCAACTTGTTAGAATCATGTGCGCGGCGCTAAGGCAAGAGCCACATTTTGAAAACCACCCGCCCTCAATCCGTGAAACTCTTGCAACGTATTAAGGCGAATGTGCGTGGTGCTAAGGCGAGATCCACATTTTGAAAACGACCTTCCCTCCATCTATGAAGCCGTTGCCGCTTTTGGAGCTGCAGGGTCATAAACTGTGAGGACGTCTCAGGCGAAACGCCCGGCCCGCCCTAAAACTGATTTCGGGGTGCGACAGGGAGAAGTTATGTATAAGGAGAAAGAAGGGAGGAGGGAGGGAGGGGGGGAGGGAGGTACGGAGGAGGAGGAGGAGGCCGAGGACCAGTGTAAATCCAAGACGCATCAACGGTACTGCACCAAACATCCTCCCTCCAAACTCCCCCTTCGTAGGTTTCTAACTCTGAAGGAGTTCGCGACCATTGCGAGAAGTGGCCCATTGGAAGTCGGCGGGCTCACACATCTGGCTGCGTATCCCGTGGGGTTTTCGGGCGGATCGCGTCTCAGCCCTTGTTTTTTTTTTTTTGTTTTTCTTCCTCCGCCTCGGCCGCTCGGGGGCCGTCTTCGGGCCCCAGGGGCCCCTCACAGTGGATCTCGCAATTCTGTCTCCAACGTCTTGGAGTGGATGAGGTAGCGCCGATTTATCATCGGTTAGCGTCGATTAGCGTTGATTTTGCGTCGACCAGCGTCGATTGAGCGTCGGCTCGCAAGAGCTGAGAAGATGGTATGAGAGGCTCCCATGAGTTGCCACCGAAGGATCTGGGACGGAACGCTGCCGCCATGGAAGTCTGACGCCCGGCGGTTTTGGAAGCATCAATTCGTCGGCGGTGTCCGCAGACATCATACAGAGGAGGCCCATGCCAAGAAACACCCTGCTTGCCTCCAGGGTGCCCTGGGTTTCTTGGGTTTCGATGGTTTTGCCATGGAGAACGTGATGGTCCCACACGAAACATCGATGGACGTCCTGGTGTCTCGGGGTTGGGTTTCTTGTGGGAGGTTTCTTGTGGTCGGGCCCTCACCGTTCGCAGAGCTTTTACAATTTGTGACCCTCGAAAGTCTTCGCCTTTTTCCCAGGGCCAGTTTTTCATCCCGAGTTCCTCTCTTGACGGTCCAGAGCCTGAAGGCGGCTTCCAGATGCCGACGGAGCTGTGAACAAGTTCCGCCTTGATTCGTGTCAAGACGCTGGATCCGGTAGTAAATCAGGGTACTCTGGCTTTCTCAATACGCGTGGGGGGTGCCCCTCCCCACGGGGGTCAGCCTCGCCTCGTCGTCGCGCCGCGACGGGGGTCGGAGCGCCTTCGGCGCGAGGTGGCTGCCCGCGACGGGGGTCGATGCAGGACTGTCGGCGGGGGTGGCGCCCCCCCCCGACGCTTATGAAGAAACTCGGAGTAGCCTTGCATGTCCTCGTGATTTCGTCTTTCGAGTGCATGAGCGTGTGCTGGCGTCTTATCATCGATCAGGCAGCGTCGATGGAGCGTCGAGGAGCGTCGACTGAGCGTCCATTCGCCGTCGGTTTTGCGTCGGTTTCGCTTCGATTTCGCGTCGATCAGCCTCGGCTAGCGTCGACCAGCGTCGACTCGCCAGAGCCAGCAATCCCACGAGTTGCCGCAGAAGGGGGAACGCCCACCGTCCACCGAGACTCTCCAGACCCAGCCGTGGCCCACACCCTGGCGGACAGTCGGCTTCGTCGACCAGCGCGCCCGTCGAGAGGCTTGGGTTCCGGCTCTGGAGCGGGCCAGCCGAGGCCTTTCGCGGCGCACGCAGCGCGACCATGCCTGGGGCCATCCCATTCCGGACGGGTGCGCAAGGGGGGTCAGTCAAGGGCGTAAAAAACGCCCCTACCCTGGTTTACGAGGCGCTGTGCGCTGAACCTCCTGTGGGCTGACAGTGTAAACCCTTCATTTCGCGCGTGTCGCGCGGCATCCTGGCGGCTCTCTGGCCTTTGGGAGCTCCCAGGAGGTTTACGGACCACGCACTTGTAACCCAGGGTAGGGGCGTCTTTGCATCCCTCAAGTCAAGGCGAATCATTTTGACGTCGCAGCGCGGCAAGTGTAGTCCGCACGCGCGCTTGGGCAAGCCGGGCGACGGCACTGCGAATTGCCCGGATGCAGGAGGGGAAGGAGGGGGAAGAGAGAAGAGAGCAGCGGCCGTGGGAGGATTGGAGGAGCCAACAACGCTAATGCGCCCACGCAGCGGGAACAGCAGCGGGGCGCCCGAAGCTGCCAAGCCGGTGCTGCACAGGGTCAGGTTAAATAAGGGTTCCCTATGTTTTTGTTTTTGTTTTTGTTGTTTTGTTTTAATTTTGGTTGTTGTTGTTTTTGTTGTTGTTTTTGTTCTGGGTCTGTTGTTGTTGTCGTTGTTGTTGAATACTCATATCTTAAAATGAGTAATTCTTGTTGGTTTCCGGAAGCGGTTCCGCGCGCTCTCGCCTCGATGCCGGGTACATTTTCTTTGACAACGAGGCTCCCGCGCGAGCGTTGGCTTGAGTGTAACAGTGGGCCCTTACGACGACAACGGCTCCTGCTCGATACTTCCTCACAATTTACCCCGAGACACTCTGGCTAGAGAGGCCCCCAAACTCAGGAACGGCGCTCTCACTCGAGACTTCCTTACAATTTAATCAAGTTGGCGGAGGCCCAGCCACGACGACAAAGGGCTCCTGCTCGATACCTCCTCACGATTTACTCCGGGAGCCGCTCGCCAGGAAGGCCCCCCAACTCAAGAACGGCGCTCTCGCTCGAGACTTTCTCGCGATTCAGTCGAATTGGTGGAGGCCCAACAACGACGACAAGGGCTCCCGTTCGATACGTCCTCAAAATGTATTCGCAGAGGCCCTTGCCAGAGAGCCCCCCGAACACAAGAGTGGCGCTCTCGCTCGAGACTTTCTCGTGATTCAGGCAAGTTGGTGGAGGCCCAGTCACGGCGACAAGTGTTCCCGTTCGATATTTCTTCAAATGTATTCCGAAAACCCCTGGCCAGAGAGGCCCCCGAACTCAGGAACAGCGCTCTCGCTCGAGAGTTCCTCGCACTTCAGTCAGTGGCCGACAAGGAAGATATTCCCCCCGAAAGGGGGTGCTATCGAAGACGAAGTGGGCTGGTATCGAGGGTTGGAGTATACAGAATGCAAGACACGCGTGCCATTAAGAGCGATCAGTCTTAAACTGACTGCTGTTGTTGTCGCTGCTGCTGCTGTTGTTCTTGTTGCTCTTGTTGCTGTTTTTGTTTTCGTTTTTGTTTCTGTAGTTGTTGTTGTTGTTGTTGTTGTTGTTGTTGTTGTTGTGGTTGTGGTTGTGGTTGTGGTTGTGGTTGTGGTTGTGGTTGTGGTTGTGGTTGTGGTTGTGTTGTGTGTGTGTGTGTGTGGTTGTGGTGTGGTGTTGTGGTGTGTTGTTGGTTGTTGTTGTTGTTGTTGTTGTTGTTGTTGTTGTTGTTGTTGTTTGTTGTTGTTGTTTGTTGTTGTGTTGTTGTTGTTGTTGTTGTTGTTGTTGTTGTTGTTGTTGCTGCTGCTGTTGTTGTTGTTGTTGTTGTTGTTGTTGTTGTTGTTGTTGTTGTTGTTGTTGTGGTGTAGAAGCGATCTGCCGCTGCGTGCGGAAGCCGTGAGGTAAAGCTCGCTCCACTCAGCTTCCTTGGGCCCCAGAGCTACGGCGGTCTCTGGTCGGCCGCGTTCCGATCGGCCGCACTCAGTAGGTTCGGTTTGGTGGGACGCTGCGTCATTGCTCCCCTTCCAGGCTGCCTTCGGTCTGTCGGTCTCGGTCGGCTTCGTCTTTCCTGTCAAATGACGGTCGTTTTTTGGGCTCTTCTGTCGCTGTGGATGTTTTTGTGCAGTCACCGCACGCGTTCCGCTCCTGCTCCCTGTCCGCCGTCTTCCCTTCGCCCCTTCCTGCCTGCCCGCCAGGTGGCCTCGTGTCGTCCCGCTGGCCGTGGCCTCCCGCCTGTGCGCTCGTCGTCGTCTGCCCGCTTCTCCTTGCCTCCCTCCTCTCCTCTCGCCGGGCAGCATGAGGGGCCAGGGCCTGTGTGGTGAGTCCACCCGCCACGGTGGGCAAGCCGTGCTGCCTGGGCCCACCCGCTCCGCTAGGGTGTACAGAGTGGTCAGTGGCACCTCCTGGTCTGAGGCGAACGTTGCCAATGACTTTCGCGGAGGCAACGCCCCCCCACCATCCCGCTGCCGCGCACTCCCCTTGTGCTGGCCGGGGCCGTGGGGGCCCTCCCCTCCCCCCCCCTAATTCGGTGCAGGTGGCCTGTCCTGGGCACGGCGCGTCGGCGCCCGCTGGCTCGGTCAGCGCCCGCCGGACGAAAGCCTGCGTGGTGATTCGGGGGCAGCTGCAGGAGCCCTGAGCGTGGTATCCGGCCCCGAACCAAAGCTCCAGATCGGTTCTGGAGCTGTGCGATCGCAGCGGCCACAAATCCGGGCAAGGGTTTCGTCCAGGAGTGGCCTTCGTTTTCCCGGCCCCTCCCGTTCTGCGATGTAGACGTGGTGCGTGCATAACCTTCTAATACGTAGCGACAGGAGGTGTCAACTTCTGTCCAACATGGGCAGTCATGTTTTTCCCCACTTGTTTAGTGGGTTCTGATTTTCTCCCCGCCCGCGTTGCGCCCGCGTCTCCCCGCACACGCACACACACACTTACCAACTGCCTCACCCCTCCTCCTCCTCCTCCTCCTCCTCCTCCTCCTCGCTCGTGCACTCATCATCAGTCCTTCTTCTCCTCCTCCTCCTTCTCCTCCCCTCCGCCTCCTCCTCCTCGTCCTCGTTCGTGCACTCGTCAGACACATGCACGCATGCATAACACGCGCACGCGCACGCGACAATTCCCGTCATATCCACACAACACCCACACATTGGCCGCGCACGCGCAAACACCTTACAAAGCTAGTCTACGCCTGGCGTGTTGTTTGCATGATGCGCAACAGGCGCATGCAACACATACGCGGCATAACGTGAGATGCGCATGCATCCACGCACGTCATACGCCACGCGCACATCATGCACATGCACAATGCACACATTCGCATACATAAACACTCACATGCCACGCGCACCAAACAAGACATACGCGTAGGATTCGCAGGACGTGCAGGTGCAGCACTTTCTCGACAACAGGGGGGGTCCGCACGGGGTGGGGGCGCCATGTTCGCCAGTGTCGCAAAGCGTGGCAGGCGCCGCGCTTTCTCGACGCGGCAGGAGGTCTGCAGGGGGGTGGGGGCGCTTGCCAGGGTCGGGAAGCGTGTCAGGCAGGGGTCAACGTCGACACCACAGGGGTTGCGCAGGTGTTGGGGCGCTATGCGTGCTAGGGTCGGAAAGCGTGGCAGGCGTGGCACATTTCTCCACACCGCAGGTGGTGCGCAGGGGGTGGGGGCGCTATGCGTGCCAGGGTCGCAAAGCGTAACAGGCGTGGCACACTCTCGACACCACAAGGGTTGCCCAGAGCTGGGGGCGCTATGCGTCAATCTCGTCAAATGTGGCAGGCGTGACACCTTCTCGACACCAAAGGGGGTCCGCAGGGGGTGGGGGCGCTATGCGCGCCAATGCCGCACATCGTGGCAGGCGCAGCGCTTTCTCGACGCCGCAGGATGTCCGCATTGGGGTGGGAGCGCCTGCCAGGGTTGGAAAGCGTGTCAGGCGGGGCTCATTCTCGACACCACGGGTTGCGCAGGTGCTGGGGGCGCTGTGCGTGCTAGGGTCGGAAAGCGTGGCGGGCGTGGCACAGTCTCCACACCGCAGGTGGTGCGCAGGGGGTGGGGGCGCTATGCGTGCCAGGGTCGCAAAGCGTAACAGGCGTGTCACATTCTCGACACCACAGGTGTTGCCCAGAGGTGGGGGCGCTATGCTTGCCAGGGTTGGAAAGCGTGGCAGGCGTTGCATGTTCTCGACACCACAGGGGGTGCGCAGGTGGTGCGGGCGCTTTGCGTGCCAGCCTTGCAAGGCGTAGCAGGCGAGGGACATTCCCCACAACGCAGAGGGTACACAAAGGATGGGGGCGCTATGCGTGTCAGGGTCGGCACTCGTGGCAGGCGTGGTATGGTTCGACGATATGAGGGGCGAGGAGTGCACGGGCGCGGAAAACTGGATGGACTTGTGTGTGGCTCATTTGCGCGAGGTTCTGCTAACGCAGCAGGGGGCCCTCAGATGGCACTTCGCCGAGTCCAACCCGGGGCGCAAGGGGCCCGACGGAACATGCAGGATTGCGGAGCAAAAAAGGCGTTTGTTCGAGCGCGCAGCCAAGCAAGTTGGCGAGAATTATGGAAGCGAGGGCGGCAGCTAAGAGAGCGGCGAACAGGGAAAGTGTGACGGGCGCGCGGTACCAGACGGAAGCGAAAGGGAAAGGCGAATGCCGGCCTGCACGCAGGGAGAAATCACACCACAGCTGTTCTTGCCAGACGATGTGGGCCCCGAGGAGGCCCGAGGGGGGCGGCCTTCTCCCGCCCGCCGTGGCCGCGCCGCGGTCGGTCGGCCTTTTTCGGGGCGCCGAGGGGCGAATTGGCCGCCTCGCAGACTGCTCGTCGTCGTCGTCCTCCTCGTCCTCCTCCTCCTCCTCCTCCTCCTCCTCCTCCTCCTCCTCCTCCTCCTCCTCCTCCTCCTCATCACATCCTCCTTTCCTCCTCCTCGTCCCCATTGTCGTCCTTTTTTTTGCCTCCGCAGGCCGCGCCGCGGGCGCAAACGGGTAAATCCTCCTCCTCCTCCTCCTTGTCCTCTTCTTCCTCCTCCTCCTCATCTTCCTGCGCCCCCCCTGCACGGGGGGCCCCCTCTTTGGTAGACCTCTGGCTGTGTTTCCACCTCGCACTTTTCCTCAATGTCGGCTTCTGTGGATAGCTGTCGGCCCCTGGGAGCATCAACCATTGCTCTGAGACGAAAGTCTGTTCCCAGGGAAAGGGTCGAGATTTCGGTGGCTGGGGGGGGCTGGGCAAATGATCCGTGGGGTGTTTGGGGAGGGGCGGTGGCGGTAGAGGAGGAGGGGGCCAAACGTGACGTGGTGGACTTGGGGACGCCAGCCAGCTCTACACCAGCAATGATCGTGGCCAGGCCAGTCGGGGCGAGGATTCGGATCCGGTGCCTCCAGCGACGTGTAGAAGTGCTGCTGAGCAGTAATCGCCTGCAGCACATCGTGCACCAGGGCTTGCAAAAGCTTGGCCTGGTGTGATTGTGAGCGTCAGTGGTTGGGTGGCACGAGTGAAAATACAACTTGTAAGATTTAGCCAGCATATCTTCGTCACATCATCACCCACCCCTCGTCTACAACTCCTTTCGGGGCGGCGCGGCTTGGCCTGCGCGAGCCTGACAGTCAGTTGTCAGCCCGCCGCCCGCGCCATTTTATGATTCTGCTGCGTCCGCCGAAACATACGGCGTGGGCGTTCAGTAGGGAATCTGCCAAGGAGGCTTCAGACCCTGGATATTATCGTGCCCGATGAGGGCGGCGGCGACGTCCATGACCAAACCCCTACTGGTGGTCCACCGGCTTCCAGATCTTGGACTCCGTCTCGAATGGTTCCTTACCCAATGCCTTTGCCGCAATAACACACATAAAGTCAGGAGGGGGAAAACACACACAGACACAATTAATCGTCGATTCCCTCGAAAATATGGGAAAATATGGGAAATGGGGGGGAAGACAAAAACCCATAAAACATGGGAAACTATGGGGAATCCTTTTATTTGCGTGTACTTATTTGTGTGTCCTGGGGCCCCTTCAAGAAAGGAGAGACCAGGTCCGCGTGCGTGCCTCCCTGGCCAGGCCAGGAGGGGCGCACTCGCCAATCCTGCTCCGAGGACTGCGGGAGGAGGCCTCGCTCCGATCTTCCTCGCCCGGCGGCTGTCGGCTGCGGCTCTTCCTCCTCTTTGGCTCTCGGACTTTGGACTGTGCTGCTCAGGTCATTGCCGAGCTGCCTCGCCGTATACCGGGGCAGATCCGGGACGGATTATCCCATGGGATGGTATTTTCGGCAAAGATTCTGAACAAAGCTTTTGGCACGTTTCTGGAGGTACGGTGGGTCCACAAACAATAATGCGTTTCGCCCGGCCTCCATCGGCCGCGACGGCCGCCGAAGGCCGGTGTCAGCCATGCCTGGGAAGAGTCCCAGGGCACTCCAGGCCGGTCTCAGCACGTTTTTCGGAGACTGGAGCACATACACTAGCAGTGGCGGGCTGTTTTTCCGTCCCAGGACTCTTCGAGGATCGGGGATGACGTCGGGGTGGTGTGGTGTATACTTTTTCTTTATCCGTTTCCCAGGGAAACAACCAAAATGTATATGCCAGGGTCCCGTATTCACCAGGATCCGCTTTTCTGCGCAACTTGCAGTGCAGGGCCAGAGAAAGCGTCGGTGTATAGAGTTCGGTTCCGTAGGAGGTGCCCGACACATCCTCCAGCACGGCTGGCTCTCATGCCGATGCTGGCTCCTTCCTGCCGTCGTCTTGCGACGGGTAACACGGGACAGATGGTCGAACGCGTAGCCCCTCAGGTCAAGATCGGCACAGACATTGCCGCCTCCGAGTTCTACAACTCCGAGACGAAGAAGTACGATCTGTACTGGAAGGACTCTTGGCGTCCCGCTTTCCTGTCGCACGCAGGGGGCTCTCCCGCGGCCGCCCTCCCACTTGCTGCCTGCTCTCTTTCCTCTTCCCTTCTTCCCCCAGATCTGGCTACGAAGTGCGCAACTGTCGCCACTGTCGTGGCTCGTGGGAGGTACGGCGGAGGTGAGGGCAGCGCACATCTTGCATATGTGGCGATGTGTTCTTTCGTAAGGAACGTTCAGGCAAATGTTCGCCTCGCGTGGAGAAGGGGTCTGGTTGTGTCTCGGGTAATTCCCTCCCCCGTCGTCCTCCCCCCCACCCTCGCACTGGCTCCGCCCTCCCTCCTCTCCCCCTCCCACCACTTCTCCTCTCCTCCACTTCCCTCCCCCTCTCCTCCCGCTCACTGTCCCTTCCCCTTCCCGCTCTCCTCGGGCTCCCTGGTCGCCTGCCGGCTCCGGAGCGAGCGCAGCTTCTTGACGTCGACGGGCAGCGCGCGACTTTCTGGCCCGAGCGCGTTGCGGAGCGCGCCGCAGCGCGCTGGCTGCGCCGCGTCGGCGGGCAGGGGTCGGCAAGGCTGGTTACGCCTTCCTTCCCGTGTGCCTAGCCCAGAGGTGACGGCCGCCTCTCTGTAGGTTTCTGGCCTGCCGAGGGTGCCGACGACGACGACGACGATGACGATGTCATCGTCATCGTCATCGTCATCTTCATCGTCACCGTCGTCGGGTGCCGCTCCCGCTTTCCACAAGCTTCGAGTCCTCTGTTGGAGGTCTCGGAGGCCTGACAGCGCCTGGCAATCAGTACGATCCCTCGCCCCCCCCCAAAAACATGATAATGGTGATGATGATGGTGATGATGATGATGGTGATGATGGTGATGATGATGATGATGATGGTGGTGGTGGTGGTGATGATGACGGTGGTGATGATGGTGGTGATGATGGTGATGACGACGATGGCGATGCTGCTGCTGATGATGATGTTGATGATGGTGATGGTAATGGTTATGATGATGGTGATGATGATGATGATAATAATGAATCTGATGATGATGATGATGATGATGAGGATGATGATGATGATTATGTTGATTATGATGATGATGGTGGTGGTGGTGATGATGTATGTATGTATGTATGTATGTATGTATGTATGTATGTAAGTATGTAAGTATGTAAGTATGTAAGTATGTAAGTATGTAAGTATGTAAGTATGTAAGTATGTAAGTATGTAAGTATGTATGTATGTATGTATGTATGTATGTACGTACGTACGTACGTACGTACGTACGTATGTATGTATATATGTATGTATGTTTAAGGCGATTTCCCCAACCACCGATTCACCTCCAGACCGACATCCAGGAGCCACGCGTGTGCGCAAGGGCTCCCCCCTGCTTGAGCGCCCGGGTCTAACCCCCAAGCCGGTCTGATCCGCCACGCCTGCGGCGAAGAAGAAGATGATGCCCTCCAAGTCCCCGGAGGGGGAACTGCCGGACCTGGGTCCAGCAGGAGAGGCGGTCCCGCTGTCATTCGTCTTCTGGTCCCCACATGGGAAAGGAAGTGAAACAAGCCGTGCGTACAAGGGAACGTGCTGCTGCGATGGCGGGACTCCTTATCCGGCCCTGGTGGTGGTGCCCCCAACCGGGCTTTGAATACTGCGTCCACCCCAGGCGCCGGAGCTCAACGACCAATGACCCCAAACAGTGGCATTCGGAAGCCCTAGAACAAGCCGGCGGTGGTACACGCGATAACCGTGCAAACACAGTCGGGGGAAATTCGTGGACGAGTGGAAGGAAGGAAGAGGGGAAATATGAGGGAGGGGGGGAGCGGGGAAGGGATATGGCTTTTCCAGGTCATACATACGGTTTGGTCGGCACAACCCTATGCCGAAACCACAAGCCACTGCTGACGAAGGCCCGCTGCTGATGCGAATGCTGCCGAAATTTGAATGCGCTGCCCTGCCACGCCTGCGGGAGAGGAAGACGAGGATGATGATGCTGAGAGGATGTAGCTGTGGAAGTAGAAGAGGGGGTATGCAATGACGGAGTAGACGATGTAACGAACTCAAATGGAACAGTCCTCGACCGAACCTGCACCCCCCGACGGCCACCTTGCCCGGCTTCGGTACAGAAGTGTATGATGTATGTTTAAGGCGATTTCCCCAACCACCGATTCACCTCCAGACCGACATCCAGGAGCCACGCGTGTGCGCAAGGGCTCCCCCTTGCTTGAGCGCCCGGGTCTAACCCCCAAGCCGGTCTGATCCGCCACGCCTGCGGCGAAGAAGAAGAAGAAGAAAAATATGATGATGATGATGATGATGATGATGATGATGATGATGATGATGATGATGATGATGATGATGATGATGATGATGATGATGATGATGATGATGATGATGATGATGATGATGATGATGATGATGATGATGATGATGATGATGATGATGATGATGATGATGATGATGATGATGATGATGATGATGATGATGATGATGATGATGATGATGATGATGATGATGATGGTGAT
>CAUYUJ010014757.1:210800-235868 GCA_963575745.1 Prorocentrum cordatum | reverse complement strand
TTTCTCGTTAGTATTCGCGATCGGTGGCGACAAGCGCCACAAAGGGATCCAAGAGATCGAGTGGGTGCTGGAGGCAGGGAGAATGTCGCCGGCGGCGGCATCAAAACTTGCCGGCAGACTCGGATGGGGCTCCACTGCGGTGTTCGGCAGAGGCACGCCCAAGCTCCCGCGCGCGAGCGACGCGCGCGCGCGAGAGCGACGGCAGGTGCCCGGGTATACCTCGCCCCGCTGTTTTGGCACGCGCAGCAGCGGGGATGGAGGTTGAAGTCGCGGCTCCGCGGGGCATTGGAATGGTGGCTGCGCTTCCTCCGGAGCGCGCCGGAACGAGCGGTGCCCCTGCGGGTGACCCCGGAGCGGCCACGCAACCTCGTCTATGCCGACGCGACGGGCGGCGGCAGGCGACATACGCGCGCGCTTGTTTGGAACGGCGCCCGCATTGCCCGGCCCGCCCCGCCTCCGCAGGCTCGCGTGGGTCATCATTGGGCCCAGCGGTAAGCGCTATGCAGCGGCTGATGTGCCTTCGTCGATCAAGCGGTGGACGAAGCACCGCAAGACGCAGGCGGGGGCGCCCCGGCCACGCGAAGCCTGGCGGACAGCCCGCCGTGTTGCGAAAGGTCGCGGCATGGGAACTCGTCGCGGCCGTTTGCGCCTTGCATCATGTGCTCGCGACGCTGCGCGATGCGGAAATCGTGTTGTTTGTCGATTCGAAGGCGCGGCCGGGCGCGGGTCGCCGAGCTGCCCGTGCGATGCTCCGCTGACCGCGCCAGGCCGCGCTCGGGGTGCTCCTACGCGGGACCTCGCGACAGGCAGATTATAACGCGCTCGTGGCAGATATTTGGTTCGCAGCAGCGACCGCGCGGTGCCTCCTGAGCGCGTGGTATGTGCCATCCGCGCTCAACGTGGCAGACGCCCCTACGCGGCCCGCCACGAAGGCGGCCGCGATTGCGGCCATGCACCGCGAGGGCTTCACCCGAGTGGCGTGGCCATGGCCCCGCGCGGCGCCCTGGCATTCGCGCGGGCATGCGTAGCAAGTAGCACAGGGCAATTTGTAGGGGGCGCAAAGGCTTGCGCGGCGAGCGCGTGACGACCAGGCCCGCCGCGAGAGGGGGCCCGCGGGCGCCATGCTTGCGTGCTTGTCACACGCGTCGCGGTGGACGCCCGAAAATGGTTCGCATCCGGTAGGCGCGGAAGCTCTGCAGTGTCTGACATCCATGCTCGAAGCCGAAGGAGCGGCGTATCCCCCCGACCTGTCCGGATTCACGGCGAAGGAGGCGAGGGAAGTGTTCCCGTGCCTCCGGGAGTGGTCAGAGTGCTTCACCGTGGCGCTTATTACTCACGCGCGTAAGCTGACCCACGAAAAGGCAAAGCGGCCCCGGGAGGACGATGCAGCGGCGTCGCTCTCCCAGGTCGAGCGCGCGCGCGCGCCACTCCGCCCCATCCGGCGGAGCAAGCAAGGCCGGCCGCCGCCCGCTGCCCCGTGGGCGCGAAGGCGGCGGAAACGTTACTCGAGAAAGCGGCCAAGTGCCCGGCACCGGCATCGGGCTTGCGCGCGAAACGCCGGCCCGGCGGGGGTTTGACGCCTCAAGAAGCCCTCGCGTTGCTCTCAGCGGCAAGGCAGGCACGGCAGGCACCACCGCGCGGCGCCACCGTCCTCGTGCACCGCGCGCGGCGCGGAGGTACCAGCGCCGCCGATGCTGGCAGAGGCAAGCCGCCAGCTGACGAAACTCCAGGCTCCGCCCGCGATATTCATAAGCGAAGGCGGCATTCCGCGGGAGGTGCGCGCGAGGCAGGACATCGGCGTGCGGCGGGTGCCAGGAACACCTCGTCGGCGCGCCGAGGAATTGCGGGTGTCAGGAGCAGGACTGGAGTGCATGCGCCGCATCCAGATGGCCGCGCTGTGGCGAGAATTCCACGCGTGGAAGCTCTCGGCATTCCCGTATGCCTCGGCGGTGGAGTTGTACGGCCAGGCGTGCGATGCGGCAGGCGTCCCGCCCTGGCCGCCGTGCGCCATCGCGCGGGACATGATGGTGGCGCTCTGTCGCCGCCCGGGGACCCTGTCGTACTATTTGCAGGGCATTCGCTCAGTCCTGCATCTGCTCCGCGCAGACACAAGGTCTTTGGCGGACACGCGGACCCTGGTATTCGGTGCCCGAAAGGTACGGCCGCCGCGCGCGTCGGCCGCGAGCCCATGATATCGGCGGCAGGCGAAACCGCCTGGTGCGCAAAGATTTCGTGCGCGCGCCACGGCCGAAAACGTGCGCGCGATGTCGGATTGGCTGCGCGAGGCGCGGCCGCGCGCTCTTCGAACTACGCGGCCTGCCGTGCGTGCCGGCCCGCGGGCCTGGCGTTTGGCAGATCGGACGCGGCGATATGGCCGACGCTTTCGTCATATGCTGGCAGTTATGCTTGCGCTTCGGCTCCGAAGTAGTGGGGCTGAATGCGCCTGGGCATAGTGCCGTCTCGCTCCACGTAGACGGAGGAAAGCACCAGGTGCAGGTGCAATTCCGCCAGCGGAAGGGGAGAGTGGCTCCCGACCCGGCGGGCCGAGCGCGCGCGCGCGGCGGGGCGCGCCCCGGGCTCCCCGCATCGCGAGGTCTGGAGGGTATGCGTATGCCAGCTCCAGGGCAAACGATTGTGTGCGGTCTGCATCATTCGGCATTCGCTCCGGCCCGGCGAGCGGCTCCTGCCGGGCGTCTCTTACGTGGACGGCTGGCTTGCGTCAAGCTCGCCGCTGCCCACCTCGGGCTCCATAGGGCATTGGAGTGGGGGGCGCATTGCTTCAGGCGCGGCCGGGCCGACCAGGCATGGGCTCCCCTTGCCGTCCCCTGCCTGCCCAGGGCCCGCGCGCAGTTCGTGTCTCTCGCGCGCAGGCACTCCGCACCGGGGGGCCAGCAGCGCTGTTCTTCTAAGGGGGTTGGAGATCTGTGGCCGCGTTCGGGCACTCCATTCCGACAGGGGGCACGGCCGCGCTGCCTGGGTCGCGAGGGCGCGGCGCTTGGCGGCGCACAGGTACCCGGCCGCAAAGACGCGAGCCATGGAGCTGGCGGCAGAAGCCGAGATCGCGCACTCCGATTCCGACGAGGCGCCGCCCTGCAGGCATCGGGGTCGGGGCTCCGCGGCGGCGCGTGGCGCGCAGGACGCGCCGATCGCCGCGGAAGCGGTGCAGGGGCCGCCCAGGCCGTGAGTCAAGCAGACCAGGCATCTGCGGTCTGTTTAGAGCGCGCTTGGGCGTCGTTCCGCCGAGCATGCATCGGGAGGCGTCGGCGAGGTTGCTCGGCTCCGCGACGCCGACTCGCGCTCACCCCACCGCCTGGCCTGGGCCTGCGCCAGTCGACGGTTGTGCCCTGCGTTAGCGCGGGCCCAGCCTCGACGCGACTTCTCATGGGCGCTCTGGGCAGCAATTGAGCGCGGGGAGAAGTCGCGCGAGCGTCGTGGCCCCTATTGGCTATCTTCTTGCTTGTCTCTAATGCTGCGGGACGGCTATTCACGGCTGAGGCGGATCCCCACCCTGCGCGCCCGCGAGCGCGTTCTCGTCGCAGGTGAATGGGATTTGTCTCACGCGTGGCCGTCCCGCTGGCCCGATGTACTCAGGACTGCGCTCTCGCGTGCGACGTCTTCACAAATTATTCTGGAATTGCGTTTCGGCGCTCAGGAACCACGCGCGCGCCAAGGACGCCTTCACAACGTGGTATCTTCGCTCTTCCTTCGTCCTTCCCCCTCCCCTTCCCCCCACTCTCCCTCGTTCTTCCCCTCCTCCTCTTGCAGGGCCCGCGCCAATTCCAATGGCGGGCAGAGAGATGTACGCCCCCGAAGGATTGTCCGCCCGTTCCGGTTTGCCCGTACGTCTAAGCCGCCGGCCCCAGCAAAGAGAAATTATCCCCCCGAAAGGGGTGTGATCGAAGACGAAATGGGCGGTGTTTCGAGGGTGGTAGGGTATACGTGTTGGAATGACTCGCGGGCAAGTAGAGCGTACAGCCTTACGTTTAAAATGCTGGTTTTGTCATTAAACAAGTGTTGTTTGTTGTTGTTGTTGTTGTTGTTGTTGTTGGTGTTGTTGTTGTTGTTGTTGTTGAATTCTATTTCTTGAAGAATAAGTATTCGCTGATCCCCTCGTTGGAGCCAAAGGTTTTTCTTAACCACAAAGGTGTGCCCCCCCGACGCTCGCCAACTTGTTTTGGACAGGGAAAGTCTTGATGCTCAAGATGCGCCCCTGGCCCCCGGGTTACAACAACAACTGCTCCCGCCCGAGACTTCCTCGCATTCTATTCAGACATCGCGCTCCCGCTTGGGACTTCCTCACAATTTATTCAGGAATCGCTCTCCCGGCGCTCTGGAGTCGCGTTCTCGCTGCAGACCTGCCTGCAATTTGCTGACGAATAGCGCCCTTGCGTTGGAATTTCTTGCAATTTACTCCAGCACCGCGCTCCCGACACCCAGGCTTATGTCGGGCGTGTCCCCCATACAGGGCGAGTGTCGACGAAAAACAGAAAATACCCCAAAAATGCGCCAAAAAGGCAAACAAATACCTCCAAACATAGTCGCACTGGGGCACCCATGAGTCGCGCTGGGGCAGTGGATCTATACAGGACTCGTCGCCCTGGCCTCTCGCAGCGAGGCCGCTCGCGACGAAGCCCTCGAGGCGAGCCCGGGGGGGGTGGGGGGGAGGGCCCCGCCCTCGCGCGCGCCCCGAGGACGCGGAGAAGAAGGGCAAGAGCCTGATGACCTGCGAGGACGCGGAGCATCAGCACGAATCTGGGCCCCCTAGATGGGTCCTCCTCCTCCTCCTCCTTCTCCTCCTGTTCTCCTCCTCCTCCTGCTCCTCCTACTCCTCCTCCTTCTCCTCCTGATCTCCTCCTTCTCCTCCTCCTCCTCCTCCTGCTCCTCCTCCTCCTCCTCCTCCTCCTGTTCTCCTCCTCCTCCTCCTCCTCCTCCTCCTCCTCCTCCGCCTAGGTGGGGTTGGAATAGATGGGGTCGGAGGATTGCGCCGCATCGCCGATGCATCGCAGATGCGGCTCGATGTGGAGCCCGATGTTCTCCACGCCGACGGCGCCGATGCCTCGCCGACATCGCCGATACATCGGCGATGTACCGCTGGGCCGAGGTGCGCTGGGCGAGAGCCGAGGCTCGAGGTTCCAGCCTTTGCGGGCCTCCCAGGCGCTCATCGCCGCCACGGCAGGGGCGCAACCCGAAGACTCCGAAAAACTGGAGCACATACATTACCAATGGCGGACTGTTTTTCCATCCCTGGACTTTTGTTGGGGGTATGGGGCGACGTCGGGGTGGTGTGGTGTATACTTTTGAAACCCTGTTGCCCCAGGGAAACAGCGAAAAATGTATACACCAGGATCCCGCATACACCAGGATCCGCTTTTTCGGTAGCGAATCATGGGAGACTGGCGTACCCTCGTAATTTTGTCTTTTGCGTCGATTGGGGTCGATTGGCGTCTGGGGTCTGGGAGTGGATGGGATAGCCCGATTTAGTGTCGATCAGCGTCGATTGGCGTCGACTCGGCGTCGATTGGCGTCGACTCGGCGTCGATTGGCGTCGACTTAGCAAGAGCCGACAAGCGGGGCCGGGAGAAGCGTCGGTGTGTAGTAGATTTCGATTATCCACGAAGCGCCAGCCTGGGGCGGGCCCGGGGAGCGGCTCAGGGATCGATCTCGAGCAGGCTCGCCGCGGAGGGGCGGGGGTCTCCTCCTCCGCCTCCTCCTCCCTCTTCCCTCCTTCCTCGTCCTCCTCCTCCTCGCTCTTCCCTTCCTCTTCCCTCCCTCCTCCTCCTCCTCCTCCTCCTCCTCCACCTCCTCCTCCTGTTCTCCTCCTCCTCCTCCTCCTGTTTTTCTCCTCCTCCTCCTCCAGTTCCTCCTCCTCCTCCTCCTCCTCCTCCTCCTCCTCCTCTACCTCTTCCAAGAGGGCAGCTGGGGTCCTGGCGCTGCTCGCCTTGCTCGGCCTCTCTGGGCGCCTCTTGGGGCCCCGGGCCGCCCGCGTTGCGGCGCGGGCCGGAGGGCTGGCGCCAGGGAGGGCCGCGTTTCGTGGCCCCGTAGGGAGCTCCACCGAAGGTCCCAGAGGCACAGCCGCATGCGGTTCCCCACCAGGGCAGCGTAGCGAAAGCGTTTCGTGTTTCTTTTTCAGAGCCCATAGGGAGCTCCACCGAAGGTGCCAGTGGCACAGCCCGCATGCGGTTCCATCAGCCAGCGGCAGCGTTTCGTGGCCCCATAGGGAGCTCCCCCCGAAGGTCCCAGAGCACAGTTCGCAGGCGGTTCCCCCACCCAGGGCTGCGTTTCGTGGCCACATTTAATTTAGGGAAGCTCACCGAAGGTCCCAGTGGCACAGCCCGCATGCGGTTCCCTCACCAGGGCAGCACGTTTCGTTGGGCCCCATAGGGAAGCTCCACCGAAGGTCCCAGAGGCACAGCCCGCAGGCGGTTCCCCTATCCAGGGCAGCGTTTCGTGGCCCCATAATTAGGGAGCTCCACCGAAGGTCCCAGAGGCACAGCCCGCATGCGGTTCCCTCACCCAGGGCAGCGTTTCGTGGCCCCATAGGGAGCTCCACCGAAGGTCCCAGAGGCACAGCACCGCATGCGGTTCCCCCACCCAGGGCTGCTTTCGTGGCCCCATAGGGAGCTCCCCCGAAGGTCCCAGAGGCACAGCCCGCATGCGGTTCCCCCACCCAGGGCTGCGTTTCGTGGCCCCATAATGAGGGAGCTCCCCCGGAGGTCCCAGTGGCACAGCCCGCATGCGGTTCCCTTCTCCAGGGCAGCGTTTCGTGGGCCCATAGGGAGCTCCACCGAAGGTCCCAGAGGGCACAGACCGCATGCGGTCCCCCACCCAGGGCAGCATTTCGTGGCCCAGAACAGGGAGCTCCCCCGAAGAGTCCAGAGGCACCATGGCCCCGCATGCGGTTTCCCTCCCCAGGCAGCGTTTCGTGGCCCATAGGGATCTCCACCGAAGGCCAGAGGGACAGCCACCGGCATGCTGTTGCCCCCACCAGGGCTGCTGCTTTCGTGGCCCCATAGGAGCCCCCCGAATGGTCCCAGAGACACAGCCCGCATTGCGGTTCCCCCACCAAGGGCAAGCGTTTCGGGCCCCATAATGAGGAGCTCCACCGAGGTAACAGGCAACAGCCCGCAGCGGTCCCCACCAGGGCAGCGTTTCGTGGCCCCCACAGGGAGCTCCCACCGAAGGTCCCAGAGGCCACAGCCCCCGCATGCGGTTCCCCCGCCCAGGGCAGCCTTTCGTGGCCCCATAATTAGGGAGCTCCCCCGAAGGTCTCAGTGGCACAGCCCGCATGCGGTTCCCTCACCCCGGGCAGCGTTTCGTGGCTCCATAGGGAGCTCCACCGAAGGTCCCAGAGGCACAGCCCCGCATGCGGTTCCCCCACCCAGGGCTGCTTTCGTGGCTCCATAGGGAGCTCCCCCGAAGGTCCCAGAGGCACAGCCCGCATGCGGTTCCCCCACCCAGGGCTGCGTTTCGTGGTGAGGGAGCTCACCCGAATGTCTCAGTGGCACAGCCCGCATGCGGTTCCCTCACACAGGGCAGCGTTTCGTGGCCCCATAGGGAGCTCCACCGAAGGGCTCAGAGGCACAGCCCCGCATGCGGTTCCCCCACCCAGGGCTGCTTTCGTGGCCCCATAGGGAGCTCCCCCGAAGGTCCCAGAGGCACAGCCCGCATGCGGTTCCCCCACCCAGGGCTGCGTTTCGTGGCCCCATAATGAGGGAGCTCCACCGAAGGTCCCAGTGGCACAGCCCGCATGCGGTTCCCTCACCCAGGGCAGCGTTTCGTGGCCCCGTAGGGAGCTCCACCGAAGGTCCCAGAGGCACAGCCCGCATGCGGTTCCCCCACCCAGGGCAGCGTTTCGTGGCCCCATAATGAGGGAGCTCCCCCGGAGGTCCCAGTGGCACAGCCCGCATGCGGTTCCTCACCCAGGGGCAACGTTATTCGTGGCCACCGAATTGTTTTTTTTTTTCTCCAGAGCACAGCTGCCATGCGGTTCCTCACCCCCAGGGCTGTTTTTCGTGGCCCCGTAGGGGAGCTCTCCCGAAGGTCCCAGGAGGCACAGCCCGCTGGTTGGGAGACCTTGCTACAGAAGCAGAGTGATGCCCCATAGGGAGCTCCCCCGAAGGTCCAGTGGCACAGCCAGCATGGCGGTTCCCTCACCAGGGCAGCGTTTCGTGGCCCCTTAGGAGCTCCACCGAAGGTTCCCAAGATGCACAGCCCGCACCGCGGTTTCCCCCCACCAGGGCTGCTTTCATGGCCCAATAGCTGAGCTCCCCGAAGGTCCAGTAGGCCACAGCCCGCATGGTCCCCACCAAGGTCTTTGGTTTTCTGGTCCATAATGAGGGAAGCTTCCACGAAGGTCCCAAGGCGCAGCTCGCATGCGGTCCCTCACAGGGCAACGTTTCGTGGCCCCGTACGGGAGCTCCCCCGAAGGTCCCAGAGGCACAGCCCGCATGCGGTTCCCCCACCCAGGGCTGCTTTCGTGGCCCCATAGGGAGCTCCCCCGAAGGTCCCAGAGGCACAGCCCGCGTGCGGTTCCCCCACCCAGGGTTGCGTTTCGTGGCCCCATAACGAGGGAGCTCCACCGAAGGTCCCAGTGGCACAGCCCGCATGCGGTTCCCCCACACAGGGCTGCGTTTCGTGGCCCCATAGAGAGCTCCACCGAAGGTCACAGAGGTACAGCCCGCATGCGGTTCCCCCACCCAGGGCTGCGTTTCGTGGCCCCATAGGGAGCTCCACCGAGAAGGTCTTCCCAGGAGCGCAGCCCAGCCATGCGGTTCCCCCACCCAGGGTGACGTTTCGTTGGCTCCATAACTAGGGAGCTCCACCGAAGGTCCCAGAGGCACAGCCAGCATGCGGTTCCTCACCCAGGGCAGCGTTTCGTGGCCCCCATAGGGAGCTACACCGAAGGTCCCAGGAGGCACAGCCCGCATTGCGGTTCCACCACCCAGGGCTGCGTTTTCGTGGCCCCATAGGGAGCTCCACCGAAGGCACCAGCGGCGCAGTTCGCATGCGTCCCCCCCACCCAGGGCTGCGTTTCGTGGCCCCATAGGGAGCTCCCCCGAAGGTCCCAGTGGCACAGCCATGCGGTTCCCTCACCCAGGGCTGCGTTTCGTGGCCCCATAGGGAGCTCCCTCGAAGGTCCCAGTGGCGCAGTCCGCATGCGTCGCCCCCGCCCAGTACAGCGCTTCGTGGCACCATAGGGAGGTCCCAGTGGCACAGCCCGCATGCGGTTCCCCCTCAGAGGGCAGCGTTTCGTGGCCCCATAGGGAGCTCCACCGAAGGTCCCAGTGGCACAGCCCGCATGCGGTTCCCCCACCCAGGGCTGCGTTTCGTGGCCCCATAGGGAGCCTCCGCCGAATGTTCCCAGTGGCACAGCAATGCGGTTTCACACCCAGGGGAGGCGTTTCGTGGCCCATAGCAGATGCCGAAGGTCACGAGGCACAGCCCGCATGCGGTTCCCCTACCCAGGGCAGCGCTTCGTGGCCCCATAGGGAGCTCCACCGAAGGTCCCAGTGGCACAGCCCGCATGGGGTTCCCCCACCCAGGGCAGCGTTTCGTAGCCCCATAGGGAGCTCCACCGAAGGTCCCGGTGGCACAGCCCGCATGCGGTTCCCTCACCCAGGGCTGCGTTTCGTGGCCCCATAGGGAGCTCCACCGAAGGCCCCAGTGGCGCAGTTCGAATGCGGTTCCCCCACCCAGGGCAGCGTTTCGTGGCCCCATAGGGAGCTCCACCGAAGGTCCCAAGGCTCCAGTGGCAACAGCCGCGCCCGCAACTGCGGTCCCCCACCCAGGCAGCGTTTCGTGGGCCCCATATTGGGGGGCTCCACGGGGGGGCTCCACAAAGGTCCCAAGGGCACAGACCGCATGCGGTTCCACAAATAGGCAGCGTTTCGTGGCCCCATAGTGAGCCCAACCGAAGGTCCCAGAGGCCACAGCCGCATGCGGTTCCCACACCAAGGGCTGAGTTTGTGGCCCCATAGGAACTCCACGAAGGTCCAGTGGTCGCATGCGGGTCCATCACCCAGGCCCAGAGCCGCGTTTCGTGGCCACAATAGGAGCTCCACCGCAGGCTCAGAGGGCACAGCCCGCATGCGGTTCCCCCACCCAGGGCTGCGTTTCGTGGCCCCATAGGGAGCTCCACCGAAGGTCCCAGTGGCACAGCCATGCGGTTCCCTCACCCAGGGCTGCTTTCATGGCCCCATAGTGAGCTCCCCCGAAGGTCCCAACGGCGCAGTTCGCATGCGTCCCCCCCACCCAGTACAGCGCTTCGTGGCCCCATAGAGAGCTTCCCCGAATGTCCCAGTGGCACAGCCCGCATGCGGTTCCCCCCAGTGCAGCGTTTCGTGGCCCCATAGGAGCTCCACCGAAGGTCCCAGTGGCAGCGTTTCGTGGCCCCATAGGGAGCTCCACCGAAGGTCCCAGAGGCACAGCCCGCATGCGGTTCCCTCACCCAGGGCTGCGTTTCGTGGCCCCATAGGGAGCTCCACCGACAGCCCCAGTGGCGCAGTTCGCATGCGTCCCCCCCCACCCAGGGCAACGTTTCGTGGCCCCATAGGTAGCTCCCCCGAAGGTCCCAGTGGCGCAGGTCGCATGCGTCCCCCCCACCCAAGGCAGCGTTTCGTGGCCCCATAGGGAGCTCCACCGAAGGTCCCACTGGCACAGCCCGCATGCGGTTCCCCCACCCAGGGCAGCGTTTCGTGGCCCCATCCACCGAAGGTCCCAGTGGCGCAGTTCGCATGCGTCCCCCCACCCAATACAGCGTTTCGTGGCCCCATAGGGAGCTCCACCGAAGGTCCCAGTGGCGCAGTTCGCATGCGTCCCCCCCACATAGTACAGCGTTTCGTGGCCCCATACAGGGCTCCCCCGAATGCGATACCCGCAAGTGCATATGGTTGGGTCCTTCGCCAGGCGAATTTTCTTCTAGCCTCTCTAATCTCGCAATTTTCTCCACTGCCCACTCCCTCTACTCTGTGCCCTGTCTGCTTTTTCTATCCTCCCTCCAGCTCGTTTGTTTCCCTCAGCCTCTGCACTCTCACCCCTTGGCCTCTGCATTCTCACGACTCCTGGGTCCCTCGTCTCTCTCCTCAGCCTCTTTCTATCCTCCCTCCACCTCATTTGTTTCCCTCAGCCTCTGCACCCTCACCCTTCAGCCTCTGCTGTCTCTACTCCTTCTGCTCCCCATGTCCTGGGAGCCCAGCCCTCCGGCCGTCTGAGGCCCCGCCCGCCCGTGCCCTGTCTCCCCAATTAGAGCTGTGCGCAGCCCTCCCAGCTTTTATCGGAAGAGGCTCGCTCTCGCCCCGCAGACCAAACAATTGTTTCCCTCAGCCTCTGCACTCTCACCCTTCAGCCTCTGCACTCTCACGACTCCTGTTGTCCCTCGTGTCTCCCTGCTGCCTCTGCTGTCTCTACACTCCTCCTGCTCCCCACATCCTGGGAGCCCGGGAACGAGGCTGGCCACTGGCATCGGCGGGAACCTGCCACCAGGACCCAGAAGCTAGGAACCTGGGGCCCCGGGAAGACTTGGGAGCCCTGCCGCCTGCACCGACCTCGGCGGCAGCCCCGCCCGGCACGCCCCCCCGGGAGCGCCGGGCTCCGCATATGGGGCGCCTGGGAGCTCGGCCGCCCCTCCCCCCCGAGGGCGGCTTGGGCTCGCTCCGCCCGGGCCTCGCCTCGCCCGGGCCTCGCTTCGCCCGGGCCTCGCTTCGCCCGGCTCGCTTCGCCCAGGGCTCAGAGTGCGGCTTGGATCCGTCACGTGGTGCGAAGCGGAGGAGGAGTAGGAGGAACGAACAACACGCACCCATACCCATAGGGAGGACGGAGAGGGCTATGGGTGCGTGTTGTCTGATGGGGGTCCCCGCTCGAACGGGAGCCTCCCCCGCGGTCTGACAACCAGCACCCATACCCAAAGCAAGTCCTCCTTCCGCCGACCCCCCTATGGGTACGGGTGTGTGTTGTCCGTTCGTCAGAGTAGGAGGAGGAGGGTGTAACGAGGAGGAAGAGGAGGGGGATTCGGTGGGGAGGGGGGAACTTCGAGTCGCGTTACGAAATGCCTCTGCCTACTGGAGCCTGGCCGCCCACCGGAGGCGGCGGCCAGCTTTCGCGCCAGATTCTCTGCGAACTCCGCGGGGGGTCCTTTTCAGTGAAGGAACCTGTTGGGGTACAAGTCTTAAGTCGGGCCTGTCCCTCTACAGGAGGAATATTCAAAAATAATATAGGAAATAGTCAGGGGACGATTTTTGAGTATTTTTTGACAATTTTGGAACATGTTTTGAGTATCCGAAAGGGCTTCGCCCCCTGCCGCCGGCCCCCTCTCTCGGAGAATGGGCCATGGAAGAGCGAAGTCATGAGGCTTTGGCTTCGCCGTGAAGCAGTGTCGGGACCTGTGTGTTTTTCGACCCTGACCCTACGGATCTACGTCACGGATGCCACCGAATTTCAGAAATGTGGCAAATCCCTTTCGTTTTTGGACCCTGACCTTACGGATCTGCGTGAGGGGTGCCGCCGAATTCCAGAAATTTGGCACATTCCCTATGTTTTTGGACCCTGACCCTGCCGATCTGCTTGAGGGGTGCCACCGAATTTCAGATATGCGGCAAATCCCGTGTGTTTTTGGACCCTGACCCTGCCGATCTGCATGGAGTGGTGCCACCGAATGTCAGAAATGTGGCAGATCCCTTGTGTTTTTGGACCCTGACCCCGCCGATCTGCGTGAGGGGTGCCACCGAATGGCAAAAATGTCGCAAATCCTTTGTGTTGTTGCACCCTGGCCCTACGGATCTGCTTCACAGACGCCACCGAATGTCAGAAATGTAGCAAATCCTGTGTTTTTGGACCCTGACCCCGCCGATGGAGTGCCACCGAATGTCAGAAATGTAGCAAATCCCCTGTGTTTTTGGACCCTGACCCCGCCGATCTGCGTGAGGGGTGTCAGGAAATTTGAGAAAAGTGGCAAATCCAATGTGTTTTTGGACCCCGACCCCGCCGATCTGCCTGAGGGGTGCCATCCAATTTTTGGAAAGTGGCAAATCCTGTGTTTTTTTGGACCCTGACCCCGCCGATCTGCGTGAGGGGTGCCACCCAATTTTTGAAAAGTGGCCAATCTCTTTGGTTTTTGGACCCCGACCCCGCCGATCTGCGTGAGGGGTGCCACCCCCAAAAAAATTCTGAGAACCGTTTTGTGGCCGAGGTAAAAAAATGCCCGTTCTGGGCCTCGCCCCCTCGCGCGGTCCATCAGCAAGGAACAGTAAGCAGCAAGAAATCAAAACAAGGAACAGGAAGCAGCAAGAAATCAACAAGGAATCAACAAGAAATCAACAAATCAACAGTAAGCAGCAAGAAATCAACAAGAAACTGTAGCAGTGGAACCTGGAAGCTGCAACTGGTACAGGAAACTGCGAAGCTTAGCCCTACAGCCTGGTGGCCCCACAAGGGGGCCGGCGGATTCTTGATTTCTCGTCCAGACTCCGCCTGTAGGAGGACATGCCCGACCTGAATCAAGTCGGTCTCGTCGCACAACCAGGCGTTCTGGACGGCCTGGGCGTTGTGTCGGAGATTTCCCAACGGGAGCCTGCAGTTTCCAATGGTTGCACGGGTGGAGTTCGACTCGTTTTCGAGACGTGCTCTCGCATGGACACCGCGCATATGCGGCGTAGAAGTTTCAGGACAACCGATTGCCACCAGCACCTGCACAAGGATCAGCAGGAGAAGGACCATGATAATTATTGATATTATGATGATGTGTACTATGATGATGCTGATGCTGATGATGATGATGCCGATGATGATGAAGACTATGCTGATGCTGATGCTGACGCTGATGATGATGATGCTACTGGTGCTGATGATGATGCTGCTGGTACAGATGATGATGATGATGATGATGATGATGATGATGATGCTGATGCTGATGCTGATGCTGCTGCTGATGATGATGATGATGGTGATGATGACGATGATGATGATGATGATGCTGATGATGATGATGACGATGATGATGATGATGATGATGATGATGGTGATGGTGATGGTGATGGTGATGGTGATGGTGATGGTGATGGTGATGGTGATGTGATGGTGACGAGGAGGATGAGGAGGAGGATGAGGAGGAGGAGGAGGAGGAGCTGGTGGAGGAGGAGCTGGAGAAGCAGCAGCGTGAGACCGCCTGAGGAGTTGGCCAAGTATTTCAAGGGCTGGACGGAGAAGTACCCGCTGGTGTCAATCGAGGCACGGCGCCGTGCTGGGGGGGCACCCTCAAGGATCGAGGCTCTTGGGATCGAGGGTCGACTTGTCAGTCCATGAGTTGCATGCGTTTCGCATCTTGGTAGTCTGCGTCGCAGTCTGCTGTCTCTCGGCGATCGTCAGGGCGCTCCGAGCGACTCCTGGCCACAGGGAGAGCGTTGCCCACAGTGCCTGTCGTCGGGAGACGCTCTTGAGATTGAGGATCGAGGTTCGAGGACCGAGGTTCGAGGATCGAGGCTCGAGAATCGATTATGTTTTTTGAAGTGTCTGGTCATCCTTGGTCTTGGCATCGCTCGGACGTCTGCATTTTTTCTCGGCGAGGACCATCGAGGAGCATCCTGGATCATCGATCAAAAAAAAACAACGCGCACGGAACCGAAAAAAGCACGGGGAGTGGACGTCCGAGCCATGGCGAGATGATCGATTCTGTTTTTTGAAGTGTCTGGTCTCCCGTGGTGGTCCGAAGGCCGCCGGTTCTCTTCTCGAAGAGGAGGAGGAGATGGAGGAGGAGGAGGAGGAGGAGGAGGAGGAGGAGGAGGAGGAGGAAGGCAGAGCAGGAGGAGGAGGAGGAGGAGATCGACGACGAGGAGGAGGAGGAGGAGGAGGAGGAGGAGAGTAGGAGGAGGAGGAGGAGGATCGACGAGGAGGAGGAGGAGGGGCGGAGGCTGAGGAGGAGGAGGAGGAGGAGGAGGAGGAGGAGGGCAGAGCACTGCCCCGCGATGTGCGCAATTTGTGCGCGATGGGCGTGCGTCGCCACCAGGGAGCCCCGCTGGCAGTGTAGCGCTTGGGTGATAGGGGCGCGATGTGGAAAGGGTGCGAGCATCACCGCCCAGGTGCGAGTCTGCTGGGTCGAGGGAGGGCAGGGTGAGACAAGGGTGACGTTTTTGCCTTTTTCGCCTCCGAGGGGCCTCCTCGTCGCCACGGCTGGACGCAGCGTGAAAAATCGGTGCGTTTGGACCCCGGGAGGGGTCCGGGGACCGATTTGGAGCCGATTGGGCCACCGTTGTCTCACGGCCGTTGTCTCACGTTGCCTCCCTTCTCTTCACCGCTTTTTTCCCCCCCGCTTTCCCCTTTCCGTCTTCCTACGTAATACACTTTTTTTTCTTTGTATTTCTTCAAGGCTATTATTAGACCTTCTGTTTTCTCGAGTAGTTTTAACTATCTAATGTTTATTTTTTTTTACTTTTCTCAAGCTTTTTTTCTTGTTCAATAGGGGATATTATTTTCTCTTTTTTTCCTGTTTTTTTTTCCCTTTCCTCAATTTAGGTTTCTGTATTCCTCCGATGGGACGATCGCGTCGAAGTGGGCAAGGAGAGAGAGGGTCATGTCACGATTGTCCCCCCCCACAGCAGCTCCTGTTCGTCTTGGGGGCAGGACTCGCTGTCCGCGCCGCCGCGGGCGCTGCTCCTCGAAGGCAAGGCGCCGCCCGCCCGACGGCGGCCGCTGTCGGTTTTGTTTTGAACGGCGTTTGTTGTTGGGCATTGCGCCCATTTTTTCCGCGTGTGCCCATTTCGGGCGTCCGCAGCTTGGTTCTTTGCGGGGGCCGCCATCGAGCCCGGGACCGTCGAGAAGCGACCCGCGGCAGCAACCGGGGATGGGTTCGAAAGCTCCGGGGCCAGCGCAGTGGAAGTCTATTGATGGAGAGGAAGCATGCTGCCAAACAATATCCAGATGTCTAAAATATGTTTCAAACATGCTTTAAATATGTTAAAGACATGCTTGGAAACATTTTTAGACTCTGCTTTACACATTTTAAACACATCTTTAATTCGATGATAGGACTGTTAGAGTCCATTGAATTGGCATCCACAAGGCCAGCGTTGTCAAGAATCTGCGGCGCCAGGTCTTCTTTCAGGACTGCGTTGTCTTCCGAGTTTGAGCCTCCGCACCCTGGGTTCGGGCCCCAGGACCCCCAAGACACAGGACACAATTCACGAAACACACTATATTCTCCCATCCTCCGTTCCTGGACGACGGCCGAAGAAGAGAACAGGAGCAATCAGGCCCCCCCCAAAACAAACAAATAAGCACTCGTAGACTTTCGGAGGTCCGCGCGGCCCTCCGAAAGCCTGTGCTCATGCTGCGTTTTTTATCAGTTCTCCTGCTCTTCCGCCTTGGACGACGCCGGTCAAAAAACAGTATGCGGCAATTTTGTGTTTTCATTTTTTTTTATACTTAGTAGAGTATTCTGTTAGTTTTATATTTTCTTTCGTTCTCACTTATGACAGAGAACTTTCATATTTCCCCCTGTCTTATATGTAACTTTTCATAGTCAGTAGTTTATTAATCTTTATCTTTTTTTATTAATTTTTCCTTTTTTTATGGTAATTCTACTTTTAGTTGTACTTGTATTCTCTGCTCTGTTTCTTTCTATTCGTCTTTTTTCTTTCTTTATTATTGTTTTTTTTTTTTTTCCTGTTCATTTTTTTTTTTTTAAATTTGTTTTTTGTCTGTTTTGTTTTTTTTTTTTACTTTGTTTTTTTTTGTTTTTTTTACTTTAGGGGGGATAATTGGCTCAGGGCGGAATGCATTCACCTGGCGAACGATCAACACACATATCCATAGGGGTGGCGGAGGGGGCTATAGTTAAGTCGGGGCCTGTCCCTCTACAGGAGGAATATTCAAAAACAGTACAAACATAGTCTGGGGACGATGTTTTGAGTATTTTTGATGATTTTTGGGGCATCTTTGGGGTATCTTTGATTTTTCGCCCAACATCCCCCTGTAGGGGGACAGGCCCGACCAAAGGCTACGGGTGCGTGTTGTCGGATGGAGGTCCCCGCTCGAGCGGGAGCGTCCCCAGGGTCCGACCACACGCACCCATGCCCACAGCCAGTCCCCTTCCCTCCGAGTGTGAGTGTTGCTCGTTCGTCATTGGCCAGCGATCGCCCACTCATCGCTGATGGGGGCCCCATAGCCCCGCGCCGCCCAGGAACGGGCGGATTCGCTATCGGGCGCCTGTCGCCCACAGTCGGACCGAGGTATCAGATCGAAGCCGTTCCGGGGAGGGTGCCGTTCTTCGTGCTTGTTGAATGCTGGAGCATCCTGGGGAAGGCACCCTCGGCTGTTCTGCTTGGGTTGGCCGACGCAGGGCCTCGTGTTCTCGAGGGATGTTCTTCTGGCCTGCGTCCGACTGCATCTGCGGGCGATGTATCCCGGGAGGGGAGACCACACACAGGCACAACGAGTCGTCGATTCCTCGGGAGATGCGGGGACAAGATGGGAAGTGGGGGGGAAGACGACAAGCCCAGAACATACAGGAACGTAGGGCGGGCTCCTGGGGTTCGTGCGCATTTTGAGTCGTGTGTCCCTGGGCCCCTTCGGTATCGCCGCTTCCAGGTCAAGCGTTCCCCCCCCCACTTGAGCCTGACTCCGCGTGCCGCTGCCCCTCGGAGACGGAGCCGCCCAGGACCCCTTCGACCAGGACGAGTGGGACGGCTACAGGCAGTTCACCGCCGAGATCGGCGGCAGCGTCCAGGCGGGGCGGCCAAGCTCTCTGCCGTCCTCTCCCACTCGGGACGTGCGTCTGTCTGTCTGTCTGTCTGTCTGTCTGTCTGTCTGTCTGTCTGTCTGTCTGTCTGTCTGTCTGTCTGTCTGTCTGTCTGTCTGTAGGGGGGTCGGTCGGTCTGTCTGTCTGTCTGCCTGTATGCATGCATGCATGTGTGCAAGCATGGATGTAGGTAGGTCGGTCGGTAGGTAGGGAGGTAGGTAAGTATGCATGCATGCATGTATGCATGCATGCATGCATGTATGTATGTATTTAGATAGGTCTGTCAGTCTGTCTGTCTCTCTGTAGGTAGGTTGGTAGGTAGGTAGGTCGGCATATATTTCTGTCTGCCTGTCTGTCTGTCAGTCAGTCAGTCAGTCAGTCAGTCTGTCTGTGTGTCTGTCTGCATGCATGTCTGTCTGTTTGTCTGTCTGTCTGTCTGTCTGTCAGTCTGTCTGTCGGTAGGTATGTAGGTAAGTAGGTGTGTATGTCTGCATGTTTGTCTGTCTGTCTGTCTGTATGAATGAATGCATGCATCCATGTAGGTAATACGTATGTATACATGGATGTAAATATACCAGTGTTTATGTATGTATGTATGTCTGTATGTATGTATGTAGGTAGGAGGTATGCATACATGCATGTATACATGCATGCATGGAGGTAGGTAGGCCGGTCGGAATGTGTGTAGGTAGGTAGGTAGGTATGTGTGCATTCATGTAGGTATGTAGGCATGCCTATATGTATACATGTATGTAAGTATGCATGTACGCATGCACGGATGTATGCATTACTATACACATGTGTGTATGCATGTATGTATATATGCACGCATGCATGCATGCATGTATATGTGTATGAATGTGTATATGTATGCATGTTTGCACGCGTATTTGTATATGTGTATGCATACGTGTATGCATGCATGCATGTATGTATATGTGTATGCATGCATGTATGTATGCATGCATGTCTGTATGTAACTAAGTATGGACGTACATACGTAAGTATGACGGTGTATGTATGTATGTATATATAGTTGAGTATGTAGCTATGTAGGTGTGTATGCAAGCATGTATGTATGTATGTCTATGTATGCATGCATGCATGCATGCATGCATGTATACATGTAGGTAGGTATGTATGTAGGTATATGTATATGTATTTGTATATGTAAGTGTATGCATACATGCGTATACGTATATGTATATGTATATGTATAGGCATAGGCATAGGTATATCTATATGTATATGTACATGTACATGTATATGTGCATGTATGTGCACGTGTATGTGTATGTGTATGTGCATTTATATGTGTATGTGTATGTGTATGTGTATGTGTTTGTGTATGTGTATGTGTACGTGTATGTGTATGTGTATGTGTATGTGTATGTGTATGTGTATGTGTATGTGTATGTGTATGTGTGTGTATGTGTATGTGTATGTGTCTGTCTGTCTGTCTGTCTGTCTGTATGTATGTATGTATGCATGTATGTATGCATGCATGCATGCATGTATGTATGTATGTATGTATGTATGTATGTATGTGTGTGTATGTATGAAGGTACGGATGTCTCTCTGTCTCTTTATCTTCCTTTCTCCCTCTCTTTCTTTCAATATCTATCTCTATAACTTTATAGTCATCGGGGCACGGTCGGGAGCCTTCGCCCAGCTGCCCCGTGTCGCCATGGGTGCTCCGGGCTCCCCGCGGACCCTCTCCAGTGGCTCGAGACCTACCCAGACGGCCTTCAGTGGCGTCAAAGAAACACCAGAAGGCTTCGAGATGCACCGCGTGGCTTCCTGATGGCCCCAGACAGCTTCAAGACGGCCCAAGAGGACTCGACGAGCGCTCCCACTGATTATCCTCAGTTTTTTTTTTTGCTATGTTTTCGGGGTTCTCGACTTCTCGAGTTTCCGACGCTCCACGAGCTCCCAAGAGGCCCCCAAGACCGCCCCAAGACGGTCCCAAGGCGTCCCCAAGAGCGGCCCGAGAGCAGGAGCCCGAAGCGACACTTCGGGCCTTCCGTCCCAGGATGCCCCCCCAGACGGCACACGAGGACTCGACGAGCGCTCTCATAGGGCCTCAAGGGGCAACAACCAATGATTCCGGGTAGGTTTTCGACTGTTTTTGGGGTTCTCGACTCTTTGAGCTTCCGACGCTCCACGACGTCCCAAGAGGCCTTCAAGACCGCCCCAAGACGGGCTGAGAGGCCCCCAAGAGCGTCCCAAGACGGCCCAAGAGGGCCCCAAGACGGCCCTAAGCCCCAGACGGCAACGGCCCCAAGACGCCCCCAAGAGGGGCCCGAGAGCAGGAACCCGAAGCGACTATTCGAGCATTCCGTCCCAAGAGGCTTCCAGACGGCCCAAGTGGACTCGACGAGCGCCCCCAAGTGGGCCCCATGGAGTAAAAACCAATGATGTGTCAACGGCTTTTACTGTTTTTTGGTTTCCCCGAGAGGCTCCCAAGACCTCCCCAAGACGGCCCAAGGGGCCCCCAAGAGGGCCCGAAGACGGCCCACGAGGGCTCCAAGACTGTCCTAGAGGCGCCCCCGATGACCCAAGAGGGCCCCAAGACGGCCCCAAAAGGGGCCTACGAGCAGGAGCCCGAAGCGACTATTCGAGCATTCCGTCCCGAGATGCCCCCAGGAGGTCCGAGGAGACCCCCAAGAGGCCCCCAAGAGCCCCCTAGGAGAACCGCAAGCCGCCCCGGGAGACGTCCCTTAGCACTGCTACGAAAGCCCCAACACACCGAATTATGATCCGCAGGTTTTTTTGACGGATTTGCCAGTTTCTTACTTTTTCCGCTTGCTCATAGTGAGGATGTCTCGAGCGGGGGCCCCGTTTGTGAGTGAACCGCGAGGGGAGCTTCCGTCCTATGGGGCCCGGGCTTCAGGTTCGTGATCCGAGCGGGTCATCGGCATACTTTAGCAGGCATAGCACTTGAGCACCCTACGGGGGCAATTTGTGAGGATGTCTCGAGCGGGGACTCCATGTTAGTAATCCGAGCGGGTCATCGGCATCCTCTTAGCAGGCATAGCATTTGAGCACGCCAGGCAACAAATCGTGAAGATGTCTCCAACCGCTTCTCGTTACTCCAGGCCCCGCAGCTGACACTTTCGATGACACTGGGTGCCCGCTTTCCCTGCTGCTGGCGGCGATTCAGTGATCTGGCCCGGTGCGGGCCTGGGGCGGTTGAAGCCTACCTTCCGAGGTGCAGTATGAATGTTCGGCCACATGAAGCATGACAGCTCGACAAAAAAACAACTCGTGCAGATGTCTCGGGCGGGGGCCCCGTCTGTGAGTGACTTGCGGCGAAGTCTCGAGCGGAGCCTCTCTCCCTGTGGGGCCCTCGCTGCATGTTAGTAATACGAGCGCGTCAGCGGGGGCCCCGTCTGTGCGTGAATTGCGAGGAAGTCTCGAGCGGAGCCCCCCTCCCTGTGGGGCCCGCGCTTCACGTTGGCAATCCGAGCGGGTCATCGGAACACTCTGAACAGGCATCGCACTGGAGCGCCCCAGGGAGGATCGGCGCTCTTCGCGTAGGGGATCGGCTACAGAACTGATGTGCTCCAAGAGTGAATATCTCCGACGACAGATCAGTAGATAACAAGCGAAGTTCGTAGAATAACCCCAGAAACTAATAATCTACGGACTCGATACGCATGTTAATCATTGAGACTCGCGAACTAGTGTTTGTACACATAAAGAAAGAGAGGTTCGATGACATAAGCATAATAAGCTCGGAGGTCCGCGCGGGATTTCTCGGATCGGCGCTGGGGCCCCCAGCGGCGCCTCGGCGCCGCCCCTGGCGCGCTCCGCGCGCCAGGGAGGGGGGTCCAGCGCCGATCCGAGAAATCCGCGCGGACCTCCGAGTTTTTATGTTTATGCCACTTGTTGTTCCCCTAGCGAAGCACATCCATGTTGGGGCAAATCAGGTCTGTAGTCGATCCCCTACTCGAGCTCTCCAGGCCCTGCCTGGCGCACCCTCTCTTCCCGGGAGCCGGCTCCCGCCGAGCGTGAGGATGTCTCGAGAGCGGGGGTCCCGACGGCGAGTGGACCGCGATGGAGGTCTCCAGCGGGAGCCCCTCTGCGTGGGCGCCCAGTCTCGCGCCTTGCAAGCACGTCGACTTCGGCACCGCCTGATCCCGAGGCTTTGCCTCCTCCCGGCCTCGCCCTGAGGCTGCGCTCTCCCCCCTTCCTCCCCCTCTTTGTTAACTCAAGCTTCGCGCGGCCCGCGAAGCTTCAACCGGAAGAGGTGCGCTCTCGACCCGCGAATCGAAGTGTGGGCGCCCAGGGAAATCGACCTGCGCGCCGTTGCAAGATGGGGCGGGGGAGGAGATGGATGGGGGAGTGGAGGCAGGAGGACGAGGAGGAGCAGGCAGAGCAGGGGGCGGGAGGAGGGCCTCCGCCATGGCGAACCTGCGACGGGCGATGAGGAGACACGAAGAGATCACCTGCGCTCGCGACGACGACGATGGACATTACTTCCAGGCTAGTTCGGGAGATTATCGTGTGGGGTCCCACTGGCGGAGTAAGGCTGAATCCCCTACATCCTAATTGGAGTTTTTCTTTCCTCTGCACACACACACCTCGCGTATGAAAATTATACCATCGTCTCTTCCTCCCTCTCTTCCTCGTCGTGATCATCACCGCGCATACATGTACACACGCTCTCGTTCAAAAACTCAGGTGCATACGCTCTTACGGCACAAGTCTCGAGCGGGAGCTTCGTGTGTGAGTGACTTGCATGGAAGTTGCGAGCGGGAGCCCCCTCCCTATGGGTCTCGCATCTCATTTTGTTAATCCGAGGCTGCCATTGGAATGCTATGCAAAAACACTGGTTCGGGGTTGGGAGCCTGAATCCCAAAAAAGTCTCGAGCAGTAGCCTCGTCTGTGAGTGAATTGCGAGGAAGTCTCGAGCGGGACCGCTTCCCATTGTGGGCCTACATATCATATTTGTAATTCGAGGCGGCCATCGAAGTAAATTGTAAACACACAGGTTTTGTGACACCTGAGACTTTGGATCCCGAGGAAATCTCGAGCGGGAACCTCGTCTGTGAGTCACTTGTGACGAAGTCTCGAGTGGGAGCCCCTCTCCTATGTGGTTAATATTTGAAAGCCGGACAAACGTACAGGTTTAGTGACACCTGGGAGCCTAGATCCCGAGAAAGTCTCGAGCGGGAGCCTCGCCTTTAAGTGAATTGCGGGGGAGTCTCGAGCGGGAGCCTCCCCTCCCCCTTGTGGCCCGCAGCTCATGTTGGTAATGCGAGGCGGCCGTCGGAATGCCATTACAAAAACGTAGGTTTGGTGACACCTGGGGGCCTGAGTCCCGAGGAGGTCTCAAGCGGGAGCTTCGTTCCTGAGCAAGTTGAGAGGATGTCTCGGGCGCTGACTCGTGTGTGAGAAGATCGTGGGGGAGCTGTGTGGTCCCCAACCCCAACTGGTAATCCGAGGTGGCCATTGGAGTATAGTGTGAAAGCATTGGAGGACACCCGGGAGCCTGCATGCCGAGGAGGTCTCGAGCGGGAGCCTTGTCTGTGAGCGAGTTGCGACGAGGTCTCGGGCGGGAGCCTCGCTCCTGAGCGAGCTCGGAGAGGGCGTCTCGAGCGGGAGCCTCGTCGGCGAGGGAGTCGCGATGGGGTCTCGAGCGGGAGCCCTCTCCCGATAGGGGTCCCCGTCTCACGCTGGTCATCCCAGGCGGCCACTGGGAGACCGGGAGCCTGAATTCCGAGGAAGTCTCGAGCGGGAGTTTCGCTCCTGAGCACATTGAGAGCACGTCTGGGGCGCTCGCCTGTGAGTGAATCGCGGGGAAGTCTCGAGCGGGGGCCCCTTGCTACGGCGCCCCCGCTTTATGATGTTGGCAGTCCGAGGCGGCCATCAGAATTCTTTGCGAAAGCATCGGTTTGGTAACACCTGGCAGCGTGAATCCAGAAAGTCGCGAGCGGGAGCTTCGTTCCTTTGTCGAGCGTCCTTTGTAACCCGAGGCGGTCATCCTCAATCAAGCTTGTAAACGTCGGCAAGAACCAGCAAATACCAGACAGAAAGAGGAGTCTCCGTAGTTACGAGGATGACGATGATGATTACTTCCAGATTCGTTTGGAAGATTCTCATGTGGGAAAGAGCGCGTTCTGTGGTCGCTTGGAGGGGCACCCCCTCCCCTGCTTCCCCTCTCCTCGGGCCGGCGAGTTGTGGTGGTGGTTGTGGTGGTGGTGGTGGTTGTGTGGTGCTGTTGGTGGTGGTGGTGGTGGGTTGAGGCGGTGGTGGTGGTAGTAGAGGTGGTGGTGGTGGTAGTGGTGGTAAGTGTCGCTGCGTTCCGCCGTCGCCGGCGCCAGCGCCGGCGGGAGGGGGGGGGAGGGGGGGAGTCCGGCGCCAAGGGGGGGTGGTGGTGGTTCGGGAGGGGGGGGTTTGGGGGGGAGGGGAGTCCCCCTGGTTTTGATCGACGGCGCCGAGTGTTGAGGGGGGGAGCACCCCCGGGTTCGAAACGCGCCGCCGAATGTTCCTCAGGCAAGCGCCCGTGAAACGCGTTGTCTCTCATGTGGGGTCCTACCGTCTGAGTACTGTAGGGTTTCCCTGCCCCCGTGAATATCCACAGAGATCCCCAGAACGCGCTGCGGCTCCAGACGATCTCTCGTACTGCATCGGCCGACGACCCCTCCTGCTGATGACCAGGATCTGGCTGGACGGGGCTCAAGACAGTTGTGGGTCTACCGGATGCTGTCCGTGGCGTTGCCTGCCTGGCTAACCGTGCTTGTTTCCCCGGCTCCGGCTCAATCCGCGGAGGAGCGGAGGCGGAGGCAGAGGCGGAGGCGGCGGAGGAGGAGGAGGAGGAGGAAGAGGAAGAGGAGGAGGAGGAGGAAGAGGAGCAGGAGCAGGAGGAGGAGGAGGAGGAGGAGGAGGAGGACGGAGGACGGAGGACGGAGGACGGATGATGATGATGATGATGATGATGATGATGATGATGATGATGATGATGATGATGATGATGATGATGATGATGATGCTGATGCTGATGATGATGATGATGATGATGAGTGATGATGAGTGATGATGATGATGATGATGATGATGATGATGATGATGATGATGATGATGATGATGAGATGATGATGATTGATGAGGTAGGAGGGTGTGATGATGGATGCTGAGCGCATGATGATGATGATGATGATGATGATGATGATGATGATGATGATGATGATGATGATGATGATGATGATGATGATGATGATGTGATGATGATGGATGATGATGATGATGATTGATGATGATGCAGGATGAGATGATGATGATGATGATGATGATGATGATGATGATGATGATGATGATGATGATGATGATGATGATGA
>CAUYUJ010014757.1:173300-205800 GCA_963575745.1 Prorocentrum cordatum | reverse complement strand
GAATGGGTACAATGCCCAGCAGCAGTTCCTGTCCGTTTTGAACAGAACTTGCTGTCCGCGCCGCCGTGGCCTGTGTCCACTTGAGACAGAAGACCGCCTGCCCAACAGCGGCCGTTGTTGGTTTGGGGCAACATTTGTTGTTGGGCATTGTGCCCATTCTTTCCGTGCCCATTTCGGGCGTCCAAATCGGGGGGGCGCCTCACCGGTTGGCCGCCGCGGCCGCCAACGCGTGCTGCTCTCGAGGAGAAGCCGATCCCCAGGGGAAGGGATGGAGGCCCCCCAGATGGTGTCCGAGTAGACTGGGCTGGAGGATCGCGCCGCTGCGGCCAGCGCGTGTTGCTCTCGAGGAGAAGCCGACCCGAGGGGAAGGGATGGAGGCCCCCCAGATGGTGTGCGAGCATATTCATCGACGATGCGCCCCGCTGTGGCGCCCCTCTCGTCTCCGCGCCGACGCTGGCAATGCGATGCATCAGCGATGCGGCGCAATCCTCCGACCCCATCTGCTCGGACCCAATCTGGGATGCCTCTGGGAAAAGACCTCGAGGATCCTCGAGGAGCCTCGACGATCTCGAGGCTCCTCGACGATCTGGAGGATCGTCGACGAACTCGAGGCCCCTCGATGTTCCCGAGGAGCCTCGAGGCCCCGCGACGACCTCGAGGCCCCTCGGCGACCTCGAGGGGCCTCGAGGCCCCGCGACGACCTCGAGGCCCCTCGACGATGTCGAGGAGCCTCGAGGCTCCTCGAGATCGTCGGGGGGGCCTGGGGCCACCTCGCCCCCCTCGGCGCGCCCCCGCGGCGCGCCGCAGAGGGCCCCGCGCCGGGCACGGCCATGCGCGCGGGGCACGGCGGCCGCCTCGCCGGGTGAGCGGCGGAAGCCTCGCGTCGAGTCGGGCATCTGCACGAACGAGATGGACACGGAAAGAATGGGTACAATGCCCAACAGCAGTTCCTGTTCATTTTGAACAGGACTCGCTGTCCGCGCCGCCTCGGCCTGTGTCCATTTGAGACAGAAGGCCGCCAAACCAACAGCGGCCGCTGTTGGTTTGGGACAACATTGGTTGTTGGGCATTGTACCCATTCTTTCGGTACCCATGTCGGGTGTCCAAAGGGCACGTCCCTCTACCGGAGGAGACTTCGAATATAGGCGAAAATTCGTGTGGGGACGATCCGATTTGTCTTCCAAACTTCGCCTGTAGATGGACATACCTGACCTAAGCCTCACGGGGCCGACGGCGCATTCGCGCGGACAGTCGCACCCGATGAGAGGGATGGGTACTGTCGGACCGAGGTCTTTTTCGGTGTTCTCGTAGTTTCCTGTCGGCTTTCCGCCCTCGGGATGCGTTCCAGCAGCTGCGCCTCGCCGAGAGCGTTCTAGGGGTGCCCGGAACGTCCCGAACGGCCACCGGAGAGCCGAGTTATGACCTACATACCGAATTCGGCGGCGCGCCCGGGGGCTACAGCCGAACCCGATGAGAAGGGTCGGGAGGCAAAACCACCCAGACCCCGACAATTGGCGTTTACTAAGCGGCCCTGGGCGTTTACTAGGCAGCCCTGCCCTGTTCGATTCCTTCCTTGGGTGCGTTTACCAAGCGGCTTTGCTCGTCGGGGTGCTTGTGATGATGGGGGGGGATTTTTTGCCTTCTACTAACGGGTCCGACGGCGCATTTGCGCGTACAGTCGACCCCGATGATGAGGATGGGTGCAGTCGGGCCGAGGTAAGAACCCTCAGATCCTGGCGCTGCAGTTTTTTTTGAACACTCGGCGTTTTCGCTCAACTTCGGGCCCCGGGACCCTCACGGATCGACCTTGGCTCGAAGATTGCCGCAGGAAGATAGGGTGGTCCCCAAACGTGGTGGTGAGAACACCCGGTGGTGAGTTTTGGGCGATTTGGGTAATGGTTTTCGAGCGCTGGCTGGCCCAAGAAACGCAAAACCTCGTGGCGACCGCGTGTCCCCAAACCCGGTGGTGACCCAGAATTATTTTTTGGGGGAATCGGGGTCACCACCGGGTGTCTCACCACCTGGTTTGGAGACCGCCAAATTGACGCAGAAAGATGGGGTTTGGGGCTCCGGTCGCGGTTCTTCACGACGTTGCAGCCTGTCGGGCCTGGGTCGCGGAGGAGCTGTTCGGGGCCGAGGCCCGCCGTGGCCTGCAGCGCCCCGTCGTTGCTCAGCCTGCTCTTCGGGTGGAGGCGCGGTGGCTGCATCAGCCAGTAGTCAGATTTTTCTTTTTTTAGAAGACGCGTCATTATTTAGGAAAAAGTAATGGAGAAACAATCCTAAAGACAATAAAAAGGAGGAGGAGGAGGAGGAGGAGGGAACGGGAATTGGGGGATGATTATGGAGGAGGAGAGGAGGAGGAGTGTGCCGCATCGAATGCAGCTCCGCGCGGATGATCCCCGGATCGGGCGGCCAGGCCCCCCCCCTCCCCACGCGGAGCGCGGCGGCGGGAGCCGAGGGGGCGCGGCGCCGGAGGCGCGGCGCCAGAGGCGCCGCCAGTGGCCTGGCATCGCTCGGACGTGTGTATTTTTTTCTCGGCGAGGACCCTTGAGGACGATCCTGGACCATCGAGCAAAAAATACACGCACGAACCCGAAAAATGCACGGGAAATGGACGTCCGAGCGACGGCGAGGTGGGGCCCGTCGCCGATCCAAGACATCCGCGCTGCGCTCCGAAGGTTCATACAGCAGGGCCGACGTACAAGGTCGAGGTCGTTTTGTCGCAGGCCCAGGGGTTGACACCAGCAGTAAGATCGGCGGTGTGCCTCCACCGAGGGACGGAGATCCCGATCTCGGTGCTGGTGGTGATGTTCTGGCTTCCAGGGTGACCGAAATATTACCACCAACACGGGTCTCCAGGATCGTCTTCCCCTTGTGGAGGCAACCCCCTGTTTTGGTGTTGGTGCCCATTTCCAGGCCTCCAATTTTTGGGAGGGTACCCCCAGCGTTCTTCGTGCTCGTTGGATGTTCTCTTGTGCCCTCTCGGGGTGGGTGCCCCCTCGACTGCTCTCCGTGGTGGCCGGCGGAGGGTCTCATGCTCTTGAAGGATTTTTTTTGTTTTAATTTTGATTTTTTTCTGTCGTAGGTCCGACTGTACCCAAGGTCCGTAGCAAGAAGGAGGGGGCCACCGACCCTCCCAGACGAGCAGTTTTTGACCCCTCCCCAAGCCAGCCATGAAAGGGCGGCCTCTTGCCCAGACCCCACTGGAGCCCTCCAGGACAGCTCAAGTCAGACCCCCCCAAGTCAGACCACCGCCCTTTTATTGTAAAATCCGGAGTAGCCTTCCCAAGGGTATCATTGCATCCTTGCCTCTTCGGTCCATCCTTGACCACTTCCGATGGCCAGCCCCTCTCGAGAAGCTCTGACATGCGCGTCCAGGGGGCTTACATCTTTACCGCGCCTCCTTACTGTCACTTTCTTGACTGCAAGCTTCCTCCTAGGCCTCCAGAAGGGGTCCGAGCAGACGGGGTCGAGGGATCGCCAGTGCATCGCCAGTGCATCGGCGATGCGGTTCGATGTGGAGCCCGATGTTTCTCGCGCCGACGTCGCCGACGCACCGCTGACGTCGCCGATGCGTCGGCGATGCATCGGCGATGCGGCGCGATCCTCCGACCCCATCTATTCCAAGCCCATCTAATTAGGAGGAGGAGGAGGTGGAGGAGGAGGAGGAGGAGGAGGGAGGATGAGGAAGGAGGAGGAGGAGGAGGAGGAGGAGGAGGAGGAGGAGGAGGAGGAGGAGGAGAACAGCAGGAGAAGGAGGAGGCCTCTCGGACCCCATCTCCTCGGACCCCCTCTGGGAGGCCTCTCTTCCCGCGCAAGACCGCGGCGCATGAGCGCCCTCTCCTCCGCGCGGTGTGCCGCGCTGGCGGCTCGCGCGAGCCGCGGCGTCGGGCCGCCATGCCTTCTCGTGTGAGGGCCGTTTTTTTTTTTCTTTCCCCCCCCCCCCCCCCCTTCTCTCATGTGCCGCCGCAGCGCGGGCCCCCCGCCTCCGCCGCCGGCCGCGGCTTTGCCCTTCGGAAAGCAAGCTGCGGCTGCTCGGGCAGCCCGCGTTCCCCCGAGCAACCTGCCCCCGGCGCTCAGGCGCAGCGCCCCGCCGTGATGGAGCACGCCGCCCCCACGAGCCGCTTCGGTACTTCCAGGATTCGTATTAAAAGGAGGGGGGCTGGACCCTCCAAGACAAGCCATTTCAGACCGTCCCCCGTGGGAGAACCCAATGGCCGTCACCCCCATACCCTCGTTGGTCTTTCTTAATAAAGTTGTAAGACCCGTCACCCCCTCACCAGCCCATTAGACCTCAACTTTAAAGACCTCAAGAGACCTTGAGTTCGCTATAACCGACCCCTAAAAACTCGAACCCACTCCTGCACACCCACCCTGCCCAAAAAACATCGTCCCCAGACCCCCCAGGCCCTCCAAGATAGCCTGGAAGAGACCCCCCCGAAATGAGACCCCCCTCCCTTTATTACGAAATCTGGAGTAGCAAATCATGGGAGCTTAGTGTACCCTCTTGATTCCATCTTTAGCGTCGATGCGCGTCTAGGAGTCGGCGAGATGGCGCCGATTTAGCGTCGGTTGGCGTCGACTGGCGTCCATTTAGCGTCGATTAGCGTCGACTAGCGTCGATTCGCAAGAGCCGACAAGATGGAGCACGCCGCCCAGGATCGGCGTCACCCCAACGGACTCCCACTATGTGTGCCTCCCTCCCCCGTGGGGCGACGCGCGCACCGAGAAATCTTCTAGTATATGCGCCGTGGCAGGCGCTCTCTGACCACGCCGCTCGGGAAACGATATGCTACAAGATGGTTATGCTATGTGTTCGGGTCGGACGCGCGCCTCCAAGGAGGACATATAGTAGTAGTAGTAGTAGTAGTAGTAGTAGTAGTAGTAGTAGTAGTAGTAGTAGTAGTAGTAGTAGTAGTAGTAGTAGTAGTAGTAGTAGTAGTAGTAGTAGTAGTAGTAGTAGTAGTAGTAGTAGTAGTAGTAGTAGTAGTAGTAGTAGTAGTAGTAGTAGTAGTAGTAGTAGTAGTAGTAGTAGTAGTAGTAGTAGTAGTAAGTAGTAGTAGTAGTAGTAGTAGTAGTAGTAGTAGTAGTAGTAGTAGTAGTAGTAGTAGTAGTAGTAGTAGTAGTAGTAGTAGTAGTATGTCCCTGTGCGTCCCAAGGCCCCCCGAGCGTTGCGGCGATCACGCCGCGTGTCGATTCGGTGTGGTCGGAAATTGGAATATACACATTGCCAGTGGCGGGCTGTTTCTCAATCCTGGGACTTTCTGAGGGTCGGGGACGACGTCTGGGTGATGTGCTGTATACTTTTTCCCCGTCTTCCCGGGGAAACCACGAAAAGTGTATACACCAGGATCCCGTATACACCGTGATCCGTTCTCCTGTGCGAGTTCCAGTGAGGGGCCCGATCGAGCGTCGGTGTATAGATTTCAGCTCCTTAGCTTCAGTGCCAGGAAGGTTTCGACGCTTCTTGGGGGCTCCTCCTGCCTCGGGATGCGCTCCACAGGCTGCGCCTCGCCGCGAGAGCTCCTGAGGTGCCTGGATCGTCCCCGAGGTGCCGCCGGAGAGCCGAGGTGGGGCCCGAAGGCCGGCGTGGTGACCGCACCGCACGGTTTTTTGGGGCTCGGGCCGCTCTCCGAGGACGTCTCGGGCGACCGGGGCCTCCGAGGCCCCGGGCGGTGCGGTGGCGGGCCGCGCGGCGAGGGCCCTTGGGGTTCCGTGGTGGCCACGCGGTCCGCCGCCACGGTTTTGGGAGGAGGAGGAGGAGGAGGAGGAGGAGGAGGAGGAGGAGGAGGAGGAGGAGGGACCCCCGACAGGAGGTGCTGCCGCACCGGCAGCGCTGGAACATCTTCGCGTCCCAGAAACTGTGGGAGATGGCCCCGGAGCTGTGCGCGCGGGGCGCGTCGCACGAGCTGGCGGCGAATGTCATCTACCGCGCGCTGGCGGCCCTGAACTGCAGCTGCCCCAAAGAGGCCGCGCGGAGGAGGCGCGACTTCGAGACAGACCTGTTTACCGCCTGCTCGAACCTCTTCGAGGTGCACTACGTGCACCACGGAGCCGAGAACGTGTTCGGCATCCTCAACGAGAAGACTCTGAAGGAGGTTTCTCCAGCACTGAGGAAACCGAAACGGAAGCTCCTACAGCAAATGGTGATGGATACAATCGAGGAGTGGGTGCAGCTGCACCCTGACTCGTTTAGCCGCATCGACGCGGCCAGGCTGTTTGCGGTGGTGGGCCCCGGAGCCTTCCTGGAGCTCATTCCCCGGCTATCCATCAATGTCAGGGCCCTTCGGCCCGAAGACGTTGAGGTCCTCTTCTACCACCTGGTGGAGGAGAGGAACGACATGTTCAGCACCATCCGTATCGCTGTATCTCAAGGGAGGAAAAACCACCCCGACCCCGATAAGTGGCGTTTACTAGACGGCCCTGAGCGTTTACTGAACAGCCCTGCCCTGTTCGATTCCTTTTTTGGGTGCGCTTGCTCGACGCCTTGCTTGTCGGAGTGCTCATTGCGAGGGTGGTTGTTCTGCTCCCTAGCATCGCTACTCCCGGTCGAAGACATGCAGGCTCCACTGAACGGGAGTGGCTGGTCGCTGCGAAGGGTGCTTGGCCTGATCGAGAAGAAGCGATGCGACCATGCTCTCAGATTCTTCCTCGCCCACCTGGACCCGCCGGAGCTCCTCCACGAGGCGCCGTCACCAAATAGCTTTAAGTCGGGCCTGTCCCTCTTCAGGGGGAATATTCAAAAATATAGTCAGGGGGATCATTTGTTTTAACAGTTTTTTTTTTTTTTTTTTTTGTTTTTACTATTTTTCATTTTTCGTCGAAAATCCCCCTGTAGGGGACAGGCCCGACCTAAAAATAGATGCATGTTCCGAAAGGAAGCAAAAACCCCACAGACCCCGACAGCTGGCGTTTACCAAACGGCCCTTGGCGCTTACCGAACAGTCATGCCCCCCCCCCCGTTCGATTCCTTCCCTGGGCGCGCGTCGCTGCACGGCTTCGCTCGTCGCGGGGTGCTCCTTGCGGGGGCGGCTGTCCTGCCGTCCCAGCAGGAGCATGCAGCATGCAGCATCAGCCTGCGGAGGTTCGCGCGGACTGCAGTCAGGACGCTGAAGGGAGGACCCTTTTGGGCGCAGGACGGGCTCTTGTCTTGTGGGTGCGGATGTCCTGCCATCCCAGCATGAGCATGCAGCATGCAGCATCAGCCTGCGGAGGTTCGCGCGGACTGCAGTGAGGACTCTGGAGGGAGGACCCTTTTGGGCGCAGGACGGGCTCTGGTCTTCGGACGATTCACTCGATTTGGGTCGAGGAGCCCACTCGTGGCCGCGGCTCGCGGTGGCCAGAACAGCCCCTTCTGGAGGGTTTCTTCGAGGGGCTTAGGAGACCAGTCCTCTTCCTCTTCCTCCTGCTCCTCCTCCTCCCTCTCCCCCTCCCCCTCCTCCTCCTCCTCCTCCTTCTCCTCCTCCTCCTTCTCCTCCTCCTCCTCCTCCTCCTCACCCTCCTCGGGTCGCCTACGGCCCGGGGGAAACCGTGCAGCCCCTTCCTTCTTGATTCAGCGTTCCTGATGGTAGCACGATGACCTTACAGTGGAAACCCATGCCAAGAAACACCCTGCTCGCCTCCAGTGTGCCCCGGGTTTCTCGGGTTCCGACGGTTCTGCTACGGCGGCGGCACTGGATAAGGAACGTCTTCCTGGGGGCCCAGACCCTGGCGCATTCCTTATTGTTTCAAGGCGAGGTGACCAGGTGGATGGCCCACGTTTGGCTGCCCATTGGTGGCGAGACCCTGGGTTCCTTATCGAAGGTGTCCTTTTCTAAAACCTGCACCGTATGGGGAGCGCGACGCTCCCGCACCCAAAAATCAACTGGGGTCTCTGGGTTAGGGGGCCACATGCGAACCCTACCCCTACCCCCCACGATTTCTGCGGGGGGGTGGGGTGGGGTTCACTTCGCTCGGGAGCTCCCGAACGAGGCGAACCCCACCCTTCCCCTCAGAAGTCGTGGGGGGGGTAGGGGCAGGGTTCGCATGCGGCCCCCTATGGGTCGGGTTTCCCGTGGGCGGCTTCTTGTGGCCGAGCTGCTCCCGTTTTTCTGGGTCGGCGCTGGGCGCGCCCCCCCCCCCCCCTTGCGCCGGAGCGCGCCGTGGCCAGGAGGGGAAGAAGACACAGACACCCTGAAGCGTCGATCCCCAGGAGAATGGTATGGACAGTGCGGGGAAGGCGAAAACCCCGAAGATATGGGGAATGTGGGGAATCCTGGGATGTGTGTGTCGTTCTTGGTGTGTCCCCTGGGCCCCTCTTCACACGGGGCTGGCGCCAGAGGCTGGCCCGCGGGAGACCCGCGCCGACCCCCGTACAGTGCCGGTTTTAATACATGCTCCGCGTGCGGATCATGTATAAAAAATGCAGGGATTCAGCACTAAAAGCAACGATGAGTTCATGCATAAATTTGTTCCTGAATTAATCATGTATTAGAAATCATATATCCGTAAGGGCTTCGCCCCCTGCCGCCGGCCCCCTCTCTCGGAGAATGGGCCATGGAAGAGCTAAGTCATGAGGCTTTGGGGCTGTCGTGCAGCAGTATCGGAACTTCATGCGAGGCCGATTCGCAATCGGCAAAACCAACTGATCACAAGAGGGGTTACCACACAGGGCGATTGGTAAGACGTGTATGGTTTACGAGCTTGGTTACCACACCTTGGGATTAAAGGGCCGAGGGAGTACTCGCAGTTTGGGTTACCACGTCTTGCGATGGATGTGCGTGAGGGGTGGCACCGAATTTCAGAAATGTGGCAAATCCCCTGTGTTTTTGGACCCTGACCCCGCGGATCTGCGTGAGGGGTGGCACCGAATTTCAGAAATGTGGCAAATCCCATGTGTTTTTGGACCCTGACCCCGCGGATCTGCGTGAGGGGTGGCACCGAATTTCAGAAATGTGGCAAATCCCATGTGTTTTTGGACCCTGACCCCGCGGATCTGCGTGAGGGGTGGCACCGAATTTCAGAAATGTGGCAAATCCCCTGTGTTTTTGGACCCTGACCCCGCGGATCTGCGTGAGGGGTGGCACCGAATTTCAGAAATGTGGCAAATCCCATGTGTTTTTGGACCCTGACCCCGCGGATCTGCGTGAGGGGTGGCACCGAATTTCAGAAATGTGGCAAATCCCCTGTGTTTTTGGACCCTGACCCCGCGGATCTGCGTGAGGGGTGGCACCGAATTTCAGAAATGTGGCAAATCCCCTGTGTTTTTGGACCCTGACCCCGCGGATCTGCGTGAGGGGTGGCACCGAATTTCAGAAATGTGGCAAATCCCATGTGTTTTTGGACCCTGACCCCGCGGATCTGCTTGAGGGGTGGCACCGAATTTCAGAAATGTGGCAAATCCCATGTGTTTTTGGACCCTGACCCCGCGGATCTGCGTGAGGGGTGTCGATTTCGAGCCCCCCCAGCAATTCAGACAACGCGCCCAGGGGACGCTAAAAATCCCGTTTGGGCCTCCCCCCTCCCCCCCCCTCGCGCGGTCAATCAACTAGTTACAGTAACCAGCAAGAAGCAGAACTGTAACACTGGAAACTACAAGCTACAACTGGTACTGGAAACTGCGAACCCGTGCCTCGCAGCCTGGTGGCCCCACAAGGGGGCCGGCGGATTTGAACATCCTATGTATTAAAACCTGCCCTGTATGGACAGTGGGGGGAAGACGAAAACCCAGAATATGTAGGGGAATATGGGGACTCCTGGGATTTGCGTGTCTTTCTTTGTGTGCCCCCTGGGCCCCCCTTCGCACGTGGCTGGCGCCAGAGGCTGGCCCGCGGGAGACCCGCGCCGAGCCCCCGTAGAGGCCGCGCGGGCCTCACCGGGGGAGTTTTTGCTGCTGCTGCTGCCGCGGCGGCTCCAGTCTAAGTGAACTCGCCCCGTGGAGGCGCTGGCCGCCCTCTTACCCGAACCTTCCAGGAGGGCTAACAAAATAGCACCAGGACGCCGACGTCCCAAATCCTGCCGATGTTCGAGGTCTGGGTCTGGAGTGCTATTTTGTAGCACTCTGGAAGCTCAGGGTAGTGGACCCCGGAAACGCCAGGGCGAGGCGAATCCGGCCGTGGCCACGAGGGGTCCAAACGCGCGCCGGAGCCGGCAAACGAAGCGGCAAACGAAGCCGGTCCACAGGACGGCCTTGTCGCTTCGAGGGCCCGCGGAGACCGCCCCGTGTCGGGGGAGGCAGCACGGAGGCTTCGGGTGCTCGTCTTGGGGGCCGTCCTGGGGCCCACCTGGCGGATCTGTTCGGCTCCAGCTCGACACCAGTCCGACTCCGGTTCTGTTCCATCATGATGGGAAAAACACACAGGCACAATTCATCGTCCATTCCTTTAAAAATGATGGGAAAATATGGGAAGTGGGGGGGAAGACAGAAACACAGAAAATATGGGGAAATATGGGGAATATCTTTATTTGCGTGTATATATTTGTGTGTCCTGGGGCCCCTTCATTCCAGTTCGACTCCCGTTCGGCTCAGCTTCGACGCAGCTTCGACGCAGCTTCGACTCGGCTTCGACTCCGGGCGACGGACGTCGGACGCAGCTTCGTCGACGCACGTGGCTCCAGGGAGGTCCCCAGGAGGAGCGTCTGAGAGACCATGACCAAGATGTCTCGGGATCCTTGCCGACGCCGATCCCGGTTCGGGCCCACGTCGGCCTTCGCCGCCCCCCCTCCCGAGCTGGCCCCCCCCCCCGCAGGGCCCATTTCGATCCGATCCATCCGGTTCGACGTCGATTCCGGCCGGTCGGATCCGATTCCATCCCGATATTCCGACGATCCGTTTGCACAGACTAGATGGGCACGGAAAGAAGGGGTACAATGCTCAACAACGGTTCTTGTTCATTTTGAACAGGACTCGCTGTCCGCGCCGCCGCGGCCTGTGTCCATTCGAGACAGGAGGCCGCCTGCCCAACAGCGACCGCTGTTGGTTTGGGACAACACTTGTTGTTGGGCATTGTGCCCATTTTTGCCGTACCCACTTCGGGCGTCCAAAATCCGATGCGGCCCGATGTCTGTACGGCGTTGTTGTGCATCCTGGCGCAGCCGGTCCGATCCGACTTCGATCCTGTGCCGAATGCAGCTCGATCCGATGCCGATGCACGTCTCGATTGGATCCGGTTCATCGATTCGATGCGGGCTGATCTCCAGCGAATGCATCTATACACCACCACCGTGCCAGGCCAGGGCCATCCTGGGCCCCAGGATGGTGTATAGACCCTCCTGGTCTCGGCCAGGATGGCGTATACACCATCCAGGGCCCAGGATGGCCCTGGCCTGGCACGGTGGTTGTATAGATGCTTTCTGCGTATGATGCTGTCCCTATCGTTGCCTTTCGGCATCCATCGGCACCGGCCTGTTCTGCTCCTCCGCCGTGAGGCGCTGGCCGCCCTGCGCGAGGTCGACTTCGACACCGGCCTCGTGCGCGACATGTGGTCGTGCGCGGAGCTCCGGGGGTCTCCGTCTGACCTCTGCCGCCCCGTGGGGAGCTCCACCGAGCCCACCTGCAGGCTCCGCGTGGCGGCCCTGCACCCACTGCGGCGCACCCCTCGCACGTTTCGTGGCCCTGTGGGGAGCTCGGGGTCCGCATGCGTTCCCCGCACCCGATTCGGCACACCTCCCACGCGCTTCGTGGCCCCGTGGGGAGCTCCACCGAAGGCCTCAGAGGCAGGGTCCGCATGCGTTCCCCGCACCCGATTCGGCACACCTCCCACGCGTTCCGTGGCCCCGCAGTGAGCTCCACCGAAGGCTCCAGCGGCAAGGTCCGCATGGCGGCTCCGCAGGTCTTTCCGCACACCCCTCACACGTTTCGTGGCTCCACGGGGACTTGCCCCTCCTTCGTCCGACCTGCTCCGTTGTACTCCCGGACCCGCACATGATTGGGTCCTTCGCCCGGAGATCTTTCCCCAAGCAGTGCTTGCACTCAGGGTTTCCAATTTCCTTCCTAAGGAACTGGGCCTGTCTCTGTCTGGCGGTATGTGGCCGCCACTGCCGCTCCGTCGCCGACTCCTCGCAGCCCTAGATTCTCCTTCCTAAAAACAGAATAGGATCTACCCCCCCCCGGCGTTATCGCCCCCCCTTTCGGATATGTAAATCATATGATTCTGACCACATGTCCTTCCTAACTATGAAATCACAATGTCCCAGGCCAACCGGTATCCCCCCCCCTGAGGTTCCCTTGTAAAAAACACTATGCGGTGACATTTTTTGTTCTAACATAACACTTTTTCGCGAATCCCTTGCAACAAATGGGACGAAGTGCACACGCGCGCGCGTCGTCGCGCGTCGTCGCGCGCGCATGCCGAAATCCTTCAAAAATCTTCGGTGCCGGAAGGATTTAGCAATCGAGTTTCCCAAAAACATACAAAACACAGGGTTTCGTAACACTGATGTGCTAAACAAGCTTACGCGCGAGCTCTTGCGAAATCTTAAGAAAACCACTGGTTTTCAAGATTGTCGCAACATGCTACCCAACGGGCGTCGTGCGCGCATGTCGAAACCAGTCGAACGCCCTTGCGCGTGTGCCGTCGCGAGAATCCTCTGCAAAAATGGGACGAAGTGCAGACGCGCGCGTCGTCGCGCGCGTACGCCGAAATCCTTCAAAACCCATCGGTTTCGGAAGGATTTCAAAATCGCGCGTCCAAAAAACCTACACAAACACAAGGTTTCGCAACACGGATTTTCAACAAAAGCGTGCGCGCGCGCGCTCTTGCGGCGGCGTCGTCGTCGTCGTCGTCGTCGTCGCCGTCCTCCCTCCTCTCGCGTCGTCGTCGTCATCGTCGTCGTCGCCTACGTCGTCCTGTGTCTTTCCTCGTGTTCGTCGTCGTCGTCTTCTTTGGCGTCGTGGTCGTTTCCGTCGTCGTTGTCGCCGTGGTCGTCCTTCCTCCTCCTCCCTCGTCGTCGTCGTCGTCGTCGTCGTCGTCGTCGTCGTCGTCCGTCGTCGGCGTCTCGTCGTCGTCCCTCCTATTTCGTCGCCGTCGTCGTCGCCGTCGTCGTCGTCGTTGTCGTCGTCGTCTCGTCGTCGTCTTCTCTCCTCCCTCGTCGTTGTCGTCGTCGGCGTCGCCGTCCTTCCTCCTTCTTCGTCGTTCTCGTCGTCGCCATCCTCCCTCCTCCCTCGTTGTCGTCGTTGTCGTCGTTGTCGTCGTTGTCGTCGTTGTCGTCGTTGTCGCCGTCGTCGTCCTCCCTCCTCCTTCGTCGTCGTCTTCGTTGGCGACGTCGTCGTCGTCTTCGTCGTCGTCGTCGGCGTCGGCGTCGTCGTCTTCGTCGTCGTCGACGTCGGCGTCGTCGTCGTCGCCGCCGTCGTCGTCGTCGTCGTCGTCGTCGTCGTCGTCGTCGGCCGTCTTGCTTCTCCGGACTTCTTGGGGCGCTCTTGAGACGCCCCCGAGGGCTCCAAGACGACCCCGGAGCGATATTTGTGCTCGGTCCCGCATGGGTTTTGCAAACCAAGTTGCGGGTGGGTGGGTGGGTGGGATGATTGCGCGAGCAGTGGAGTTGACAATTTCAAGTTCGGCAAGTGAGTTGCACCGCATAGATTGCACCACCAATACTGCGCCACATAGATTGCACCACATGTATAGCACACCATAGTTTACACCACATAGATTGCACCACATGTGTTGCACAACGTAGGTTGCACAACATTGAGTGCAACGCATATAGTGTACCACATAGAGGTCATCACATAGCTTGCACAACACACACATATGTATAAGTATGTGTCCACATAAACTGCACCACATACATTTCACATAACATATTGCATCACGCAGAGTGCACAACATGTATTGCACCACGTAGATTGCACCACTCAGATTGCATATCGTAGTTTGCACAACCTGGATTGCACCACGTGATTTGCACCAAATCGACTGCCAGAAACACTGCTTAGGGGCCCACTGGCATGTGTAATGCGTTGGAGGCCTGGGCATCGTTGGCGCCCTCCCAGGAGAGCCTACAGCTGGAGCAGGACACGCGCGCCGGGCGGCCCATCCTGCCCGACATGCCGTCCGTGTGGCCGCTGGTGCCGCCGGCGCAGGTCGCGGGGAACGCTCCTTAGACTCAAGCAGTGGCGAAGCGTCCTGGCTCGCCTATAGCCCTACCAAACAATGTTCTAAGAACCCTTTGTGGTTGCCACGCAATGTTCTTAGAACATTTCTGGCTGGGACTGTCTTGTTCTAACACATCGGGTTTATGTTCTAAGAACCTTGTTTTTTGCTCTTAGGACTTGTTTGGGTTCTCGGAACATTTCGTGGTAGGACTATAGGAATGCCGGGACGGTCGGTCCCTGCTCAATAGACAGCATCGGAACCTCGAGATTCACGCTTCGAGGTGTGGGATCTGGGGACCCAGACATCCAGCCGCTCCAACTTTTCGATGCGTGCGCCCTGGAGATCTGGACCACTTCCCCCCAGGGCCGGTTTTTTTCGTCCCGAGAGTCGTTTTCTGGCGCCAGCGAGGCCCGGCGAGGGCCCCCGGAGGCCGAAAGCGGCCAAAAAATCCCGCCGCTCCCAGTTCTCTCGGAGCGTCGGAGCTCTGGGGGCGAACGTCTTGCAGGCCCTGTCGGGCCCTCTGCCCCCCTCTCGTCACTTCAAGCTGCGCGCGGCCCGCTTAGCTTCGACCGCAACAGGTGCGCTCTCGACCCGCGGATCAAAAAGGCCTTGTCGGGCCTGGAGGCTCGTCGTCGCCACGGCCAGCTCCGCCCCGAGCAGCTCCGCGCCCAGAGCGCAGCCCCCGCGAGACAGGGGCGACGGCTCTGCTGCCCCCGGGGAGAGCCCTCGCCCCCGGCCCGGCCAGGGCGGCGCTGTGCCGAGCCGCCTCCGAAGCCAGACCCCAGACCTCCTGGCGTCGTGAAAAAATCACGACGGTTTTTTTTTCGCTATTTTCGGCCTCCGGGGGCCCTCCCCAGGCCTCGGGAGCGTCAAAAAACGATTCACGACGGGGGGGGGTTTCGCTATTTTCGGCCTCCGGGGAACCTCCCCGGGCCTCGGGAGCGTCAAAAAACGATTCACGACGGGGGGGGGTTTCGCTATTTTCGGCCTCCGGGGAACCTCCCCGGGCCTCGGGAGCGTCAAAAAAGGATTCAGGACGAAGAACCGGTCCAGGGGAAGGGGCCCAGACCTCTGGGGGTCGACGTGGTGAAAAAATCACGACGCCGGGGGTCTGGGACCACGGGCGAGCCAAGACTCTCTCGGAGGTCCGCCCGTGGCCTCCGGGGTCCCTGGGATCCGCGCGACTCGACCTCTTCGACAGCCCGGCGTTTTTCGCATGCCTGCAGGCCTCGGGGCCCTCGCGGATCGGTCCGGCCCGAGCAGTGACGCAGGAAGAGAGGGTTCAGGGCTCCGGGCGTGATTTTTCCACGAAGCTGCAATTCTTTCGCCACGTCGGATCTCAGGGGTCGGCGCTGGACCTTCCTCCCCGGCATGGCCCCTTTTCGCGAGCGCGGGGGCCCCACCGCGTGGGGCGGTGCCAGGGGCGCTGTCCAGGGTTGCGGACATGGGGGGTCCAGCGCCGTCGTCCCTGCGCCGTCGTCGCGCGCGCCCCCCTCTCTTCTCCCTTTTCTTTGCGCTCTTCCTCCTCTTCCGTTGTCTCGCCCCCTTCTCTCCTTGCGTTGCCCTCTCTGCTTCTCTCGAAGAGGAAGAAACGCCGCACGCAGAAGCTTTTGGCGCTCCGTGCGGCTTTCTTGGATCGACGCTGGGGCGCCCCCTGGCGGCGCCTCCAGCTCCGCCCCTGGCGCGCTCCGCACGCCAGGGAGTCCAGAGCAGATCGACCACGGACCCCCTGTTACCCTGAAGTCGGGCGTGTCCCTCTACAGGAGAAATATTCAAAAATACCAAAACTTAGTCTTAAGTCGGGCCTGTCCCTCTACAGGAGGACTAGTCAAAAATAGTAGAAAATAGTCAGGGGAGTTTTTTGACCATGTTTGAATATTTTAGGGTTTTTTTGACTACTTTTTGTTTTTACCTAACAGCGAAGACTGATGAGTTTCTAGTAGGGTCAAAACAGAGCATCATGACTCCCCAGGGGGGTCTGGGCGGGATCCGGCGATCTGCCGGCGCTCTGCCGCCGCCACCCAAATCGCCTGAGACATCCTCGCAAAATCGCTCTTGGCGCTCCCAGAACTCCATTCCCGGGCCACATTTTGAATGCCCGGAGCCAACTGTAGGCCACTTCGTGCTCTTCGACTTCCCAGAACTCCATTCCCGGGCCACATTTTGGATGCCCAGAGCCAACTGTAGGCCACTTCGTGTCTTCGAGTTCTCAGAACTCCATTCCCGGGCCACATTTTGGATGCCCGGAGCCAACTGTAGGCCACTTCGTGGTCTTCGAGTTCCCAGAACTCCATTCCCGGGCCACATTTTGAATGCCCGGAGCCAACTGTAGGCCACTTCGTGCTCTTCCACTTCCCAGAACTCCAAATTTTGAATGCCCGGAGCCAACTGTAGGCCACTTCGTGGTCTTCGAGTTCCCAGAACTCCATTCCTGGGCATGATTTTGAATGCCCGGAGCCAACTGTAGGCCACTTCGTGTTCTTCGAGTTCCCAGAATTCCATTCCCGGGCCATATTTTGAATGCTGAGGCAGGCTGAGGCTGAGGCTGGCAGGCTGAGGCTGAGGCAGGCTGAGGCTGAGGCCGAGGCTGAAGGCAGACTGAGGCTGAGGCTGATGCAGGCTGAGGCTGAGGCTGAGGCAGGCTGAGGCTGAGGCAGGCTGAGGCTGAGGCCGAGACTGAAGGCAGACTGAGGCTGAGGCTGAAGCAGACTGAGGCTGAGGCTGAGGCAGGCTGAGGCTGAGGCTGAAGCAGGCTGATGCTGAGGCAGGCTGAGGCTGAGGCTGAGGCTGATGCAGGCTGAGGCTGAGGCAGGCTGAGGCTGAGGCAGGCTGAGGCTGAGGCCGAGGCTGAAGGCAGACTGAGGCTGAGGCTGAAGCAGCTGAGGCTGAGGCTGAGGCTGAGGCAGGCTGATGCTGAGGCAGGCTGAGGCTGAGGCTGAGGCTGATGCAGGCTGAGGCTGAGGCAGGCTGAGGCTGAGGCTGAGGCTGAGGCAGACTGAGGCTGAGGCTGAAGCAGGCTGAGGCTGAGGCTGAGGCAGGCTGAGGCTGAGGCTGAGGCAGGCTGATGCTGAGGCAGGCTGAGGCTGAGGCTGAGGCTGATGCAGGCTGAGGCTGAGGCAGGCTGAGGCTGAGGCCGAGGCTGAGGCAGACTGAGGCTGAGGCTGAAGCAGGCTGAGGCTGAGGCAGAGGCAGGCTGAGGCTGAGGCTGAGGCAGGCTGATGCTGAGGCAGGCTGAGGCTGAGGCTGAGGCTGAGGCAGGCTGAGGCTGAGGCAGGCTGAGGCTGAGGCGCAGGCTGAGGCTGAGGCAGGCTGAGGCTGAGGCTGAGGCAGGCTGAGGCTGAGGCAGGCTGATGCTGAGGCAGGCTGAGGCTGAGGCTGAGGCTGATGCAGGCTGAGGCTGAGGAGGCTGAGGCTGAGGCTGCAGGCTGAGGCTGCTGCAGGCTGAGGCTGAGGCTGAGGCAGGCTGAGGCTGAGGCTGAAGGCAGGCTGAGGCTGAGGCAGGCTGAGGCTGAGGCTGAGGCAGGCTGAGGCTGAGGCTGAGGCTGAGGCTGAGGCAGGCTGAGGCTGAGGCTGCAGGCTGAGGCTGAGGCTGAGGCTGAGGCTGAGGGCTGAGGCTGAGGCAGGCTGAGGCTGAGGCTGAGGCTGAGGCTGAGGCAGGCTGAGGCTGAGGCTGTGACTGCGACTGCCGTTGCCACTGCGACTGTCATCGCGAATGCGACTACGACTGCGAGAACAGCAGAATTCTACAACTGGATTCTCATCTGAATCTTAAGGGGAATGCTTCCAGATATGCTCCTACACATCGCTGTTAGGTTGCTTTGCCGGGATAAGTCGTCTAACATCCCCCTGTAGGGGGACAGGCCCGACTTATAAGTAGTCAGGGCACGATTCGTCGACCATCTTTTGACTACTTTTAAGTTTTGCCTGGCTATCTGTAGTTCTCGTCCAACATCCCCCTGGGGGAGGACCTGCCCGACCCAAAATGCTACCCGCGCAGCCTGGCCCCGAGGAGGAGGAGGAGGAGGAGGAGGAGGAGGAGGAGGAGGAGGAGGAGGAGGAGGAGGAGGAGGAGGACCTTCCCCTCCGCCTCGAGGAGACACCCTCTTGGGGGGCCGCGGCCCTCCTTGCCTCGGCCTCCCCCCGGGGGGCGGCCGCCTCCGCGTGCCCCCGGGGGCCGCCGCGCGGACGGGCCGGGGCGGTCCGGCCGCGAGCCCGTGCCAGGGAGCACCCTGCCTGCCTCTCCAGGGTGCCCTGGGCTTCTGGGGCTCCGATGGTCTTGCCGTGGGATCACCACCTACCAAACCACCCCAACCCAACCCGAAGGCCTCAACTTGCCCTCCATTTCCAGTGGGAGGGGGGATCGGGGAACATCGAGAAAACACATACCGAACCCGTACCCCCCCCAACCCGAAATTTGGGTCTTCGGGTTGGGTTGGGGTGGTCTGGTAGGTAGTCAGGTCAGGCCAAGCCCGTGCCAGGGAGCACCCTGCCTGCCTCCAGGGTGCCCTGGGCTTCTCGGGCTCCGAGGGTCTTGCCGTGGGAGGCGTGGCGCTCCCACACCAAAATTCAACGGACCTCCTGGGACCTCAGGGTTTCTAGGCCTCCTAGATGGGGTCGGAGTAGATGGGGTCGGAGGATCGTGCCGCATCGCCGATACATCGGCGATGCTTCGGCGATGCAACTCGATGTGGGGCCCAATGTTCTCCACGCCGACGTCGCAGATGTATCGCTGACGTCGCCAGTGCATGGCCGATGCATCGCCGATGCATCGGCGATACATCATCAATGTATCGCCGATGTGGCGCGGTCCTCCGACCCCATCAACTCCGACCCCATCCAGGAGGCCTCTAGGGTTGCGCTCTTGTGGTCGAGCTCCTACTGTACGGAAAGAACGGGCACGATACCCAACAGCAGTTTTTGTTAATTCTGGTCAGGACTCGCTGTCCGCGCCGCCGCGGCCTGTGTCCGTTCGAGACAGAAGGCCGCCTGCCCAACAGCGGCCGCTGTTGGTTTGGGACAGCATCTTTTTGTTGGGCATTGTACCCATGTTTTCCGTACCCATTTCGGGCGTCCAAAAAGCCGGCCCTGGTGAGGGAGCCGAGAGATCCTGGGCCAAAGTTGTGGAAAATCACCAGGCCAGAGGTCTGGGATGGTCGGGCGGGTGGTCATGGGGGGTGACCTCACTGGGGGGCGAAGAAAAGAGGAGAAGGAGGAGGAGGAGGAGGAGGAGGAGGAGGAGGAGGAGGAGGGGGAGGAGGAGGAGGAGGAGGAGGAGGAGGAGGAGGAGGAGGAGGAGGAGGAGGAGGAGGGAGGAGGAGGAGGAGGAGGAGGAAGAGGAGGAGGAGGCGGAGGAGGAGGAGGAGGAGGAGGAGGAGGAGGAAGAAGTAGGGCCCCGAAGGTGTCATTTTTGGAGAGCCAGCAGGGGCCCAAAAGGGGCCCTGAAGGGCCCCTTGAGGGCCCCATCCTTCTACAGGAGGAATGTTCAAACATAGTCAAAACATAGCCTGGGGACGATTTTTTTTACTATTTTCTTGCTGTTGTAGAATATTTGTGTGGTTATTTTCCCAACTCCGCCTGTAGGGGGATCTGCCCGACCTATCATTATTCTGGTCACCCCCATTACCACCCGCCCGAGATGGCTAGGCCTCCCAACCCTTCCTACGGCGCTGATCGTTTTTTTATCCAAGAATGCATGTCAAGCCGACCTGCGGCTCACACAGAAAGACCACTTCGTGTTGTGCGCAATCGGAAACCGGGAGTTGCGTGCACAGAAGGAGGAGGAAGAGGAGGAGGAGGTGGCGGGTGAGCATGAGGATGAGAGGGAGGAAAAGGATGAGGACGAACAGCAGCAGCAGGAACTAAAGCGGCATGATCGGGAGGGAAAGGAGGACCAGAGGAAGGCGGAGGAGGGGAAATGAGAGGGTGACAACGACGAATCAAGACTTCGATTCAGAAGAGTGGTCCGCGCTGGGGCAAGACGAACAGCAGCAGCAGGGACTGGAGTGGAAGGCGCGGGAGAAATAGGAGGACTAGGGAAGGCGGAGGAGGGGAAATAATGGGGGGGACAGTGAAGCAAGACTCGGATCCAGAAAAGTGGCCCGCGCTGGGGCGAGAGCGCCACACTCAACGACGGGAGCCACGCGCCGATCCGAAAATAAGGCCCACGCTGCAGCGGGAACACCATGTTTGAAGCACGGATCTTCTGGACAGCTTCAGGGGACGAGGGAGAGCAGTATTCATATTGTTCAGTTTATGAGGGAGGGGGCAGGAATGGGGGGGCGGGTTTGGTAGCAAATCATGATTCTCGTAATTTTGTCTTTAGCGTCGACTAGCGTCGATTGGCGTTTGGACGTTGATGAGATAGCGACGACTTAGCGGCGTTAGCGTCGATCAGCGTCGGTTAGCGTCGATTTAGCGTCGAGTAGCGTCGATTTAGCGTCGATTCGCAAGAGCTGACAAGATGGTACGGGAGGCTTCCATGAGTTGCCACCGAAGAGGGGGTAAGGGAGTTTCGAGCAGCGAGGAGGAGGCAAGCAGGGGGAGGAGGGGATGGCTCGGGGCGTCGTGCTGGTCGACGCGGCACCCCGCGCGCAGGTGCCGCTGCCGCGCGCCGCCCCGGAGCCCGTGGACGACGACAGGGAGGAGCCACGGGGGCAGAGGCGCGAGGATGGTACGACGGCGACGAATATGATGATCATGGTGCCGATTACGACGACCATGATGATGATGATGCTGATGGTCATGCTCATGATGATGACAATGATGATGATGATGATGATGATGATGATGATGATGATGATGATGATGATGATGATGATGATGATGATGATGATGATGATGATGATGATGATGATGATGGTGATGGTGATGGTGATGGTGATGATGATTATGATGATGATGATGACAGTGATGATGACGATGATGAGGATGATGCTGACGATGATGCTGCTGATTATGACTGCGAGTGTGATCATGTTGGTGATGACGATGATGGCGATGGTGATGACGATGTGGATAATTGTGACGACGACGATCATGATCAGTCATGGTGCCTACGACGGTTCTGATGCTGATGGCGATGGCGATTGCGATGATGACGATGACGGTTCTGATGATGGTGATGAGTGTGACGATGACGATGGTGATGATGACGACGAGTACGACGGGGTTGATGATGACAACGATGGTGATGTCGCTGATGATGACGACGGCGATGTTGATGAGTCGATAATCGACTCATCAACATCTGCTGATGATGATGGTGATGGCGATGATGATGACGGTGATGGCGATGATGGAGATGATGATGAGAAGGATGATGCTGATGATGATGATGATGCTGATTATCACGATGATGATGACGATGCTGATGATGATGCTGCTGATGATGACAATAATGATGATGCTGATGATGATGAGGATCATGCTGATGATTATGATGATGACGATTCTGATTCTCATCATGATGATGCTGATGATGATGCTGCCGATGATGATCATGATGACGATGACGATGTTGCTCATTGTTCTGGTGACTGTGACGATGCTGATTACCAAGGTGCAATTATGAAGATGGGGACGATGTGGATGATGAAACTGGTGATGACTATGATGACGATGATGATGACGACGCGTACGACGATGATGGTGACGCTGATCATGATGATGATGGTGACGATGATGAAGATGAAGATGGCGATGTTGATGCTCACACTCGCCACGATAACGATGTCGATGATGAAGGTGCGAATTACTACTATGCTGGTGGTGGTGACAACGATGACGACGACGGTGACGATGGTATGTTGATTATGATTTCGATGATAATGAGAGTGACGATGCGCGCGACGACAAGACGATGATGACGATGATGCTGGTGCTGATGATGAAGATGATGATGATGATGATGATGACGATGATGACGATCATGACGATGATGATGATGATGATGATGATGATGATGATGATGATGATGATGATGACGATGATGATGATGATGCCGAAGGTGGTTATGGCAATGATGATGGTGGGCAGGATGAAATTGCCAATCATGACGACGATGATCGGCATCATGGCAGCGCCCGTGACGAGTGTGATATGGATGATGATTATGACGATGCTGATGGTGATGGCGATGACGTTCATGATATGCATAGCCCATGATGCGGCCACCGATACTGTTTTGGACGACGAGACTGACGATGATGACGACGACGATGGCGATGACGATGTTGATGACGCTTGTGGTGATGATGCTGATGGCGCAGGCGATGTCGCCTACGGTAGGTTTGCGTCGTGTCGACCAGCGGCGATCCCAGCGCGGGCGTTCAAGGTTGAACGCCGCCGGCGACCCAGACTCGATCGATGTTGAACGATCGGACGTTGCGGCAGCGGCCGATCGTTCAAGGTTGAATAATCCCTGCGGTGTCAAAAACCAACGCTGGGGTCGGCACGACACGAACCTGCCGTACGGCGATGGCGGGAGTGATGGCGACGACGACGATGATGATGTTGCTTACGACGAATTTGCTGATGACGACGATGATGACAAGGACGCTGTTGATGGTGATGTAGTTGACGACAGTATGACCACGACGACGATGATGATGATGAGGATGATGATGCAGCTGAAGATGCTGCTGATGATGATGATGAGGATACTTGTGATGATGATGATGGTCATGATGACGATGATGAGGACGAACGCAATGCTGATGGTGCTGACAGCGACTTGCTGAATATCGTGATGGTGATGGTGCTCATGTTGGTGAGGATATTGATGTCGATGGTGATGGCAAGCCGACACTACCGATGATGATCTTGATTGTGGTGATGACTATGACGATGATGACAGTGATGATGACCATGCTGATAACGATGATAATGTCGATCATGATGAGGCTGCTGCTGATCATGACGATGGCAATGAGGATGACGATGGTGACGACGACGACGGCGTTGCTCATGATGGTTTCGGCGACACCGATTGCGATGCTGCTGATGACATTGGGGTTATGGCTATGATGTCAGTGTTGTCAATGATGATGCCCATGATATAGATCGTGATGATGATTGTGTCGGCGATGACGTCGGCTGTGATGATAACTGTGCTTGCGGCAACGACGATTACGATGACAATGGCGACGGTGATACCGACGAAGAAGACGACTACGATGTCGAAGCTGATGATGATCACGATGATGACGATGTTGCTGGTGGTGATGCTGATTATCATGATGATGCCGACGACGATGATGATGATGGTAATACTCATAATGCTAATGCTGACGATGGTGGTGTTGATGATGATGACGACGACGATGACTAGACATCTTATGCAGATGATGACACTGGCGATGGCGCTGGCGACTACATTGCTCATTATATGGAAAATGACGCTGTCGGCGATGATGACGAGCATGCTGATTCTGATGATGGCGTTGATGCTGATTGTGGGGATAAGGATTAGGATGCTGCTGACGATGACGACGGCGATGCCGATGACGGTGTCAGCGATTTTATGACGATGGTGATTGTGATGATGCTTATGCTCATAATGGCGCGCATGATGGGAATGTGTGATGGTGGGTACGATGTTGACCATGAGGATGCTGATTCTGATGATGATTATAGTGATGAGGATGAGGATGCGGATGATTCTGGTGCTGATGGTGATTCTGATGCTGATGACGATGACTGTAATGGCGATGATGATGCCAAGGCCGATGATGTCCATGATGAGGTTTCGACACGGATGATGCTGTTAATGCTAATGATGACGATGCTGCTGATGATGATCCCGACTTGCATCTGATGGTGATTGAGGTGACGCTCATGCTGATGATGGCGAGGATGAGGATGATGTTGATGACCATTCAGGTCATTGAATCGATGATGATGATGATGATGTAGATGATGGTGATGATGATAATGATGATTATTATTATGATGATGGCGACGAGGATGATAATGCTGATTTTGATGATGATGCTGATGATGATGATGATGATGATGATGTGCTGTTGATTCCCAGTTTGCCGACGCGGATGTTAATGACTGTCATTGAAACTGCGCCGCAGATGTTGATGGTTATCATTGTGACGATGGCGATGACGATGGCGACGGTGATGATGACGATGATGATGATGATGATGATGGCGGTGATGCTGACGATGCCTTCGATGATGATAATGATTATGATGATGATGATGATGACCACGATGATGACGAAGACGATGATCATGATGCTGACGATTCTGTTTCTGAAGATGACGATGACGATGATTAGGACGCGGATGATGACCATCTCAATGATGCTGATGTCGACGATGCTGATTATGATGATGCCTGTGGTGATGAGGAGACATCTGATGAGGCGTATGATGTTGTTGATTATGATGCTGCTGCTCATGATGCTGATGCCGATGAGGAACTTGATTACGCTGGCAACGACGACGTCGACTATTTCGATGCTGATGTTGGCTAAGATGATCATGGCGTTGGTGATGCTGACGCTGATGGTGCTGATGATGAGAATGATGTGGAGGATTCCGACGACTGATGATGATGATGATGATGATGATGATGATGATGATGATGATGATGATGCTGCTGCTGCTGCTGCTGCTGCTGGTGAGGGCCTCGCTCCTCCTCCCTTCTGCTGCCGCGCTGCCGCCGCCTCGCGCCGGCGAGGCTCTGGCTCACGGACGGGGAGCTGAGGCCGGGAGGGGGGAACTGAAATGCCTGCCCCGCCGCCAGGCCTCCGTGGGCCTCGCCTCTGGGGGGGCACCCTTCGGGTGCACGCTGGTCGGTCACGCGGCATCTCCGGGACACCTCGCTGGTCCCCCGAAGTGGTGTCTTCTCTTGTGCCCGACGCGGGCCCGATGCGGGCTCTATGCGGCTTTGGCGTGGATTCGGCGCGGATTCGGCACGGACTCGGCATGGATCCGACGAGTTCGACATGGATTCGACACGTGTTCGACGCGGATAGGTCCGCGACGGGACAGGCAAGGTTCCCCGAGGATGCAACAGAACGCTGGCTCCTGGTCATATCTGCAGGAGGCACTCGCAAGCTGCTGCTGTGCCTGCCTGGTCGGCGCCGTCCTCTGGACCCTGGCATGTTCACGGCGCCCTCCTGGCCTCGGCGACCAGGAGGGCGCAGACACTGTGCCAGGGTCCAGGAGGGCGGCCCTGGCCAGCATGGGCTGTGGTGCATCGGTGCCTCCTGCACGGTCTGCACGAAGAATGGGCCCAGAATGGGCCCGCGGAGGCTTGGTGATTGTGGTGTATATTTGCCCTCTCCCCATGATCAATCGGAGGGACGCCAACAATACACCACCACCAGCCCTGGCCAGGTCCATCCTGGGCCCTGGCCTGGTGCGTAGACTTCCAGGCCTTAGGCCAGGAGGGCCTGTACACAAGTCCAGGGCCCAGGATGGGCCTGGCCAGGGCTGGTGGTGGTGTATGGTCTGAAGCTCTCCATTTTTTGGTCCATTTTTGAATATTTTGGGGTATTTTTTGACTGCTTTTTATTTTTCGTCCGAAATCCCCCTGTAGGGGGACAGGCCCGACTTAACCTCGTGATCAAGGGAGGAAAAGCCGCCCGGACCTGCGGATCGGCGTTTGCCAAAGGGCCCCTGGGCGTTTGCGGCACCGCCCTGCCCCGGTCGCCTCCCTCCTTCGGGTGCGCTCGCGGCACGGGCTGCGAGGGTCGGGGGTGGATATTTTTTGTCGGGGGTGGATGTTTTTTTTTGCTCTCCACAGGATGGGCCTGCGGCGGCGTGGTATCCTGAAGTCGGGCCTGTCCCTCTACAGGAGGAAGATTCAAAAATAGTTACCAAATAGTCGGGGGACGATTTTTTTTTGTTTTTTGTTTTTTCATACCATCTTTGAGTATTTTAGGGCATGTTTTGTTGACTATTTTTAATTTTTCGTCCAACATCCCCCTGTAGGGGGACAGGCCCGACTTCATTGTATCGAAGAAGAAGAAGAAACACATCAGCATGAGCTTTCGGCGCTCCGCGCGGATTTCTCGGATCCGTCCCCTGGCGGCGACTCTGGCGCCGCCCTTGGCGCGCTCCGCGCGCCAGGGGGAGGGGGGCCCAGCGCAAATCCAAGGAACCCTCGCTTATCGTCGAAACTTTGATGCTCATGTTTTTTTGTTCTTCCTCTATTGGTAGTGTCAAGTCGGGCACGTCCCGCCTCAGGAGGAACATTCAAAAATAGTGAAACCATGTATATATATATATATATATATGTTGCTTTTTTGATGATTTGTAGTTTTCACCCACAACCCGCTTGTAGGAGGACATGCCTGACCTACTGGTAGTGGTGGTTCGGGGGCCACACGCGAACCCTGTCCCTACCCCCCACGATTTCTGAGGGGGAGGGTGGGGTTCACTTCGTTCGAGAGCTCCCGAGCGAAGTGAACCCCACCCTTCCCCTCAGAAATCGTGGGGGGTAAGGGTAGGGTTCGCATGTGGCCCCCTAGGTGGTGTATATTTGCCCTCTCCCTGTGAGGCCCTTCTCCTTCTCGCGCGCGACGCCGCTGCCCCTCGCGGGCCTCGCGCCGCCATCGCGGGGGGGGGCGAAGCTACTCTGCAGCGTGGGCGGGCGGCCCCGACGCGGTCGCCCGCCCAACCCTTCGGCAAGGGGGGGAGGAAGCTAGGGAGGAGGGATGAGCGAAGAGGGAGGAGGGCGATGAGGAGGAGGAGGAGGAGGAGGAGGAGGAGGAGAGGAGGAGGAGGAGGAGGAGGATGAGGAGGAGGAGGAGGACGATGAGGAGGAGGAGGAGGAGAAAGAGGAGGAGGAGGAGGAGGAGGAGGAGGAGGAGGAGGAGGAGGAGAGACCAGTACAAACCTAAGATGCAGCGACGATGCTGCAATCAACTCTCTCCAAGTTCCCTCTTTCATAGGCCGCCTCTGAAAACACGTTATTTAAATTCGGGATTTGGCCCATTTAGAAGACACTCGTGTGAGAACCCTCAATCGTGCCAAACACCATTCGTGCGACTTTAATGCCGCGGATCAGCGTGACTGTTGCGGCCTGACAAGTCTAATTCGTGCCAGAGCACTATTCATGGGATTTCACCGCCACGAATCAGTGTGACTGTTGCGTCTTGGCAATCCTAGATCGTGCCAGAATGCCATGACAGGGGCTTCGACCATACGAATCCTTGAAACTGCTGTAAACCTTTGAAACGGATGGGTGCGTCGCTGAGGCGAGAGCCACATTTTGAAGACGACTTGCACTCCACCCGTGAAGCTGTTGCAATTTTTGAAGACGAGTGTACGCGGCGCTAATGCGAGAGCCACATTTTGAAAGCGACCTGCCCTCCATCCGTGAAGCTGTTGCGAACTTTGAAGACGAGTGTACGCGGCGCTCAGGCGAGAGCCGCATTTGGAAAACGATGCGTCCTGTATCCGTCAAGCTCTTGTACAGTTTTAAGACGAATGCATGCGGCGCTAAGGGGAGCGCCACATTTTGAAAACGACCCGCCTCCATCCGTGAAGCTGTTGAGCGTGCGCGGCGCTGAGGCGATAGCCACATTTTGACAACGACCCGCCCTCCATCCGTGAATCTGTTGCAAGTTTAAGCTTCAGGATCATGGATGGTGGGGAAGTTAGAGGCGAAACGCTCGGCCCGCCCAACTGGTGTCTGGGTGTGCGGCAGGAAGGAGTTGCTTATAAGGAGAAAGGGATGGAGGAGGAGGCGGCGGCGGCGGAGGAGTAGGAGGGACCAGTGTAAACCCAAGACGCATCAACGATGTTGGAATCTACCCTCCCTCCAAGCTCCCTCTTCATGGGCCCCATTTCCACTGAGGGAACTGCGCCGTTGGTGGACAACCATATGAAAATCTTAAGGCGTGCCAGAACACCAGTCTCAGGACTTCAACGTCACGAGTCAACCTGAAGTTTGCGTCTTGACGACCCTGAATCGTGCCAGGACGCCGTTCCTGGGACTTCCACACCGGAACCAACGAAACTGCTTCGCCCTGACAATCCCGAGTCGTTCCAACAGACCAGGGAGGAGGGAGGAGGAGGAGGAGGATAAGGAGGAGGAGAAAGCAGAGGGGGAGGAGGAGGGAGGATGAGGATGATGATGATGATGATGATGATGATGAGGAGGAGGAGGAGGAGGAGAAGGAGGAGGAGTGGGAAGAGGATGGGAGGAGGAGGAGGAGGAGGAGGAGGAGGAGGAGGAGGAGGAGGAGGAGTGATCGGCATGGCGTTCGGCGTGCGCACCCGCAAGCAGTCTCACAGCTTCTGTGACTGAGGCTGTTGGGCCCCGCGCCCAAATTGATTTACCCAATGTAATTGCTGGTCGATTCTGCGAAGAATGCGTATCGTGTTCGTGCATCGACGAACCATCTGTCTGGGCATCTTCCGCAGATCCGACGCACCAATCGGTTCTGGGGTAGGTCACACTCCTGCAGTCGATCCCCTTCTCGACTCTCCCTTCCCCCCGCCGGCGCGCCGCCGACCGAAGGCTTCGACCTCCCCCGCCCCCCTCGCGCCTCCGCGACTCGCCCTGGCCGCAGCTCGCGTTCGACCCGGCGGAGGCGCTCGCCTGCGAGCGCGGCGGTCGACGGGGCCGGGCAAAGACGAGCCTCGGCAGCGGCGACACCAGCGCGGTCGGCGTCGACGTCGACCTCCGCCTCCTCACCCTCCTCCTGCTACCTCCTTCTGCTGCCTCGTCGTCCTGCTTCCTCCTCCTCCTCTTCCTCCTCGTCCTCCTCCTCCTCCTCCTCCTCCTCCTCCTCCTCCTCCTCCTCCTCTCGGACTTCTCAGGCCTGGCGTACACTCTGAGAGACCCAAGGACGGTTCAGACGAGGAAGGGGAAGCAGGGGCAGGGATGGGGGAAGAGAGGAAGGGACGAAAGGGGACAGGACGGGCCCAACCTTCGTTTGGTCCCCAGGAGGAGTACCCACAGGAGCTTTGGTCCGCTCCGACGACTTCTGGGGGGGGCCCCTTTGGAGGCAACACCCGCTGTAGGTCGGGCGTGCTGTAATGGAGGGGGGGCGATAAATGGGGGGTCGGAGACTGATGCACCTCTCGTGCCCTATTAGGGGCCCCAGAAGGCCCCCCCCCCATGGGCTCACAGCGAGCAGCGAGGCGGGCGGCTGCTCTGCATGCCGCGACGCCTCCGCGGGCCACGCGGGACATCACAGGGACATCCTTGGCCAACACACTGGCTCCGTGGAGCACGTGCCGCTCGCCTCCCTGGCCGCTCAGCAGATCTTGAGGGGAGAACACACACACAGAAAAAGCGAGTCGTCGATCCCAAGGAAGTATTGGAAACTATGGGAAGTGTGGGGGGGGAAGACGATCATCCAGAAATGATTATGGGAAACTAGGGGGAATCCTGGGGCTTGTGTGTCTCTGTGCCTGTGCGTCCCAGGGCCCCTTCGGCAGAGCGGAGATCGGGCGGGGCTCGCCCTCGAGCACTCCGCGGCGGAGGCGCCGGGCGTTCGTCGCGGGCCGTGGGCACTGTTGTGAGGCAGCTGTGCAGGAGGGAGTACAGAGATCACGGTGTTCACACAGCTCAGGTCCAAGAAATCCGCGCGGAGCGCCACAAGTTGATGTTTGTGCAGTTTTTTCTTTTTCCAAGTGAACCTCGAAGCCGGACCAGCACGGCAGCACAGAAGCCATGTCCGAAGACCGAACTGCTGCACTCGCCTCCGGCTCGCTCGACAGCCGACAGCTCCTGGGGGTTCAGGTCACGAGCCTGAGCAGCAATCCTGTCGCAGGCCCAGAGATAGACACCAACACCAATATCGGCGGTGTGCAGCTACCGAGGGAAAAAGATCCCGATCTTGGCGATGGTGGTAATATTTTGGCTCCCAAGGTGGCCGAAATATTGCCACCAACGCCGAGATGTAGGATCGTCTTCCCCCTGTGGAGGCAACCCCCTGTGTTGGTGTAGGTGCTCATCTCCAGGCCTCCAATCCTGGCCCAGTGATCTGCCGGGAGCGAGCCAGCCGTGCTCGCATGTTCCGCACTGTCTGCAGCAGCACCGCAGGCCCTGGGGGCCTTGGACCTTGCGCAGGGCGGCCCATGTGGGCCTCCCCGAGATGCCTGGGAGTTTCACGCCAGAGAAAGGAAAGCCTGGAAGAACCCTCGAGGAGGAGGAGGAGGAGGAGGAGGAGGAGGAGGAGGAGGAGGAGGAGGAGGAGGAGGAGGAGTCAAGGGCTCGGGCAGGGTCCCGAGTCCCAAGGAGCAAAGGGGCACAGTTCACAGCAAGGGGCTCAGTGATTTTGTCGGGCCCAGGGAGCCTCCGCCTGAGACATCCGAGACAGCGAGCGCGCCATGCTCAGCGTCACTCGCCGCCTGCTGGAATTCTGATGGGAGATGGCTGTGCACTCCACGCGCCAGCTGGTCTTCACGCATGTGGACAACAGACACACCAACTCTCGCGATTTCAGTTTTTTCACCGTACATGCAGGACCCGTCCGTAAAAAAGCCATCACTCGGGCCAGACTGAAACTCATCAACTGGCTGCCCGTCGCTCCCCCCCCAAGCAGAGATGCCAGTCATCAACAGGCCCTGGGAGATCGGGTAACGGCATCCACAAACGAGACAGAAGCAGAGACTGACTGGCCCCACGGAGCTGCTCTAAAGTTTCCTCACCAAAATGTCCAGCACGCTTTGACACCGGCAGAGGATGAAGACACTCCCACAATCTCTGCTGTCGGAGGTTGGGGCTTGGAACTGAGGTGACCCCAGCCGGGAAATCGGTTTCGGTTTCGGTTCGTGTCGTGCGTGCGGGCGAGGCGAAGCTGCGCGCGGTCCATCCTTAGTAGAGGCCATCTATTGCCAAAAGAGCCGCCCCCCGAGCGCCGGGCGTGGCCTCCGGTGGTCTCGGCGGTTGTCCCGGCGGTTGTCCCGGTTGTCCCGATGGTTGGGGTTGTCCCGATGGTTGTCCCGATGGTTGTCCCGATGATTGTCCCGATGGCAGATAGACATATATATATGTATATATCTCTATATATATGTGTAAAACTTTCGATGCATAAATCGAGATTCAGATATCTTCACATGTAGATAGAGATAGCTATATATGTATACATACAGAGAAGGAGAGAGACACATACATAATTGTATGTATATAAATTTATAGGTGTAAATATAATATTTATGTAAATCGATGGATTGACTGACTGACTGATTGATTCATTGATTCATTGATTGAGGTACTGATAGAGTGATATATACATACATGTATACAGCGATCTAAGTACACAGAGATAGACGGTTGTCTCAAATAGATAACTATATATATATAGGTCGGTAGATAGTTGGGCAGATGTGCGCGACAATGAAAACGGAGAAAAAACACCAAAGAACCGAGAGCCATCGCAAATCGATCGCCTCCCCCTTCCCCCTCCAACCTCCTTATCTCACCGGTGTCCAACAATCGTGTGCACAAAGGGAATAGAGAGGCAAGTCAACCTGATAGCCCCAATTCACCAGAGCGGAGCCTGTCGGGGCCGTGCCCGATACAAACTGACAGAACATGTGCAGTTGATTGCTTGAAGGCTTTTTGCTACACGCTGGATTAAGGGTGGCCATCAGCCTCGAGCGTCAATATCATTCCCGTGAGGCGCGTTGGTAAGCTTGGCCCCTATAAGTCTATGAAGATACACGTGACGGAGGTCAGTGAGGAAAGCTTGAGAAACCCGTGAATGCGGTTTCTCAGTTCAAACACACTTGGCCCCAGTCCGTGAGACAACCGTAGCAGGGCCAGGCCAAGACCAGCCGCCGACTCCTAACCCCAAGAGCATGGCCGAGGTCGGCCCGCGGGAGCGATACGACCGCGGCTTCCGCTGGATCCCTGCGAGCGTGCGGACAGCAGAGTGGAAGCTCTTGCTCAGATCACCTGGGCTCAGCACATCTTGATGCCGTGGTCTGCCTCTTGTCGTCGGCTCAGAGGTGCGCCGCCACTCCCACGCGTGCCGTTTGAGAGGTCCTGAGGCCAAGTAGGAGGGGGTCCCCGCGGTACTTGTTGATGGCCCATTGGAGCTCCAGGAGACAACCCTTCTTGCTGAACCCCGAGGCCTTGGCGGCAGCCCGACGAATGTACAGGATTTCCGTAGGAGTAATACCCTGGACTTCCATTCCATTCCTTAAGACACACTAGAAAGAACGCCACTCTTGAACAGCCTAGCCCGAGCCTTTCTGGAGATTTTACGGGCCCCTACGCGCTTGTTCCAATGCTTGAATTTCTTGACCCTCTTGATTCTGATGGCTTGGGCAAGCGATACTTCCTCCCAGCTGTGAACGGGACCCCGGGGTTGCCTGGGGCCCAAGAGGATGTCCCTGCCAGGAAGCCCAGATTCCCCTTGACCGCCTGGAGCAGGGACTTCGAATTCGCGACCGCGAACATTTTCCGCTCCGCGAGCAGGACGCGCAATGTAGAAGGGATGT
>CAUYUJ010014757.1:93300-170800 GCA_963575745.1 Prorocentrum cordatum | reverse complement strand
TCACTGAGGGGAGGTTTACTAAAGGGAGGTTTGTCCACCGCCGAGCGGGACCTGGCCGCGCTGGCGCGTGCCGCAGGTCTCGCATCGAGATCTCGAGCTCACGATGGGGAGCCTCCTGCTGCTGTCGCCCGGCCGCAGCCACTGGTCGGCTTGACGTCGGAGCCAAAACCGCTGCCAGAGGGACGGGTGCCGCCGCCGCTGCCGCCTGCCAGCCCTGCGCCCGGCGTGGCCAGCTTGGGCGCCCGCTGGCCCTGGCTGCACCGTTGTGGTCGCCGACGCCGGCTGGCCTGCGCTCGGGATCCGATGCGGCGGTGCCCGCGCCCGCGGGGGCGGTCACCAGGCGACCACCTGGCCGATGCGCAGCTGTGCCCGCCTCCCCCGCCGAGCAGTCTCGCCGGGGTGCCCGACAGCCGTCAGGAGTGGGCGCGGCGGCGCCCGCGAGCCGCAGCGGAGCTGGGCATGCAGGCTCAGGCCGCGGCCGCCGTCGTGACCCTGGAGGCCCAGTTCAAGGCGACGGCATGCCGTGCTGCGTGGCCCAGCCGTCGCGCAGCCGCTGCGCTTCGTGCAGCGGCGGCCACTGCTTCCCAGCCCACACCTCGCACATGGACGAGTCCGTTCTCGAGCTCATCGTCGAGTTCCTGGTACAGTCCTGCCGACTCTGACGGCTTCGCCCACCCTCGAGGCTTTTCGATTACCGCTGCTGCCGATGAGCTTCCGCAGGCTCTGGCCCGTGCTGGCTCGGCACTGGTGCCTGCGGAGGCTGTGGCCGCTCCCGGTGGTTGCCGCCCCAGCGCTGGCACCAGCACAGGCCGCTGATGATGATGCGGTTCGCGATGCTGCTCGAGCCGCTGCTCACGGCCTTGCGCCTCCGGAGGCTCTGGACCGAGCTGCCTCGCCGCCAGCGTTGGCGGAGGCTGTGACTGCCCCGCCCCCGGCGCTGGCGGACGCCCCGTCGTTGGAGGCGCCCGTCGGCAACGGCGACCAGGCCGCTGGTGGAGTTGCTGGGCAGGGCGGCGAAGCCGCGCGCTGTCCCGAGGCCCGCCTGGCGGAAGACGAGCGCCAGGTCGAGGCCGCGCCCCGGGCGGAGGCCGCGTGCCACGCAGCCACCGAGCGCGCGGCGGCCGAGCGCGCGGCTGGGCCCTCGCGGCATCCGCGGGCTGAGCGCGTGCCCGTGCCGGGCACTTGGCGTCGCTCGGACGTGTGCATTTTTTTCTCGGCGTTGACCTTCGAGGAGCACCCTCGACCATTTGGCGAAAAAACCACGCACGAAACCGAAAACAACACAGGAAATGGACGTCCGAGCGATGGCCAGGGAACCCCGGGGCAGCCTGTCGTCTCCAGCGCGGCCCGCGATGACGAGAGGGAGCGGAGGATGGGCGACGCGATCGTCGCCCAAGGAGGCATCGAAGCTGCCGTGGCCGCCATGGCTGCCGCACATGCGGCCATCGACATCCATATGAGGTAGGATATTGCGCCTCGCTTTGGTGGTGATCGTCGGGATTTTCTTCCAGACGGTCCGACGGGCTCCGAGTGAGGCGACTGCCACGTCGCAGCTTGTCATCTTTAGGACGAGGTATAAGAGGTGCTATCATGAATGCATGTCTGTGCTGAGACGTTCGATTTCTCCTCCCTCCTACCCGCCTTCCATTATCCTCACTTTCTACAGATTCCTCCCTCCCGCCTCCTCCTTCCTCATGCTCTGCGATCGTCGGCCTGGTAGGGCTAGGAATGCACAGCATGCCAGCTCGCCGCGAGCTGGCGCCCGTCTGTTGCGGAGAGGAGAGGAAGTAGGGAGGTGCATTGGTGGATGATTGTGGGGAGTTGATGCAGGGCAGTTTTTTAATACATTATATATAGAGAGGGTGTTTGATACATGATTAATGTATGAATCTACTTATGCATGAAGTCATCGTTGTTTTTAATTCTGAATTCCAGCATTTTTACTACATGATCCGCAGGCGGAGCATGTACAAAAAACGGAACTGTAGGTTGCCCAATACGCCAGGCACCTGACCAACAGCATGGCGCAGAGCCCGTCTCGGTTGAGGCCGCCCTGCTGCGCAGCCGCCGCTCCTCTGCCACTGCGCGCAGAAGCGAACAGGAGGATGTCAGACTGTGCCCCAGTCACCCTTCCCTCCTTCTTGATTCAGGAGGGGAAAACATACACACAGACACAATGATTCGTCGATTCCCCAGAAAGTAGGGGAAAATATGGGGAGCGGGGGGTGTGTGAAGGCGAAACTCCAGAAGATGTGGGAAGATGTGGGCCATCTGGGGAATCCTGTTGTTTGTGTCTACTTACTTGTGTGTCCCATAGCTCCTTCATTGATTTCACGCTCCCACCTTCCTTCGCCCCCGCGAGCGCCCGTGTGCGCAGGCCACGGCGGCCACTCGTCGCATGAGCTCCTGCCAGCTTTTCTGCTGGAGTTACGTCGGGCCTGACCCTTCACAGAAGGAATATGCAAAGATAGTAACAACAAATAGCCAGGGGACGATTTTTTGACCGTTCGGGAGTATTTCAGGGTATTGTTTGACTGTTCTTAATTTTTCTTATTCAAAATCCCCCGGTAGGGGGACAGGCCCGGCCAGCCCAGGCCCAGGGCTTCGGGCCCAGGCCGGCCAGGCTTCTTGTGCTGGGGATTCGGACACGGGGTGCGGAGCGGATAGGTTAGGGGGCCACGTGCGAACCCTACCCCTGCCCCCCACGAGTTCTGCGGGGGAGGGTGGGGTTCACTTCGCTCGGGAGCTCCCGAATGGAGTGAACCCCACCCTCCCCCGCAGAACTCGTGGGGGGCAAGGGTAGGGTTCGCACGTGGCCCCCTATAGGTGTTGAGCTGCCTCGCCACGCAGTTGCCATATCGCCCACCTGCGCGCAGGCGAGGGAGCCGGGAGATGCAGGCCTGCGGCCCTCCCGCCGCCGCTCCTCCCGAGAGTGCCCTGGGCGGGCACAGCGAGGGCATCTGCCGCCGCCTTCGGCGTTTGCCCCGCGTTCCTCGGGTGGCCGTGTGGCGGCACTTCCCCGCGCTTGGCCGCAGCAAGGAAGGTGTCCCGCGCGTCGGGGGGGGGGAGGGGTCTCCCCTCTCCCTGTCGGCGCGCCGCCGCCAGGCTTGGAGCGTGGGGATCTCAGGAAGTCCTGGGGGAACGGCTGTCACGAGAGCAGGAGGTTCTCAGTCTGCGCCCCAGCCTTCGCCCTCCCCGTCGTTCTCTTTCCCCTTCCTCCCTCTGCTCTCTTATTCCCGAGTGCCCCGGACGGGCACAGCGGGTCATCGGTCGCCGCCCTTGGCGCTTCCCGTCCAGCGTTGCCCATCATGGGGGGGCATTGAGGATCGGGGAGGGCCTGGAATCCTTGCTTCGGTTCGACGCGTTCCGTCCGCTCTGTCGCGGGGTCCCACCGTACTGTGTTGAACTTGTGTTCTTGGTGCCCGTGCAGATGTGTCAGCGTGGTCGTTCAGACGGCCGTCGTGACTGTATTTGAAAACCTTCTGCTAGCTGCAGCGCCGACCTTCCGTGACAGCCATGCTGGTTCATCACGCTGGCAATCCAAAATCGTCTTCCCTCCTCTTCCTCCCTCCTCCCTCCTCCCTCCTCCCTCCTCCCTTTTCCCTCCTCCTCCTCCTCCTCCTCCTCCTCCTCATCATCATCATCATCATCATCATCCTCATCCTCATCCTCATCCTCATCCTCATCCTCATCCTCATCCTCATCCATATCGTCATCCTCATCCTCATCCTCCTCTTCCTCCTCATCATCATAAGCAGCATGCATTTCTCACAACAGTAGCGTGTCCGTCCTGGAGAGATGGTTTCCAAGAGCCAGATGAGATCAGACATCGTCTTCTTCCTCCTCCTCTTCCTCCCTTCTCCTCGTCTTTTCTCCTTCTCCCCCCCCCCTCCCTCCTTCACCTCCCTCCTCCCTCTCCTCCTCCTCCTCCTCCTCCTCCCCCCCTCCCCCCATCCTCCTTCTCGTCCTCCTCCTCCTCCTCCTCCTCCTCCTCCTCCCCTCCTCCTCCTCCTCCCCCCTCCCCCCTCCTCCTCCTCCTCCTCCTCCTCCTCCTCCTCCTCCTCCTCCTCCTCCTCCTCTTCCTCTTCCTCTTCCTCTTCCTCTTCCTCCTCCTCCTCCTCCTCCTCCTCTTTCCTCCTGCTCCCTCCTCGCTACTTCACACGGTAATCGGGCTGTCGAGGCGCGTTGCAGTGCTGCCAGGACTGCAGGTCTGCGGCCCACGGTGTCGCCCCAGCCATCGCATTGCCGCGACGAGCAGGGCTAAGACGACTGTGCCTCCGCCGCCGGAGGCGTCTGATGAGGCCCGCGACGACGAGACCTACACGTGCGCGGCGGTGGACAAGAAGGATGCGTAATATCGTGCTGAGGAAATCGTTGCGCGCCCTTTGCAAGCGAGCTGTTCGACGCCGTCAAGGTCGATAAGGGCATCCGCTGCGAGTGGCGCGTGAGCAGGTCCCTCCCAGAATGCATCTCGAGGCTTGTTCTTCACCCACGGGTGCATGGACCTGCAGCCGCGCGTGGCTTTCGGCCACGAAGTGCACATCGCGAGTGGGCACTGCAGCCTCGATCCAGACGAGGGGGAGACCCCGTCGCCGTCGGTCGTGGTCTTTGCCTGGCGCTCGGCGGCGCACTGGACCGACTCGCGGACCCGTGAGTGCCACGTCGGCGAGGACCCCCCTCTGGCCTCGGACGCCCAGAGGGGCACCAGCCTCGTTCCCGGTCGCCCGAGCCGACGAGCAGGCCGTTCCGGCCAGCTTGCCATCGCTCGGACGTGTGCGTTGTATTTTCGGCGAGGACCATCGAGGAGCATCCTTGATCATTTGGCGAAAAACCCACGCATCCTTGATCGTTTGGCGAAAAAACCACGCACGACACCGAACAAAAACACAGGGAGTGGACCTCCGAGCGATGGCCAGTCAGCTGGCTCAGAGCCAGGGGCCAGGCCTCCACGGCCACCTGGCTCGCCAAGAGGGGCTCGTGGCGCCGGCGCCGGGGCGACGGGGCCCCGGCGCGCGCCCCGCGCCAGCGACCCAGCGACTGAGCTACCCAGGGGCGCCCGCGAGCTGGAGCCGCCGCCCAGCTCTGGCGTGCCTCGGGGTCCCGGGCGCCCATCGGCAGCCCGGGTCCTGGCATCGCTCGGACGTGTGCGTTTTTTTTTCCTCGGCGAGGACCCTCGAGGAGCATCCTTGATCACTTGGCGAAAAAAGCCACGCACGAAACCGAGAAAAAACACAGGGAATGGACGTCCGAGCGATGGCGAGGGGTCAGGCGCAGCACAAGCAGGCCAGGTGCAGCAAGAAGGGCCACAGACGCGACGAGTGCAGCAAGGGCAGCACGGGCGATGGCAAGCCGACGGAGGCTCCCACGGCCAAGCCCGAGAGGGCTCCCAGGAAGACCCGTCGTGGGTGGTCTCAAGAGCAAGAAGATGCGGGGCCAGAAGCGCGTAGCCTCGCCCCAGAAGGAGGACGCGGCAGCCGACGGCGACGATGAGAAGGTCCTCACCATCCCAACGCGGACGCTGAGGAGCCTGCAGCGGGCGACGCCGCAGAGGCCGTGAAGAAGTTTGTCTACGAGGACGAGCCTCGCAGCAGCGAGGGGGAGGACACAGACTGAGCGGTGAGGCGCAGCGCTGGACATCGCCATCCGTGAGCCCTCAAAGGACACTCCAATCTTTTTCCTCGCTCAACTCTACCAGTCCACGGCCCCTTCACATCCTCGCCCCCCACCTTCATGGGTCGTGTGTCTCACTTTCCTCGACCTCCGCTCAGACTCCCGGTCGACTCGACCGCGACGCACGGCCCTCACGTATACGCATTCACGGCATTTGGTTGGTCTCTTGACGCCACAGAGGTGAGCTGCTCGGTGCTGTTCCGAAGAGCACGAGCGTGCCCTCTGAGTGCATTCAGTGAGCAGGCACACCGTCGGCCTGGCGCGCGACCCCTCAGGTGGCGGCCGGGTGTCTTGTACGGACTGGGAAGGTGCGCGGGGATTGGGCAGTTTTGGCGTTTTTCTTTATCGGTTTCTTTTCTTCGCCGGAGCGGTGGTTTCCATCGCCCGCGCAAGCCCGATTCGAATAGGATTCCTCGCTGCTATCTGGGCTCAAGCACCGTCAGGGGTGCTTTTAGCGCTTGTCTCTGGGCTTCTGGCCCAATCCGTCGAGTAAGGGCGAAATCGCTTGTAAAGCTCAGCAGCGGTCTTCGTAAGCGTTGTGGCAGGACTCCGTCTTGGGCTTGTAGCGCCAACCTCTCCCTCCCTCCCTCCTTCCTCCTCCTCGTCTCCCCCCCCTTCTCCCTCCTCCCTCCTCCCTCGTTCCTCTCCTCCTCCTCCCTCCTCCCTCCTCCCTCCTTCCTCCTCCTCGTCTCCCCCTTCTCCCTCCTCCCTCGTTCCCTCTCCCTCCCTGGGGTCTCGAGGTCCAGGTTCGGATCGAGGCCCAGCAGCTCGTGGGCGCGCGCGGCCGCGCGCCGAGCAGGGCCGCGCAGCGGCCGCCGCCGTCTGTTGCCCTCGTTCCTGCCCCCGCAGTGTCGCGGGCGACCGCTTCGGCTCGCCGCCTCCGTGGCCCGTGCTCCTCCGCTTCGTCGTCGTCCTCCTCCTCCCTCCTCTCCCCCTCCTCCTCCTCCTCCTCCTCCTCCCCCTCCTCCCTCCTCCTCCTCCTCCTCCTCCTCCTCCTCCTCCTCCTCCTCCTCCTCCCTCCCTCCCCCTCCCCCCTCCTCCCTCCTCCTCCTCCTCCTCCTCCTCCTCCTCCTCCTCCTCCGTGGCCCGCGCTCCTCCGCGTCGTCGTCCCCTCTCTCTTTGGCTCCCGCGCTTCGACGGGCTTGTCGAGGCGGGGTCCGAGGACCAGGCCTCCTCGCGCGCGTTTGTGGCCTTCTCCAGCTCTGCCTCGGCTGGCGTCATCTCTGGCTCTCTTCTCGTAGTCTCTGATCTCATAGCATCTAGACTCTCGCTCCTCCTCCTCTGTTCCTCTTCTTCCTCCTCCTCTTCCTCCTCCTCCTCCTCCTTTTCCTCCTCCCCTCCTCCCTCCTCCTCCTCCTCCCTCCTCCTCCTCCTCCCTCCTCCCACTCCTCCTCCTCCTCCTCCTCCTCCTCCTCCTCCTCCTCCTCCTCCTCCTCCTCCTCCTCCTCCTCCTCCTCCTCTCCGTCTCGCTCCCCTTCACCACTTGCTCTTGCTGGAGGGGGCGCGTGTGTGTGGAGCATGTATATCCCCCAATCAGAGCTTGCCTCTGTAGGGGTCCTAGCGGATTTATATGGTTAGGTTAGGTTTGTCGCCGATTTTCGCTGCACGCCCGGGTGCCCCGGTGCCCGGGGGTGCCTGGGGGGTGCCCGGGGGGTGCCCGGGGGGTGCCCGGGGGGTGCCCGGGGGTGCCCGTGTGCCCGGGTGCCCGGGCGTGCCCGGGGGTGCCCGGGGGTGCCCTATAGCCCAATAGCCCTATAGCCCTATAGCCCAATAGCCCTATAGCCCTACAACTGAATAGCCCTATAGTTCTATAGCCCTATCTCTCAATAGCCCTATAGCCCTATAGCCCCCTAGCCCTATAGCCCGGATTGGGTTTTTCTCCAGTATATATATGTGCAGAGAGAGAAAGAGAGAGAGAGAGAGAGAGAGAGATAGAGAGAGAGAGAGAGAGGGAGAGAGAGGGAGAGAGAAAGAGAGAGAGAGAGAGAAAGAGTCAGATAGAGAGAGAGAGAGAGAGAGAGAGAGCCCGACTCGGGCCCGATCTTGCCGGTTCCGCGCAGGAGGCCGCGCCCCCTGCACCGCTGGCCGAGGCGGGCTCGGGGCTGCCCGCGCCGCACGCGCAGCTGCCCCTCGACGCGATACACTTCGTGGACTCGGTCCAGGCGCCGCGCTCGTGGGCGAAAAGCAGGTCAGATATGCTAAAACGACGCGAAGATCGGGACAAAATCGGATCGGGATGACTCGAAATCTCTGAGAATCGGCGGGTTTGGAGGATGTATTGGGCGCCGCGGCCGCTCCAGAGCGTTCCGGAACGCTCTGAGAGCGCTCCGGAACGCTCTGGAGCGATTTATCCCGATCTTAGCCCTGTTTTAAAAAGCAGATCAGATATGCTTGACCGCGTGCCAGCACGAGGAAGCGCCAAGTTCAAGCGCCAAAGAGCACAGCAGCAGCGCGCCGTTCGCACCGAATGTCGTGGCATTATTGTCGTGGGCTGGCCGTCGAGCAGTTTCCGCTTGCAGTTCGCGCGTGGTTTGACAGTCCATTGGCCTAGAGTTATTTCATGCGTTCATATCTCACCACCCGCCAAATCACCCCAACCCAGCCCGAAGGCCTCAATGTGCCCTCCATTTCCAGTGGTGGGGTGGGTCGGGGGACATGGAGAAAACAAATGGAACCCGTAACCCCCCCCACCCGAGATTCGGGTCTTCGGGTTGGGTTGGGGTAGTCTGGTAGGTCGTCGAAATCCGTATCCGCGGCCTTGCGGGCCAGCCCCCAGGCCGCGACCGTGCGAATACGGTGCGTTCTTTCGCGGGTGCACCGCGAGGGACGTACGTGTTCGACCGCTCATCCGCGGGATCGGGCACAAGCGTCTGGAACGCGAGAGCGCGGATACGGATATATTTGCCGTTCGTGATGCACGGAGTGGGACTTGCCCCGGCCCTGAGACTCGGGCTTTGCAGTTTTTCCACTCCGGGCTTCGTCGCAAGATTTCGGGCCACAGGACTCACATATCGGGCCAGCTTGACAAATGGGCCACTCCTGTGGGGCCCTGGGCTCCAGCTCTGATTTTTACGATGTTGCGTTTTTGGTTTCTGGTGTCGACGTCGGCTTCGGGGGACGACTGCTGCGTCGTCTGGCGCCCAGAGATGGCCTCGGGCGGCTCGGGACAGCCTTGGACGTGCCCTCCAGGGTGGCCTCGACGGCGTGGACCCTGTGAGGGACCACCTTGTTAGCCAAGGCGTTCGATTCCGCCCCCAGGTCAAAACGCAGCGACATGGCTTGCCTTCGCGCTGGGAGGCCGCTGGAGACCGCCGGGGAGCGCCCGAAGCCGCAGGAGACCGTCGAATACCGATGCCGCCGAGGGCTACTGCGTAGCAAGGGCCAAGTCAGGCGTGTCCCTCTGCAGGAGGAATATTCAAGAATAGTCAAAAATCGTGCGGAGACGATCTTTTGACTACCTTCGACTATGTTTGAGCATTTTTTGACTACTTTCTATTTTCCGTCAAAGCTCCGCCTGTTGGAGGACGTGCCGGACCGAAAGCAAGTGGTCCCGGTAAGGGGATGCGTTGGCCGAGCGCAGTGCGCTGCCCCGACGACTGCCGTACCACCATTCACTCGGCGCCCAGGGGTCCCCCGCTGGCCGCGGACAGCGCCTGGGATACAGCGCGGAGGGAGGCCCATGTCAAGAAGCACCCTGCTTGCCTCCTCCTCCTTCTCCTCCTCCTCCTCTTTATCCTCCTCCTCCTCTTCCTCCTCCTCCTCCTCCTCCTCCTTCTCCTCCTCCTCCTCCTCCTCCTCCTCCTCCTCCTCCTCCTCCTCTTCCTCCTTTTTCTCCTCCCCTCCCGAATGAGGAGCAGGAGCAGGAGGAGAGGCCCTCCTAACAGTGGAGACCCATGTCAAGAAACACCCTGCTTGCCTCCAGGGTCCCTGGGGGCTCCTCGGGTTTCGCTGGCTCTGCGGTGGAAGGCGTGCTGCTCCCACGCCAACCAGAAATCACTGGACGTCCTGGGGCCTCAGGCCTGGGCTTCTTGTGGACGGCTTCTGGTGGTCGAGCACCTGTTGTATGGTCTGGATCGTGGCGCGGAGGGCCTGGCCATTTGGGGGGGGGGGCACACGAGGCTGGCCAGGGGGGCTGGGCCGACGAGGCCCCCCATTCTCCGGGGGGCGCTCCAGCCGCGCCCTCGCCCCGCCCTTCCCCTGTGGGGCGGGGGCGGCGCTGGAGCCGGGGCCCGCAGCGCGCGGACACTGGGGAGCGCGGAGACTCGCTCCTCTCCCCCTCCTCGTTGCCCCTCTCGCCTGCCCTCCTGCTCCTCCAGTCGCCCCTCTCCCGTCCTCCCTCGGAGACCCGGCGCGAGGCGCTGTCGCACGTCCTCACGTTCCTGCAGGAGGCGCCGCCCCGGTGCGTGGGCGTGGACATCGAGTGGTCGGACCCCCACCTGGTGTCGCTCATCCAGATCGCCACGCCGACCAGGGCCTTTGTCCTCGACACGGTGAACCGGACGCCGCTGTACATGTCCGTGCTGCATTGCCTGATGGGCTGGCTGCTCGGGCGCGAGGAGACGACCAAGCTCTTCTTCGGCTTCCCCCAGGACCTGATACGGCTGAACCTCCTGTTCGAGCCGCACGGTCGATCACTTGGCACCGCCGACGCGATCGCCTCCGTCGTCGACATGTACACCCAGCGGCTGCAGCGCGTGCGGGTGCAGCTGCCGCGCCGCGAGGACACGCCCCTGGGGCGCGAGGGCCTCCTCGGCGAGGCCCTGGAGGCGGAGGACCTGGCGGAGATCCACAGGCTGAGCAGCACGGCGCCCGCCTACCCGGAGCGGTGCGAGGTGGCCGAGCAGGCTCTTCGGAGGACGCGCAAGTGGGGGGGCGAACAGAAACGGGGGGGGGGGCAGCGGGGGCTGCCCACAAGAGGGGCCCCCTTGGGGCCACCCACGAGGGGCCCTCTCGGGCCCCGAAGGGGGCCTCTGGCGCCCCGACAAAGGGCACCTCTGCTCCCCCTCCCCCTTTCATGTCCAGGGGGCCACATGCGAACCCTACCCCTAACCCCCCACGATTTCTGAGGGGGAGGGTGGGGTTCACTTCGCTCGGGAGCTCCCGAACGAGGTTAACCCCAAATCGTGGGGGGTAGGGGTAGGGTCCGCATGTGGCCCCCTAATGTCGCCCCTCCGAGAAGTCGCGCCCGAGCTCTGCCGCCGGTGTGTGCCCTGCGTCCACCGCCTCGGGGCCGTGCCCTGGGACCTCGGGGGGGAGGCGGCGGCCCTGGGCGCCTCCGCCCCCCATTTTGCGGGCGGCGGGAACAGGCTCGCCTCCACCGCCCCCCCCCCCCCCCCCGGGGGCCCGGCGGGCAGGACGCCCGAAGCTGAAGACGTGGGCGGAGGAGGAGAGAGGAGGAGGAGGAGGGAGGAGGAGGAGGAGGAGGAGGAGGAGGAGGAGGAGGCCTCCTTCAGCGGTGCGCAGGTGTTCCTGATCGGCGGGCACCACTCGCTGGCGGCCATGGTCGAGCGCTACCTGGGCGAGAAGCTGAACAAGTCCGTGCGGCAGAGCAACTGGAACTTCAGGCCGTTGAGCGCGGTGCAGGTCCCCGAGCCCCGATGCAGTGAAGTAGCCACGACGTGGTGAAACCGTCTCGGCCAGAGCTCTCGACCTGATCTTTGTATCCAGCCGCATCGTTTCGTGCGGGTTTTTGGGAACGAAGCGGGGCGTTCGCGAGGGCCTTGGGACCCGAAGCGTGTCTTTTTCACAGTCTCGGGAGGTCCCCCGAGGTCTCCGGAGGCCCAGATCGGGCCAAAGACGTTCCAGACCCATGCTCGCCGATGCTCGAGCCTTGATGTTCGACCGACTCTCGGCCACCCCGACCCTGACCTTCCAGGAGGGCAAAAAAATGGCACCAGGGCGTCGACGTCCTGGTTCCTGTCGAGGTTTGAGGCAGTCCAGATAGGTCTATAGGGCTGGAGTGCTATTTTTCAGCACTCTGGACGGTCAGCGGAGAGGATACCCCTCGCGTCGTGCGCACACCTCTGCGGAGGTCTGGGCGGATTGCCCGGGCCGGCCCCGGAGCCTCCCCGCCCGCGCCCTTGGCCCCCCGCGCGCCCAGGCGCGCAGGGTCGGGTATAGCCAGGATCCCGGGTAAGGGGACCCGGTTAGTGGTACGGCCCTGGGGCCCTTCAATTGGCCAGGTTCACTAAACCAGGTTTGCCGTACTTGGTGTTTTTTCGGGTGACGGCAGTTCCAGTCAGTGGAAATGGGACGGGGGGGCGCCCCCGGGACAAATCACTAAACCAGTTTCCACTAAACCCAGTTCTGCCAACGCCCGACAGGGGGCCAGGGAGGGGCGGCCTGGCCCCGGCTCAGGCCCAGGACGGCCTCGGACTGGGATTCGGCTATGCTTAAGTCGGGCCTGTCCCTCTCCAGGAGGAATGTCCAAAGATAGGAACAAATCATCCGGGGACGATTTTTGGAGCGTTTCTTAGCTATTTTTGGGTATTGTTTGGGGTATCTTTAATCTGTCGCCCGAAATCTGCCTGTAGGGGGACGCGCCCGACTTGAGGCTACGCGCAAGAGTGACCGTTGGCTGGAGTGACGTTTGGTGAGGGCACAGGGGTCCAACCAGCACTGGCTGGCGCGCTTGGGCCGCTTGGATTCGGCCTCCCCCGCGGCCCCCTGCAGCCGCGCACCCGAAGGTCACTCTTGCCTCGGTCACCCCTGCGTGCAGCCGAGGGGTGGTGCTCCTCCTCCTCCTCCTCCTCGTCCTCCTCCTCCTCCTCTTCTTCCTCTCCTCCTCCTCCTCCTCCTCCTCCTCCTCCTCTTCTTCCTCTCCTCCTCCTCCTCCTCCTCCTCCTCCTCCTCCTCCTCCTCCTCCTCCTCCCCTTCTTCCTCCTCCTCCTCCTCCTCCTCCTCCTCCTCCTCCTCCTCCTCCTCCTCCTCCTCCCCCTCCTCCCCCCTTTCCTCCTGGCGGCGGTGCGGTGTTCTGCGGAGAGGTCATCTACGCCGCCACCGACGCCCACGTTCTGCTCCGGCTGGAGGCGGCCATGCGCGCCAGCGGCGTGCTGCCGCAGCGGACCTGGGGCGCCGCGGCGCGGCCCGCGGGCGAGGCGCGGCGGCGGCGGCGGCCTCGCCGTTGTCGCCGTCGTCGTCCTCGCCACCGTCGTCGCCGTCGCCGTCGCCGCCGCCGCCGTCGCCGCCGTCGCCGTCGCCGCCGTCGCCGTCGCCGCCGTTCTCGCCGCCGTCTTCGCCGCCGCCGTCCTCGTTGCCGCCGCCGTCGTTCTCGTCGTCGCCGGCGTCGGCGGCTTCCCCGCTGCCGTCGCCGTCGTCGCCGCTGTCGACGTCGTCGGCGGTGTCGGTGGCGTCGGCGCGAGGCGCGGCCAGCCTGGTGGCGCGGCGGGGTCGCAGACGGCGGCGAGGACCCTCCGCCCCGGATCGCGGAGTGAAAGACGCCCCGCCAGAGTGAATCACGCGCGCGCGCGCCCGCCGTCAGCGTTGGACGCCGACGCCGCCGCCGCCTTCGTCGTCGCCGTCGTCGTCGTCGTCGCCGCCGCCGTCCGCCGTCCGCCGTCCGCCGTCCGCCGTCCGCCGTCCGCCGTCCGTCGTCGTCGTCGTCGTCGTCGTCGTCGTCGTCGTCGTCGTCGTCGTCGTCCTCGTCGTCGTCGTCGTCGCGGTCGGGGAGGAGGAGGAGGAGGAGGAGGAGGAGGAGGAGGAGGAGGAGGAAGTGGATGTTGATGAGGAGAGAGAGGAGGAGGAGAAGGAGGAAGAAGAGGATAAGGAGGAATTGCACAATGAGAAGATCGGATCGTTTTTTTTTTTTTTTTTTTTTTTTTTTTTTTTTTTTTTTTTTTTTTTTTTTTTTTTTTTTTTTTTTTTCCGATGACGATTCCGATGACGATGATGACGCGTGATTGTGATGATTCTAGGGATAGTGATGGTGGCGATGGTACTGAGGATGATGAGATGGTGAGGATGTGGATGATGAGGATGGTGACGATGGTGACGATGGCGAAGACGATGACGATTGTGATGGCGATGATGACGGTGGCACGATGGCGATGTCGATGATCAGGATGGCGTTTGTGGCGATTGACAGGAGGAGGAGGGAGAGGAGGAGGAGGAGGAGGAGGAGGAGGAGGAGGAGGAGGAGGAGGAGGAGGAGGAGGTGGCGGAGCTCCTCTGCGACCGAGGGTAGAAGACCGTGGGGGAACAGTTTGGGCTGTCCCCTCACTGACTGCCTCGGCGCCCCACGACTTAGGGGGGCGCCAGCGACGCTGCCGCGCGGCACCCGTCGGCGTACGGCCCCATCTCGCAAATCGACGCTCCAGCTGACAGAGCGCATTGGACGCTCCAGCTGACAGAACGCTCTGCAAGAGAAGCGGAGACCACTGCAGGCGCGCGCGCCCCGCTGGCGCGGAGGCGAGCTACCCCTATGACGGCCAGTAGATGCTGGGCTCGAGCGAAACGGTGTTTTGGCCATGTCGTGGACCGTTGTCGTTTTGGCTTCGTTCTGCAGCAGCTGTGGAGCGAAGACAGAGCTGGGGATGACGAAAAGAAAACGAAAACGGAAAACACTGTTTCACTCGAGCCCTGGGCAGATGGAGAGGGGTCCCCGGAGAGGGGAGGGCCACCTCACAGAGACCCTTCAAGAGTCGGCAGAGGCGCGCCGGCAGGCGCAGGGCGAGCGCCCTCCAGGGCCGCCCGCAGGTGGAGAGGGGCCGCCAGGGGGGGGGGGGAGGCCAGCTCGCAGACGTGCGAACGCCCAGCACCAGCAGCTGGCCCGAGAGGCTTCTGACCCTCAATCTCCAAATATCAGGAGGGAAAAAACACGCAGACACAATTCATCGGCGATTCCCCAGAAAATATCGGAAAATATGGGAAGTGGGGGGGAAGACAAAAACCCAGGAAATATGAGAACATATGGGGGATTGTTTACTTGTGTGTACTTATTTGTGTGTCCTTGGGCCCCTTCAAAATAGCCAGCAGGGTGCGGTCCTGTGAAGCCTTCCACTCCACAGTGCTGGTGCAGCAAGCTCGCTGCATGCATGTCGAGCTTCTTGTCTGCAGTTGCAGACAGCAACCTAGAGTCTAGATGTTCTCCGTTCTGAACAGACGGATCAACAGCTGGGCCTGACTCGAGCCTGGAGTAGACTGTCCAAGGTCTTACGGATGACGGCTTGCTGAGCCCTCGAACCTCTGGCAGCACCAACCCGACCACTGTCTGGCCCCCCGAACTCGTGACCCTTCCGGCCCTGCACCCGATCGATGGAGGTACTCTTTTTTAGTGAATTCGATTGGCTTTAGGGTTTTCACTCCTCCTCCTCCTCCTCCTCCTCCTCCTCCTCCCCCTCCCCCTCCCCCTCCCCCTTCCCTCCTCCTCCCCCTCCCCCCCTCCCCCTCCCCCTCCTCCTCCTCCTCCTCCTCCTCCTCCTCCTCCTCCCCTCCTCCTCCTCCTCCTCCTCCTCCTCCTCCTCCTCCTCCTCCTCCTCCTCCTCCTCCTCCTCCTCCTCCTCCTCCTCCTCCTCCTCCTCCTCCTCCTCCTCCTCCTCCTCCTCCTTTGGCTCAAGCCATTTTGGCTCAAGCCATTGGGCAGGAGCTGGCCGCGTGTCCCTCGCCGGCGGCGGGGCGTGGAGCGATGGAGGCCCTGGCGGCCTCCCCGGCTGCGCAGGCTGCGTTCGGGGCCGCGATGGCGATCCTCGCCTCCGGATGCTCGGCCAGGCAGTCGGCCTTCTTGTTGACCGCGGTGGCTCGCGGCACGGCCTTCGGCGGCTGCGGGAAGAAAGACGTAGAGGGCGCAGGCACCTCGCTCGTCCTCCAGGAAGAAGTGTTGGTGGCGGTCCAGCGTGGCCTGGGCCTGGCATCGAAACCCTCGCTCTCGAAGGCGAAGGAGTTCCTGCGGGCCCGCGGCGGCCAGGCGCTCGCCTCTCGCCTGGGACGCGTGAGCAAGATCAGGAACTCCTCAGCGCACTTGGATGTGGGCCTCCCTGGTGATGTCGACCTGTTCCTCTCGGACGGCTCGGAGACGGAGGGCGACCAGGTCGGTAAGCTCTCGGAGGAGGCATACGAGGAGGACTCGACGAAGGATCACGGGAAGAGCTGCAAGGAGCGGATCCAGAAGGACTCCGAGGCGGCGAAGCAGCATCTCCATGAGCTGCAAGGACAAGTCGAGAAGCTGCAGCTGACCGTGCAGGACCTGATGAGGAGCCAGAAGGACATCAAGAAGGTAAACGAGGAGCTGCAGGGCGTCGGCATCCTGGGCGACACGCTCCAGGTTGCAAGCGTGGCGCCGAACGCCAAGCAGGAGCAGTTCCAGACCGTCGAGGGCAAGGACAAGGACAAGGACAAGGAGAAAAATGAGAACCTCAATATGCAGGCCGAGCGCAAGGTGCAGCTCACGGAGGCCATGGACGGGCAGGTGTCGAAGCAGGCCGACGAGATGGCGAAGCAGGCGCGGATCGGCCTCCTGGACTACTGCTGCACGTTGCACAACACCTTCCTGGAGGCGGAGGCCAGGGACAAGTTCAAGGATGAAGACAAGGTGAAGATCGGGAAGGCGATCGACAACACCCTCGATTGGCTGCAGGACCAGGCCGATGGGAAGTCTGCGGCCGACAGCAAGCAGGAGCTCGAGCGTAAGCACCACGAGCTGGAGGGCATCGTCAACCCCATCATGATGAAGCTCGGGCGGAAGCTGGAGCAGGAGCACCAGAAGGACGACGGCGAGAGCAACACGGTGAGCCTCTCGGATGCCGCCGCCCAGAAGATCAAGACCGATTCCGAGAAGCAGGACGTCGAGGCCCACGACGAGAGGAAGGACGAGCCCGTCCCGCCGTGGGAGCTCGACGAATCGGACGACGACGAGCACTGGAAGGCCCTGAAGCAGCGGCACCGCGTGCGCGGGGCCGACGCTTGAGCGCTTGTGGACCCCTTGCCCTCGGGGCTGCGCGTGGGAACGAAGATAACCGCGCTCCCTGGGGCTGCTTCGGGTCGGCGCCGTGGTGGCGCAGTGCAAGCACTTTTTGTCGGGGTGCGGGGGCCTGTCGGGGTGCCGCGCAGGGGCTGTCGCCCCCTCTGCACGGACCCGCAAAAGGTCTGGATGGCCCCCGCACCCGAAAGTTCTGGAAGAGAAGGGAGGGACTGTGTCCCCGTATCCAAAGGATCCAAAGGATCCTCTCCTCCCCCCGAAAACACCCGCAGCGCGCGACGCCCCGAATGCTCGGTCTCCAGCACTTCTGCGTGGCGGCGCCCCCGCAGGCACGGAGAGGGCACGCGTGGCGACGGGGGCATCGCCACGCAGAGCTTCTAAAGACCAAACGTTTTGAAAACCCATTGTTTCCACTACTGAAGTACTCCTGACCATGATCAGGCTTCATGGCAACAAGTATGGGATCGTCGACCTTATACTGAACCGATACGTCTCTGCTGCTTCCATCAACCTGTTACGCTGAGAATTGGTGACACCGAGCTTCCACGCCAAGTCCGCCTTAGCCTTTTCCACACGCTTGTGAGCCTGCTGATTGGGTTCACCTTCCGCAGGAGGGAGATTCGCACCGACTTCGCCGAACATCGTGCCCCACTAGTGTGGCATCACGCGCGCTGCTGAAAACGGAATTCCCGAGAAGCAATGGGAATATGTGAACGTAGATGCCACTGAGCCACCTCGCAGCTACCAGCACTTGTCTCGCACATGGCACATTCATACGGTGGGGACTGTCGGTGTGTGTGTGTGTGTGTGCTGCACAGCAGACCCTCGCGACCGACGGCACTTACCCTGTTGCAGCCTCTTGACCACCTGCTCACTAGCATAACTCTTGGTCTCAGATGGCCAGAGGTTTACACCAACATCAATATTGGCGGTGTGCCTCCACCGAGGGAAAAGTGTCCCGATCTCGGTGATGGTGGTAATCGGGGGTTGGGGGGTGAGATCGCAGTGAAACGGAGACCCCCCACCGGGAAATCGGTTTCGGTTTCGTGTCGTGCGTGCGGGCGAGGCGAAACTGCGCGTGATCTTCCTGTAGCTAGGCCGAAGTAGGAGCGAAAGTCCGATCCCGTCCGCCGGTGGCTGGGAGGTGTCCCAGTTGGGCCGGGCGGTGTCCCGGGTGTCCCGGGTGTCAGTAGGAGCGAAAGTTTGTTTCCCGTCCGCCGGTGGGCGGGAGGTGTCCCAGTTGGGCCGGGCGGTGTCCCGGGTGTCCCGGGTGTCAGTGGGAGCGAAAGTCCGTTTCCCGTCCGCCGGCGGGCGGGAGGTGTCGCAGTTGGGCCGGGCGGTGTCCTGGGTGTCCTGGGTGTCCCGGGCGTCCCGGCGCTAACGCATGTCGCAAATTTCATAATTCATTTTTTTCGGCGCCTGCGGCGGGCTTTCTTATCCAATCCAGCTTATCTTTTCCAATCCAATCCTTCTTATCTTATCCAACCCAACTTGTCCCATCTTATCTTATCCCACCCAATCCAATCCACCCAACCCAATCCATCAATTCACTTGTTTCTGCGCTTGCGGCGGGCCAGTCCAATCCATCTTATCCAATATATTTTTTCCAATCCAACCCATCTTATCTTATCCAATCCATCTTATCCCATCCAATCCAATCCACCCAACCCAATCCATCAATTCATTTTTGTCGGCGCCTGCGGCGGGCTTTCTTATCCAATCCAGCTTATCTTCTCCAATCCATCTTGTCCAATCCAACCCATCTTATCTTATCCAACCCATATTGTCCCATCTTATCTCATCCCACCCAGTCCAATCCATCCAACCCAATCCATCAATTCATTTGTTTCTGCGCCTGCGGCGAGACTCTGATAGAGAGGGAGAAAGAGAGAGAGAGAGAGAGAGAGAGAGAGAGAGAGAGAGAGAGGGCGAGAGAGAGAGAGAGAGACACAGAGAGAAAGAGAGAGAGAGAGAGAGAGAGACAGAGAGAAATAGAGAGATGATATCAAGGTGACAGGCTGGAGGTCAGTCAGGGTGGGCATCTGATCTCAATCCCCCTAAACCTCCTTATCGCCCGCAGGGTGGTCTTATAGTTATTCTGGCTTCCTAGGCGGCCGAACGATTACTACCAACAGCGAGATCTAGGATCGTCTTCCCCTGGTGCAGTCAACCCCCTGTGTTGGTGTTGGTGCCCATTTCCAGGTATCCACTGGTCGTGTGACAGCTGCCACACATTATCTATACACTCGGAGCCGCAGCAGCACGAGCCAGAACTCGGTGGCCATGCCTAACAAGACGAGGCGCTCGAGGAAGGAGGAGCTGGCGTCGACCCTCGCGACCGACGGCACTTACCCTGTTCCAGCCTCTTCACCATCTGTTCACTAGCATAGCTCTTGGTCGTAACTTTTGGTCGTGCCACAGTTGCCACACATAATCCATACGTTCGGAACAGCAGCAGCACGGTCCAGACCACGGTGGCCATGCCTCACAAGACGATGGGCTCGATGAAGAAGGAGTTGGCGCCGACCCTCGCGACCGACGGCGCTTTGGCTGTTCCAGCTTCTTAACCACCTGTACAATAGCATAGCTCTTGGTCGGACCTCCTTGTCGTGTAACAGTTGCCACACATAATCCATGCATTCGGAATCGTAGTAGCACGAGCCAGAACACGGTGGCCATGCCTCACAAGACGAGGGCTCGAGGAAGGAGGAGCTGGCGCCGACCCTCGCGACCGACGGCACTTAACCTGTTCCAGCCTCTTAACCATCTGTTCGCTAGCACAGCTCTTGGTCGTGGCTCTTGGTCGTGTAACAGCTGCCACATCTAATCCATACGTTCGGAACCGTAGCTGCACGAGCCAAAACACGGTGGCCATGCCTAACAAGACGAGGAGCTCGAGGAAGGAGGAACTGGCGCCGACCCTCGCGACCGACGGCACTTACCTTGTCCCAGGCTTTTAACCATCTGTTCACTAGCATAGCTTTTGGTCATATCTATTGGTCGCGTATGAGTTGCCACACATAATCCATACATTCGGAACCGTAGCGGCACGAGCCAGAACACGGTGGCCATGCCCCACAAAGACGAGGGCTCGAGGAAGGAGGAGTTGGCGCCGACCCTCGCGACCGACTGCATTTATTCTGTTTGAGCTTCCTAACCACCTGTTCATTAGCATAGCTCTTGGTCGTGGCTCTTGGTCGTGTGCTAGTTGTTATACATATTTTATGCGCTCGGAATCGTAGTAGCACGGGTCAGAACACGTGGCCATGCCTCATAAGATGGGGGCTCGAGGAAGGAGGAGCTGGCGCCGACCCTCGCGACCGACGGCACTTACCCTGTTCCAGCCTCTTCACCATCTGTTCACTAGCACAGCTCTTGGTCGTGGCTCTTGGTCGTGTAACAGCTGCCACATCTAATCCATACGTTCGGAACCGTAGCTGCACGAGCCAGAACGCGGTGGCCATGCCTGACAAGACGAGGAGCTCGAGGAAGGAGGAGTTGGCGCCGACCCTCGCGACCGACGGCGCTTACCTTGTCCCAGGCTTTCAACCATCTCTTCACTAGCACAGCTCTTGGTCGTAGCTCTTGGTCGTGCCACAGTTGCCACACATACTCCATACGTTCGGAACCGCAGCAGCACGAGCCAGACCACGGTGGCCATGCCTCGCAAGACGATTGGCTCGAGGAAGGAGGAGCTGGCGCCGACCCTCGCGACCGACGGCACTTGCCCGGTTCCAGCCTCTTAACCATCTGTTCAGTAGCACAGCTCTTGGTCATAGCTCGTGGTCGTGCCACAGCTGCCGCACATAATCCATACAGTCGGAACAGCAGCGGCACGGTCCAGACCACGGTGGCCATGCCTCACAAGACGAGGGGTTCGAGGAAGGAGGAGTTGGCGCCGACCCTCGCGACCGACGGCGCTTACGCTGTTCCAGCTTCTTAACCACCTGTGCACTAGCATAGCTTTTGGTCGGACCTCCTTGTCGTGTAACAGTTGCCACGCATAATCCATGCACTCGGAATCGTAGTAGCACGAGCCAGAACACGGTGGCCATGCCTCACAAGACGAGGGCTCGAGGAAGGAGGAGCTGGCGCCGACCCTCGCGACCGACGGCGCTTACCCTGTTCCAGCTTCTTAGCCATCTGTTCCTTAGCATAGCTCTTGGTCGTGGCTCTTGGTCGTGTAACAGTCGCCACATCTAATCCGTAGACTCGGAACCGTAGCAGTGCGTGCCAGACCACGGTGGCCATGCCTCACAAGACGAGGGCTCGAGGAAGGAGGAGCTGGCGCCGACCCTCGCGACCGACGGCACTTACCTTGTCCCAGGCTTTTAACCATCTGTTCACTAGCATAGCTCTTGGTCATATTGTAGTGGCCTTCGGCCAGTGCCGCCGATCCGGGTCGCTCGGGGTTATTCTCCAGACGCAGAAATTATGGGCGCACACTCAAACGCACACACACAGTCACACCACTTAACCTGCGCCGCAGACATGCGCACACAGCATCACCCACACACACATACTAGTTGGGAAAGGCTCCTGTAGTACTAGTAGTAGTATTAGTAGTAGTAGTAGTAGTAGTAGTAGTAGTAGTAGCAGTAGTAGTAGTAGTAGTAGTAGTAGTGGTAGTAGTAGTAGTAGTAGTGGTTGTGGTAGTAGTGGTAGTAGTAGTAGAGGCCTCGTTCCGCGGCTTCTCTCGACTTCCCGCGGTCTCTCTCAAGTTTCGAGCACGCGGTGAGTTTCACGATATATGTGTGTGTATGTACGCGTGCATGCATGTATGCATGCATTGATCATGTGTGCCTGTGTGTAGGTACGTATGTATGTATGTATGCTTGTGCGCGTATGTATGTATTTAGTTTGTATGTATGTTTGTATGTGTGTATGATAATATGTGTGTATGTGTGTGAATGTAAGTATGTATGTCTGGAAGATTGTTTTTCTATGTATGCAAATGTGTTTAAATGTAGGTATGTATGCATGTGTGTATGGATGTGCGTTTGAAGAGCGAGGATGTTTCAAAGAAGAGGCACTCGGTGACGCGATCGTTGAGGGATAGGAGTGAGGTCGCAGAGGAGGAGGAGGAGAATGAGGAAGAGGCGATAACTTGAAGGAAAACGATGAGACGGAGGACATCCTGCCGGTGGCGCCCTGGGCGGTGCCGCGGAAGAAACCGGGGGCCTGCCGGAGGCAGTCTGGAGGCCTCTGGGGAGCTGTTTTGGGGCCTCTTGGAACCTCTTTTGGGCCTCTTGTGGGCTTCTTGGGGCCCCTTGGGGGTCTCTTGGGGCCTCCTGGGGGCCTCTTGGGGCGGAAAGCTCGGTTCTTTCGGTTCGTGGTCCCCCTCTTGGGCCCCTCTTGGGGCTCTCTTGGGGCCTTCTTGGGCTGTCCAGAGGCCCTCTTGGGCCGTCTTGGGGCCCTCTTGGGCCGTCTTGGGGCTCTCTTGGGCCGTGTTGGAAGCATCGTGGGCCGTCTTGGGACGGACTTGGGGGCCTCTTGGGCCGTCTTCGAGCGTCGGACGCCCGAAAAGGCAAGAACGCTAAAAACCCTGAGAAAACCAATGAAAATCAACGATTCTGGCCTCTTGGGGCCCTCTTGGGAGGCCTCTTGGAAGCTTCTTGGGGCGTCTTGGAGACACCTTGGGCCGTCTGGAGGCCATCTCGGGCGTCTTGGAGCGATTTTTCGGCGACTCGGGGCCCTCTTGGAACCCCTTGGGGGTCTCTTGGGCCCCCCCCCTCCTCCAAAGCGCCGGAAAAAGCGGAGCATGGCGCCCCCCCCCCCCCTATCTTCCACTCCCCCGGAGCGGCCCCGGGGTTCGCCGGAAACTCGCACCCCCCCCCCCCCCCCACCCCCCCTTCCCCGGCAGAGCCACCCCGGCGACCCCCCCAGAGGCTGAAGCTCAGCCTCGAGGCTGTAGCTGAGACTCCTTGAAACTCACACGCCGGATCGGCGGATCTATTGGTCGCGTATGAGTTGCCATACATAATCCATACTTTCGCAACCGTAGCGGCACGAGCCAGAACACGGTGGCCATGCCCCACAAAGACGAGGGCTCGAGGAAGGAGGAGTTGGCGCCGACCCTCGCGACCGACTGCATTTATTCTGTTTTAGCTTCCTAACCACCTGTTCATTAGCATAGCTCTTGGTCGTGGCTCTCGGTCGTGTGCTAGTTGTTATACATATTTTATGCGCTCGGAATCGTAGTAGCACGGGTCAGAACACGGTGGCCATGCCTCATAAGATGAGGGCTCGAGGAAGGAGGAGCTGGCGCCGACCCTCACGACCGACGGCACTTACCCTGTTCCAGCCTCTTCACCATCTGTTCACTAGCACAGCTCTTGGTCGTGGCTCTTGGTCGTGTAACAGCTGCCACATCTAATCCATGCGTTCGGAACCGTAGCTGCACGAGCCAGAACACGGTGGCCATGCCTAACAAGACGAGGAGCTCGAGGAAGGAGGAGCTGGCGCCGACCCTCGCGACCGACGGCACTTACCTTGTCCCAGGCTTTTAACCATCTGTTCACTAGCATAGCTCTTGGTCGTAGCTCTTGGTCGTGCCACAGTTGCCACACATACGCCATACGTTCGGAGGCGCAGCAGCACGAGCCAGACCACGGTGGCCATGCCTCACAAGACGATTGGCTCGAGGAATGAGGAGCTGGCGCCGACCCTCGCGACCGACGGCACTTGCCCGGTTCCAGCCTCTTAACCATCTGTTCAGTAGCACAGCTCTTGGTCATAGCTCTTGGTCGTGTAACAGCTGCCGCACATAATCCATGCACTCGGAACAGCAGCAGCACGGTCCAGACCACGGTGGCCATGCCTCACAAGACGAGGGGCTCGAGGAAGGAGGAGTTGGCGCCGACCCTCGCGACCGACGGCGCTTACGCTGTTCCAGCTTCTTAACCACCTGTGCACTAGCATAGCGCATAGCTTTTGGTCGGACCTCCTTGTCGTGTAACAGTTGCCGCGCATAATCCATGCACTCGGAATCGTAGTAGCACGAGCCAGAACACGGTGGCCATGCCTCACAAGACGAGGGCTCGAGGAAGGAGGAGCTGGCGCCGACCCTCGCGACCGACGGCACTTACCCTGTTCCAGCTTCCTAGCCATCTGTTCCTTAGCGTAGCTCTTGGTCGTGGCTCTTGGTCGTGTAACAGTCGCCACATCTAATCCATAGACTCGGAACCGTAGCTGCACGAGCCAGAACACGTTGGCCATGCCTAGCAAGACGAGGAGCTCGAGGAAGGAGGAGCTGGCGCCGACCTTCGCGACCGACGGCACTTACCTTGTCCCAGGCTTTTAACCATCTGTTCACTAGCATAGCTCTTGGTCATATCTATTGGTCGCGTATGAGTTGCCATACACGATCCATACATTCGGAACCGTAGCGGCACGAGCCAGAACACGGTGGCCATGCCCCACAGAGACGAGGGCTCGAGGAAGGAGGAGTTGGCGCCGACCCTCGCGACCGACTGCATTTATTCTGTTTTAGCTTCCTAACCACCTGTTCATTGGCATAGCTCTTGGTCGTGGCTCTTGGTCGTGTGATAGTTGTTATACATATTTTATGCGCTCGGAATCGTAGTAGCACGGGTCAGAACCTCCTTATCGCCCGCAGGGTGGTCGTATAGTTATTCTGGCTTCCTAGGCGGCCGAACGATTACCACCAACAGCGAAATCTAGGATCGTTTTCCCCTGGTGGAGGCAACCCCCTGTGTTGGTGTTGGTGCCAATTTCCAGGTATCCAATGGTCGTGTGACAGCTGCCACGCATTAGCTTCACACTCGGAGCCGCAGCAGCACGAGCCAGAACACGGTGGCCATGCCTAACAAGACGAGGCGCTCGAGGAAGGAGGAGCTGGCGCCGACCCTCGCGACCGACGGCACTTACCCTGTTCCAGCCTCTTCACCATCTGTTCACTAGCATAGCTCTTGGTCGTGTCTATTGGTCGCGTATGAGTTGCCATACAGAACCCATACATTCGGAACCGTAGCGGCACGAGCTAGAACACGGTGGCCATGCCCCACAAGACGAGGGCTCGAGGAAGGAGGAGTTGGCGCCGACCCTCGCGACCGACGGCGCTTACGCTGTTCCAGCTTCTTAACCACCTGTACACTAGCATAGCCCTTGTCGTGTAACAGTTGCCGCGCATAATCCATGCACTCGGAATCGTAGTAGCGCGAGCCAGAACACGGTGGCCATGCCTCACAAGACGAGGGCTCGAGGAAGGAGGAGCTGGCGCCGACCCTCGCGACCGACGACACTTACCCTGTTCCAGCTTCTTAGCCATCTGTTCCTTAGCGTAGCTCTTGGTCGTGGCTCTTGGTCGTGTAACAGTCGCCACATCTAATCCATAGACTCGGAACCGTAGCAGTGCGAGCCAGACCACGGTGGCCATGCCTCACAAGACGAGGGCTCGAGGAAGGATGAGCTGGCTCCGTCCGTCGCGACCGACGGCACTTACCCTGTTCCAGCCTCTTAACCATCTGTTCACAACCATAGCTTTTGGTCGTGTAGCAGCTGCTTCGCATAATCCATACACTCGGACCGTAACAGCACGAGCCAGAACACGGTGGCCATGCCTCGCAAGGCGATGGCTCGAGGAAGGAGGAGCATGCGACGACCCCCGTGACCAACGTCACTTACCTTGTTCCAGCCTTTCAACCATCTGTTCACTAGCATAGCTCTTGGTCGTAGCTTTTGGTCGTGTAACAGTTGCCACATCTAATCCACCCACTCGGAACTGTAGCAGCACGAGCCAGACCATCGTGGCCATGCCTCGCAAGACGATGGGCTCGAGGAAGGAGGAGCTGGCGCCGACCCTCGCGACCGACGGCGCTTGCCCTGTTTCAGCCTCTTCACCATCTGTTCACCAGCGTAGCTCTTGGTCGTAGCTCTTGGTCGTGTGGCACTTGCCACACATAGAATCCATGCACTCGGAGCCGCAGCAGCACGAGCCAGAACACGGTGGCGCCATGCCTAACACGACGATGGGCTCGAGGAAGGAGGAGCAGGCTCCGTCCGTCGCGACCGACGGCACTTACCCTGTTCCAGCCTCTTAACCATCTGTTCACTAGCATAGCTCTTGGTCGTGGCTCTTGGTCGTGTGGCAGTTGCCACACATAGAATCCATGCACTCGGGGCCGCAGCAGCACGAGCCAAAACACGGTGGCGCCACACCTCACAAGACGAGGGCTCGAGGAAGGAGGAGCTGGCGCTTCGCGACCTTCAGGTCCCCCCCCCTCCTCCTCCTCCTCCTCCTCCTCCTCCTCCTCCTCCTCCTCCTCCTCCTCCTCCCCAAGGCGTAAGTCGGGCCTGTCCCTCTGCAGGGGGAATATTCAAATAGAGTCAACAAACTAGTCTGGGGACCGTTTTTTTTTTTTTTTTTTTTTTTTTTTTTTTTTTTTTTTTTTTTTTTTTTTTTTTTTTTTTTTTTTTTTTTTTTTTTTTTTTTTTTTTTTTTTTTTTTTTTTTTTTTTAAAAATGAATATTTTTGAATACTTTTGAATATTTTGAATATGTTTCGAGTATTCTTATATTTTCGCCCCAAATCCCCCTGTATGGGGGACGCGCCCGACCTAGCCCAAGGCTGGGATCACATCTTAACTCGAACGAGGCAGTGGGGACGGGGAGGAGATGGGAGGAGATAGCAGGGACCACAGCCTCCGCAGGAGGGGGTATCTGTTTTCCTACGTACTCGCTGCATAAGATGTGCGGGCCAGCTGCAAGGACCACTAACTTGGCGATCTCGTCGCAAGATGTCGACGCCGGGTAGTGTGGCACGACTTCTGCAAACTCTTGAATTTCTGCAGCACGTGCAAACGCACAAGCATCCTCCAGACAGTGCTGCCGCCAGATACGAGGCTTCCCGACCACGTACTCTTCCTGATCCACAAACTTCCTTTCCTCACACTCCACGGGGCCGAAACGAGCTCCGAGCTGGATGTCGCTGAGCGGCCAACGAACCACTCCTTGGCACCGCCTGCGACGCTGATTGCGACGCCAAAAAGGGTAGCATACATATACGTTGGCAACACGTATATGTATATGTATATGTATATGTATAGGTATATGTATAAATTTATGTATTTGCATATGTATATGTATATGTATATGTATATGTATATTTTTATATATATATATATGTATATGTTTATGTACAGGTATACGTATATGTATATGTATATGTATATGTATATATATATATATATATATATATATATATGTATATGTATATGTATATGCAAATGTATATATGTATATGTATATGTATACGTATACGTATATGTATATGTCTATGTATATGTATGTATATGTATGTGCGTATGAATATGGATGTGTATATGTATATGTATTTGTATGTGTATATGTATATGTATATGTGTATATGTGTATATATATGTATATGTGTATATGTGTACATGTATGCATGTATGTGTGTATGTATGCATGCATGTATGCATGTACGCATGTATGCATGTATGTATGTATGTAGGTACGTAGGTATGTAGGTATGTAGGTATGTATGTATGTATGCATGTATGTATATACATATCTACACATATATATATATATATATATATATATATACATACATACATATAGACACATATATATATATATATATATATCATGAGTCGCCGATCCTGCTATATATCCTTAAGGGCTTCGCCCCCATGCCGCTGGCCCTCCTCTCTTAGAATGGGACTTGCCAGAGCTGTGTTGGGATGTCTGGACGCTGACGTGAAGCACGCGAGGGCCAATATTGATTCACGATGGTTTATGGCTTCGGTGGCGTGCACATTAGCTACTTTTCTATGGTTTATGGCGTCGAGGAAATGCGTAGTTTACACGGGATTATGGCCTCGGGGACGCGAATGTGGTATAATCTGCGAATGTGTATGGCCTCGGGGGCGCAACTATCGCATACTTTACAAGGGTTTATGGCCTCGGACACGCGACTATAGTGTAATGTGCGAGGGCTTGTGGCCTCGGGGACGCAAGTATGGTGTGATTCTACAGGCTTACGCCACATCCGCCGACCCCTTCTGTGAGTGTTGCGAGGCCAGGAATTTTGTGGCCAGCGGCGTCTTGTGTGAGGGTGCGGTGTCGCGCGCGGGTGGCGGCAGATCCTTAGGGGGTCCAAATGTTTGCGTGATGCCGGTGGTCTGGGGCGTGTTTTGCGAGCGCCTTGCGTGCTGTGCACCCGGGTGCGGGGTGTCCTTCTGGGAGGTCGGCCTTTCGACCCGCAACCAAGTGGAGGACCACCGGAAGACAAAAGGAGCAAGAGTGGTGTGCGGAAGCTGTGATCAGCGAGGCATCACCGCGAAAGATGTGGCAGATGAGTCGAAACGGGTGAAGAGGCGTTCGACGTTCGCAGCGCGCACTAAACAGTTCGCGCGGCAACAGCACATTAGCGCCGAGCAAGATAGTGAGCATTTCACGAGGAAGAGTAAGGCTGTATGCGCGGAATGCATTGCAGTTGGCTCTACGGTTCGCAATACGGAAGCGTCTGGGGGTCTTTGGGGGGCCTCCTGGGGGCCTCTTGGGGGCTCCGTGAGGCGTCTTGGCGGCCTCTTGGGGGCCTCTGGCGGCCTCTTGGGGCACTCTTGGGGCCCCCTGGGGCTCGTGGGGGCGGGCCCCTCTTGGTGCCGTCTTGGAGCCTTCTTGGGTCGTCTTGGGGACCTCTTGGGCCGTCTTGGGGCCATTTTGGGCCGTCGTGGGGCCGTCTTGGGGGCCTCTTGGGCCGTCTTGGGGCGGTCTTCGGGGGCCTCTTGGGCCGTCTTGGAGCGTCGGAAAGCCCACAAGGCGAATTTGTGAAACAATATACGTTTTACGAAAGACATGAGCAAATTTTTGCGTCTAGGCACCCCCTTGGGACGTATCTTGGAGGCCTCTTGGGGGCGTCTTGGGCCATCTGGAGACCATCTCGGGTGTGTTTGATCGCTCTTGGACCGTCTGGGACCATGTTGAGCTCTCTTGGAAGCACTTGGGGCGCTCCTGGAGCGCTCTTGGGGCCGTCTTCGGGGCTCTCTTGGGCCGTCTTCGGCGCCTCTTGAGCCGTCTTCGGGCCTCTTAGGCTGTCTTGGGGCCCTCTTGGAGGCTTCTTGGACCGTCTTGGGGCGGACTTGGGGGGCCTCTTGCGCCGTCTGGGAGCATCGGAAAGCCCAGAAGGCGAATTTGTGGAAAATGTACGTTTCACGAAGGGAACGGGTCAATTTTTTGCGTCTAGAGGCCCACTTGGGACGCATCTTGGATGCCTCTTGGGGCCTCTTGGGGGCATCTTGGGCCGTCTGGGGGCCATCTGCGGTGTCTTTGATCGCTCTTGGACCGTGTGGGACCATATTGAGCTCTCTTGCAGGCCACTAGGAGCGCTCCTGGAACGCTCTTGGGGCCGTCTTCGGGGCCCTCTTGGGCCGTCTTGGACGCCTCTTGAGCCGTCTTGGGGCCCTCTTGGGCTATCTTGGGGCCCTCTTGCAGGCTTCTTTTGCCGTCTTGGGGCGGTATTGGGGGCCTCTTGGGCCGTCTGGGAGCATCGGAAAGCCCAGAAGGCGAACTTGTGAAAATTGTACGTTTTACGAAGGGAATGGGTCCATTTTTGCGTCTAGGGACCCTGTTTGGGACGCATCTTGGAGGCCTCTTGGGGCCTCGTGGGGACCTCTTGGGCCGTCTAGGAGGCCTCTTAGCCCGTCTTTGGGCCACCTTGGGCGTCTTGGAGCGTTCGTTTGGCGTCTCGGGGCCCTCGTGGCCGTCTTGGAGGCCTCTTGGGGCCTTCTTGGGGCCCTCCTGGGTCCGGACAAGCCTCGTGGTGCGCTCGCGCCGGGCCGGGGGGGGGGGGGCGCTCGCGCCGGGCCGGGGGGGGGGGGGTCAAATCTCCGGTTTGGGGTCCCTGGGGGGGGTTATGGGGGGGAACTGTTTCACACGCCTAGAGACCCACAAGGGGTCGGCGGATTTGCGAGGGTTTATGGCCTCGGGGACGCGAACAATGGCAAATGTCAAAAGGTTTCTGGCTTCGGGGGCGCGAATGTTGCATACTTTGCGAGGGTGTATGGCTTCGGGGACGCGAGTATGCTGTAATTTACGGAGGCTCATGGCCGGGGGACGCGAACATGGTATATTTTACAAAAGGGTTATGGCGAATCTGGAATACCTTACAAGGGCTTATGGCCTCGGGGACGCGCATATGGCGTAATTTGCCACGGATTATGGCCTCGGGCACGCGAACGTCATGTATTTTTACGCGTCCTACGGCCCCCCGGGAATTCAGACAACGCGATTCGGGGACGTTAGCCAGGATGTTTTTCGGCTCCCCTCCCTCGCGCGTTCAGCAAGAAAGCGAGCATGATTGTAACAGTGGAAACTGGAGGCTGCAACTTGTACAGGGAGCTGCAAGCCTAATCTTCGCAGCCTGATGGCCCCGCAAGGGGCATGCAGCCTTCCACCTTCCCTTTGTGACACCCTTTTCTTTTCATCGCCCTCCTCGCAAATGTAACCTGCGCCCTGGTCAACTGGGCCAGACACTCAGCAGATACGGCAACGGACACAAGTCAAGAAGGGAGGAGGAGGAGGAACAGGGTTGATGAGTAGTGTGGATGATGATGATGATGATGATGATGATGATGATGATGATGATGATGATGATGATGATGATGATGATGATGATGATGATGATGATGATGATGATGATGATGATGATGATGATGATGATGATGATGATGATGATGAGGAGGAGGATGAGAGGAGGAGGAGGAGGAGGAGGAGGAGGGGAGAGGAGGAGGAGGGGGTGGCTGCGATCGACGATCCTTTTAGCCATCAGGAACGAGAAACCATGAGGAGGAGGAAGAGGAGGAGGAGGAGGACGAGGAGGAGCAGGGTTGATGAGTAGTGTGGATGAGGAGGAGGAGGAGGAGGAGGAGGAGGAGGAGAGGAGGAGGAGGACGAGACGGATGAGGGAGGAGGGGAGGAGGAGAGGAGGAGGAGGAGGAGGAGGAGGGGGAGGAGGAGGAGGCGGGGACAGGGGGATGAGTGAAGATTGAGGAAGGGCGCCGTGCGTGCCACGCTCTGCGCGCGGCGTGCTCCGCCGTGCGGGCCCGGCTGTGTGTCCTCCTCCTCCTCCTCCTCCTCCTCCTCCTCCTCCTCCTCCCCCTCCCTCCCCTCCTCCTCCTCCTCCCTCCTCCTCCTCCTCCTCCTCCTCCTCCTCCTCCTCCTCCCCCTCCTCCTCCTCCTCCCTCTCCGCATCTTTCGGCGGTGAGAACCGCACTTTGTCCTTGCCGATCAACGATTCCGGCAACTCGATTCGGCGGCGAGCGAGGGGGGAGGTGAGAAGGAGAAGGCCTTCTCAGAAGGCGGCGGGTCTTCTCAGAAGCCCTCGCGCCTTCCGAGACGTATTCCGTGTCTTCGTGGAAGGCCCAGAAAACTTTCGGGGACGCCCGAGTCTTCAGAGAAGGCATTCTCCTTCTCACCTCCCCCCTGGTGCTCGCCGCCGACGTTCGGCGGTGAAATCCGCACTTCGCCCTCGCCGATCAGCGATGCAGGCAGCTCGATGGGCGGCGGGGGCAGGGCTTGGAGTTCGTCGAACACGTGGCGGGATCCGAAGCCCACCACCGCCTCCCATCGATTCGGGAGAATCGACGGCTGGTGGGGGTGCAGGGTGCGGATGCCGCCACCAGGGGTCGACTTAAACGGTGTTTTGGCGATTTCGTGGGCCGTTTCCGTTTCGATTTCGTTTTGCAGCACAGGTGGATTGAAGACAACGAGGGAAAACGAAACCAAAACGAGAGACAACGAAAACGAGACAAAACGAGAGAAACGCGGGAAAACAACGAGGGGCAACGACAGCACAACGAAAACAACACGAGACAGCACGAGGGTCAGCGAAAACAACACGAAAACGAGAAAAACATTGTTCCAGTCAAGCCCCGGCCGCTGCCCGAGTGGCCGACGGCCTCTCCTGCCAACAGGTGGTCGGCGACGACCTGCTGGTCACGAACCCGAAGCGGATCGCCAAGGCAGGCGGGCGGGCGGATGGCGGGTGCCTTGGGGGCAGGGCGGAGGACGCGCGAGGCTGGAGACAAGTACGGCGAGGATTGTTCGGGTGCTGCCAGAGGGGCTCCTGATCCAACGTTCGGCGGCGATCGAGGAGGGGAAGTGAGAAGGAGAAGGCCTTTTGAGACGGCGGCGGGACTTCTCAGAAGCCCTCGCGCCTTCTGAGACGTTTTCTGTGCCTTCGGGGAAGGCTCAGAACACCTCTCAGAGGGCCAGGGGATTTCGGAGCCTTCTGATAAGGTATTCTCCTCCTCACTTCCCCCCCAGCCGCCGAAAGGTAGCTCCAGCTCTCCCAGGGAGGCCTGGGCAGCCTCGTGAGGGCACCCCCTCACGAGGCCCATATGGCCCCGGGTACAAGCCGGGCGCCCACAGCTGGGCAGCCCCTGGAGCGGCGAGGGTGGTCGCTCATGTTTTCCAACCGTCCTGTGGTGTTGGGTCCTGTGCTGCAGAGAGTCCCCGCACCTCCTTCCTTCCCTCCCTCCCTCCCTCCCTCCCTCCCTCCCTTCCTTCTCTCCCTCCCTCCCCTCCCCTCCCTTCCTTCCTTCCTTCCTTCCTTCCTTCCTGCCCTCCTTCCTTCCTCCCTCCCTCCCTTCCTTCTCTCCCTCCCTCCCCTCCCTCCCTCCCTTCCTTCCTTCCTTCCTTCCTTTCTTCCTTCTTCCTTCCTGCCCTCCTTCCTCCCTTCCTTCCTGCCCTCCTTCCTTCCTTCCTCCCCCTCCTCCCTCCTCCCATCTGTGCCTCTGCCCTCCGCGCGTCTGCCTGTTCGGCACCTCCCTCGCACGCCTCGTGCCTCCACCGGGAGCTCCCCCGAAGGCCCCCGTGGCAGAGGCTGCTCTGCTCGTGCCTCCAGGGCGTGCAGGCATGGGGCCAGCAGTGGCCAAGCCGGAGCGAGCGCCACGTCGGCGAGAGGGACCCCCCCCTCCTCCTCCTCCTCCTCCTCCTCCTCCTCCTCCTCCTCCTCTTCCTCCTCCTCCTCGATCCTCTTCCTCCTGGATCCTCCTCCTCCTCGATCCTCCTCGTCCTCCTCCTCCTTCTCGATCCTCCTCCTCGATCCTCCTCCCCCTCCACCTCCTTCGCCACCGCGCTGCACAGCTCCCTGCATCGCAGATCTGTCGGCCTGCGCGGCATCGGCCCCTCGGGGGGGCCTGGGCGCCTCTCCTCTGCGTTCCGTCGCACGCGCCCGGGCCTCGTGCTCTGTCGATGCCGTCTCCTCGCGGCGGTGCGGCGACGTCCGGGGGCCCGACGCAGCGCCCCGAAGGGGGCTCGGCCGTCCCGGGGGCCCCCTGGTAAGATTGCCTGCAGCGTGAGAAGGTGCCAGCGCGTTCTTTTCAGTGTCCACATCTCCGCCTGCAGTGACTCGAGGCGCATATAGAGCGGAGAGAGCGAGGGGCACTGCCTTGAAATCGACGGTAAAGGTAAAGGTCATGGAGTTGGACGCTGCAGGTTTGAAATCGCTGCCTGATGTACAATAGTTGGCGCATCTCTGTTCAGCTGCCTTGGGAATGTAAAGCCTGCATCGCCTGGCGCCATGTTATTCACTGCATCACTGGAAGCCTCTCGGTTGCGTTCGGGGCATTCTGGGCTGAATAGCGACGGGCGTCCAGAAACCTCGATTTGGAACCTGGAGCCTTGAGCCCCGTCCCCCTCCCCCCCCGAACCTCGACCCCTTGGAGCCCGTTTCTGTCATCCTCTCGCGTCAGCGGGCGTTACCATGGGTTGGGAGGGGATGGGAAGGCCGTCAATGTTCGGTTGTGTCGGCGCGGTCTGGGAACTAGCTACCCTAACCATGCGCAAACGGCGTCGGCGCGAATCGTAACGTTACCATGGGTTGGAAGCGGAGGGGGGAAGGGCGTCCCTGCCACGGGCGCTGTCGCGAATCATGAAACAGCGCGCTCCTGCATCCCTCCGCGAAATTTGAACCAGGTCTTGGTGACCCCTCTTGCCCCCCGAATTTCAATGTTCAGTGGCGCACGCGGCGAGGCCTGCGGACGCCGGCGAAATACGAAGTCATTTGTTTCGGCATCAGCATCGAGACTTGGGGGTCTGGGGGCGCCGACACTGCGCGGGCAAAACTTGCTTTAAGTTTTGCGGAGGGGTGTACCTCGTTGAGTGATATCTGGGTCGGTTTTGGAAGTCGCCGCGGCGATCGCGGCGGGCACAAATAGGGGCAAGGTTTCTGTCAAGGAGTGGCATGTCTCTTCCCAGCCCCCCTCCGCTTGGCGATGTAGACGTGGCTCGTGATTCGCAATGCAGGGATATGTTTACCAGGGGCGGTTTTGTTTTTTTGCCTAGGGGTCGATAGCCACGCATCCAGTACCCCCCCTCGCCTCTCCCCTGCGGCGGGACGCGCCGCGCCGCACCTCGGCCATGCCGAGGCGCTGGACGGGGAGCCGGCTGTGAACGCCCTGCTGCTGAAGGCGAGCGCCCAGCGCCCCCCCCCCTTGCTGGGAGGCTCCAGGGCCAGGAGCAGTGTGCCCATGACGGCTCTTGCTGATGCGCTGCTGGTAGGGATGTGATGGGGCGGAGGGGGTTCTCCATCCTGCTCCACCCTCCATCGCTCCCTCCTGATCCTTTTCGCTCGCCCTCTTTCCTCCTCCTCCCTCCTCCTCCTCCTTCTCCTCCTCCTCCTCCTCCTCCTCCTCTTCGTCCTCTTCCTCCTCCTCCTCCTCCTCCTCCTCCTCCTCCACCCTCCTCCGCTTTCCTCCTCCTCCTCCTCCTCCTCCTCCTCCCTCTCCTCCTCACCCCGTCCTACTCGTTTTTTCCCCGAATGCTGCTCAGAAAGCTCCCGTGTGTGCGAGGGTGCGCGCCTCCCCGGAACGCCGCGGCCTAGACCAACCGAGCACCGAAGAGCAGACGCCGGAAGGGGGCTCTCTAACCTCCTCCCCCCTTCATCCTCCCTCCTCCTGCTCATTTGCTGCTCCTCTTTCTCCTTGTCCTCACCCCTCCTCCGTCCTCCTCCTCCTCCTCCTCCTCTTCCCTCCCTCCCTCCCTCCCTCCCTCCCTCCCTCCCTCCCTCCCCTGCCTCCAGCTGCCGCCCCGGTTCGAGAGGTTTCGGGCGCTGTACCAGGTACAGCGAACCATTTTCGGGGCTGGCAGCCACGCGCGCAGGCCCGCGCCCGCTCATCGGGCGGTCGGGGCCCCGCCGCGCCTCGCGCTGCTCCTGGCGTCCCTCGCGCCTGGGCGCCCCGCTGCTGGGCGGCACGCCGCGGGCTTCCCGCAGCCCCCGCTCACGCCCGCGGCCTAGCGGAGGCGGCGGCAGCGAACCGGCTTGGCACAGGCGTGCCAGACAGCACCGTGCGCAAGCCCGCCTGGTACTGCGCCTGGTGAGCGCTGCGAGGTGTTTGGCATCACGCCACAGCGCGATGGCGTGGCACTCCCGTGGCAAAGGCGGAGGCAAGGGCGGTCAGTCCCCGCCGTCCCCGCCGCCCCCCCCGTGGTGGTGTCCTTGTCCTGCATGCGGGCATGCGAATGCTGCCAGCAACCTGATGTGCAGGACCTGCTACCCGCTGCCGCAGCAGAGTCCCGCGGCATTCAGCGTGTTCCGCGATCAGCCGCAACACCAGCAGCAGCAGCAGCAGCAGCAGCAGCAGCAGCAGCAGCAGCAGCAGCAGCAGCAGCATGCACCAGTGGGCAGCGGGCGAGATCAGCTCGGAGGAAATGGACGTGACCAGCGGCGGAGGAGGCGTGCTTCAAGGCCCGCGCACAGCAGCGGTCAGCCCAGTCGTCAGCGCAGCCCAAGCCGTGCTCCGCTGTCCGCCCAACCCCAGCAGCGAGATGGTGAGCCCGCGGAGGAGCCAGCCCCAGAGGTGCCCTCCCGACGCAGGTCATCCCGTCGGCGCTCGCTAGCCACCGACGTCACGTTCGACGAGAGTGAGCCGGAGTCGACCGAGGAGACGGCGGATCGTCCAGCAGGCCCACAGGAGGCCTTCGGTGTGCTCCCTGCTATGCCAGAGCAGGCGCGTGCGCACCCAGCCTGGGTGCACTCACCGACGGATCCTGCCGCCTTGGTCAACCACAGGCGCAACCTCCGCCGCGTGGCAGTGGCGTCGGCAAAGATGCTTCGCGCGTCCCGCGAGCTCGGCCTGCCGACCAGCATCCTTGAGGCGCAGGAGCTGGAATACTCAGTCGTGATGACAATGATCATCGTGGCCAGGACTCCAGAGGTGCGCCTGGCGAGGCAGCGGGGCGGGCCCAGCGCCGCTCAGATCGCGCAGAGAAGGCTGCGCACGAGGCCATGATTGAGCACGAGGCTCGCCCGCTGGTCCAGCAGCATCGTGCCAATGAACTGATTCGCGCGCAGGTCTTGCTTCAGCAGGTTGAGACCTTCTTCCCGCCGCCAGCTGCAGCCAACGACATCGAGATGCAGGGCACCGCGACGCCAGTCGTGGAGGATGCGGCGCCCACCACGCCCGTGGCGAACGCGCCTAGCCAGATGTCGGATGCCTCGGTCGCAGCCATCGCCGAGCTCCAGCAGGGCCAGGTGAGCATGGCACAGCAGATCGCGGGGCTGGCCACGGTGCTCGGCGGACTGCAGTCGACACTGACTCAGATCACGGCGGCATCGAGCATGGCGGCGACTACTGCTACGGACACTCCAGTTGCACAGCGGGCTGCTGATGCCAATCCCCCCCAGGCTGCGCAGCCCACTCAGCGCGCCGCCGCAGTGCCACAGGCCGCTGCCGCGCAGCCCCCTGCCGCGGCATATCTTGCGACGACGGCAGCTCAGCTCCAGGCGCAGGCAGCGATTGACGCGGCGGATGCAGACAAGGATGAGAACGCCACAGCCGTTGCCAGTCAGGCTGCGTCGGATGAGCGAAAGGTGGTTCGGAAGGCGCGCGCTCGTGCTGCTGCCGAGGCTCGTGCGACAGCGGCAGCGGACGAGAAGGCAGCCCTGCAGGCCCAGGGCTTGGCCGCGGCTGGGCAGCCCACCCTGGAGACAGTCGTCGCAGCGTCGAGTTCTATGACGATTCCAGGAGGCGTGCTTCCGCGTGGTGCCGGGCGAGGAGCGCCCCGAACCAGTGGGTAGAAAGGCGCCAGCAGGCGGCGGAAGTCGTGAACGCAGCCCGCGCCGTGCGAACGCGGAGAGGGTTCGCGCTGGCCAGCGTTCTGAGGGTGATATCGAGCAGGCGAGCCCGTCGCAGAAGGTGTGAGCCAGCCTGCAGAGCCGCTGGGCGCCAGTGGGGATCAGCCCGCGTGGGTTCCGAGCGCCGCGGCTCTGCCGGGGCGCCCGGCCCCGTTTCTTTTTTCGGACATGCCGCCCGTCAGTCCAGTTCCCGATTGCGGCAACTTAGCAGCATTGCTTGCGGCCCAATGGCAAGACGCAGTGCTCTCTCCCATTTTCGTGGCTCCGCCATCCACGCAACATCCTGTGTCTCGCCTCTTTCGCCATCGTCTGCGTTCTAGTGCCGTTGATTTCGTGGCGCAGTATGGCTGCCCTGAGGATGTTCACGACGATGACATGAATCATTTTGTAGTGTGCACAGACGGATTGGGAGGATCAGGCAGCGCGGACATGCAGGGGCCACTATCATGGGCGTTTGCTGTGTGTGGTGTGACGCAGGACGGCAAACATCGGATGGATAGTTACATGGCCAGATCAGCCCCATCACTTAAAGATGAGTATGTGAGCCCGTCGGGCCCCGCCGAGTTTCACGCTGCGCTCTGGTCTGTGTGTTGGCTCCTTCAGGCGCCTTCGATATATTGCTCGAGGCGCATTATTGTTCGTTCGGGTAACATGATGATGGTAGAAGCGGCTGCAGGAGGTGTGTTGTGCAGGTATTGCGGTGCGTTGCCCATCCTGCTAGATTCACTCGTAAAGCTCGCGCGAGCACGCACTGTAATAACATGGTTGCATGGTCCAGGATGCGCTGCGTATCCACTGAACGAACTTGTAGATGCAGTTGCTCGCCTAGTGTCGCGTCGATCAAGGATATATCGGATCGTCCAGGAGACGGGGTGCCTTGGTCTATACTACTCTCTCAGATGGACAAGGTTCCATGGTTATGGTTGACAGCCGGCGCCCGCCGCGGCGCGAGGGAGTTCCCAAAGCTGACCCCAGCCTGCCTCGACAGGATTGCTCCTGCGGAGGTGTCCCCTCTGCGAGCTCTCTCGTCGCCCGCTGCTGGATCGAGGGTCCGAGATAGTCAGCATCGAGACCCGGACAGTCCATGGGGTGCCACGCCATCGTCTTTCTGTAAACTCAGGTTCGCAGTCGCTAGCGTACTTGCACTGCGACCGCGGAGACGGCCTACGCGCTCTCAAGGAATAGCGTGCGATGCACGTGCCGGGATGCAGCTGGCATTGATATCCCCGGCCGCATGCTGGCTCTTGCGCATCAGCATGCGCGTTGCCAATGTCAATTCGTAGGCGCGCTTGGGACGCGACTGAGGTGCAACACTTGGCGCGAACTTGATCCGCATGTCGTGATGACGTCAGCGGCCGAAGCAAATGGATGCCACGGGTCTGCGTTGTGGGTCAACACAGGATTGGAGTACCTTCCTGGCTGCGCGCTAAACAGACGGCATTTTCGGGTACTCTCACATGATTCACGGCATTTGCTTGTAGCTGTGCGGGCCCCCCTCGCTGCGCATCGATGTTCTTGTAGCGCGCGCGCCACGTGCGCGTGCGACGGGAGGTCTCGACATGGTAGCGCAGTGGTGGTCACGTATGTGTGATGTTGTACTCGCGCGGCCTAGTCGGGCCCCGCTGTTTTGTTTACTGGGCGCGAGCGCCACTGTCGGAACGGTTCAGTCCAGCCGCGTGGGCCCCGTGGGAGCCGAGCAGGAAAACGATGCTGGACATTTGTTTCACGATCTCCTACGAGCTACCGGACAGGGTGCGGCGTCTACGTTTTCGGCACGCATGGCACGTGGATGCCGCCTGGCGCGGCCCCCCGGGACCCGAGACGCTGTATTGACTGCGTGGCCGTGCCTCAAGCCTCTCTCAATTCGATCAGTCGGCAAGGGGTTGATCCGATACTGGATCTGTCTTTGCGATATGATGATCATGTCGTTGTTATGGCCGACATGCAAGGCAGCAGCGCGGGTCCTGTGCGGGCTACTTCTGCTTGGGCCAGAATCTCCCGCGATCAGAAAACAAACAGGACACTGAGTGCGCGGCAAAGCTTGCTACCATGGCCAGAAATATCCAACGGCCAGCTTTCCAGTCGCACCCAGGTGATCACGCGCGCATTTGAACGACGAGCTAGTTGGGGCTGTCACCGCGTGCTTCCCCGTGCAGAAGTCACCCACGGGGCGTTTGCCGCGTCAGTCATGGCTCCCGGCTCGCTCGCTGACGCACATGGGCCGTCGCTCTTCCGGGCGATGAGAGCTACGTGCGTTGCGAAGACGACTCAACTTATTATTGCTTGTTGTTGCCTTTTGCGTTGGGTCACAGATGGGAAAGAAGTGGAGGAGTGGTTGGACTACCGACAGTGTAGGTGGAGGTGGTCAGTGCGAGAGGGTCCCTCTCGTGCGTTGCTCATTGATGCATGCGACGCAGTTGCGCATGTCGGGTCAGAGGTTTTCGAGGCTGCAGTGGAGTTTGTGCAGCCTTTGCAGGATGCGAGAGGTAGGTTATTTGCCCCTTCCTTCCATATCGTACATCTGGAGGCCTTGTGGAGACTGTGTCTTGCTGGGTGCCACGTAGGTCACCTGCAGCCCAATTACTGTCCCCTGGTAGGTATTCCACGTGCCATGTGCCAACTACAAAGTATTTTCCCTAACTTCTGGAGGTGGCAGGGTCTCACGTGGGCCTTCACGTACATATTCTGCGTCGACATTGCAACAGGCATTCAGGATGCATGGTCCCGGGGACTGGCAGCGGAGGCTTTCGCGGCCTTGCGCCGTGTCGGTGCAGGGTCCCGGCGCAAGCGTATGCTCAGAGGGCTGCCCATCGTCAAGGATATGCATGTTCAGCCGGTAACTTCGCAGTTTCAGGCAGCCCGTCGTTGGCAGCAGCACTTTGGCACGCTAGAGCTGGCAGCGACCTTCGAGCTTGCAGACGTGACTGGGATTGCGGGTCACTTCGCACGGGTGCCGTGCGATCGGATCTCCTCCGATCCGGTGCCTAGTGATGCATTGCCGACCCCGTCTGAGTTTCAGCATGCCTGCCGCCAGACCAAGCGCCCCGCCCATGGCTGTGACTGTTTCACGGGAGCTTTGGTGCTTGCTTTCGCTACTGAGATCGCTGCCCTGTATTGCCCGTTGCAACTCAAGACAGCGGTCACCCTAATTGAGCCTATTCAATGGAGTCGGGGGTTCTATCGCGATTTGCTGAAGTCCATCACAGCCGACCACAGTGCCTGTGTCAGCTCCCGCTCTATTCTGGTGTCCTCGCAGCTTGGTAGGGCCTCGCGGAGATGCTTGCGGACTCGGTTGATGCCAGCACTGCTCGCCACGGCAGGGGGTACTCAGTTTGGGGGAATACCAGGTAGAGGAACTGGCCATGCGTCAGTCATCATTCGTCCTGCGCAAGCAGTTGCGGATGCCGGTGCTCTGTCTTTTGGCGTGCTACTCCTGTATGTGGTGCAGGCATGTTACCGTGCCTTGCGGGAATTACTACTTCGATCACCGCTCGACGATGATGCCGTTGTTTGTGTTGTCAGGGCAGTAGGCCTACCGGCGAGTGCCATGCATGAGCTCGCAAGGCGTATGCGTGAACTGACACCTACTGTTGAACAGCAAGTGGTGAACGGTGCACTACATGCGCACGCAGCAGCTCATATTTCACAATGCTACCATGCCCCCTGGTTCATGTGCGAGAGTTCCGACCAGATTTCCTTGCCACAGCGTTCGGTTTTCCCGGGACAGCCTCTCGCTGATATATTGTACAAGATGCGTATGGGTGAATGCATGCACGCTGTACGAGCTCAAGTGGACGCGGATGGGCTAGCCCTGCACTTGCCTACAGATGAGCGCAAGAGCGTGCAGAGTGTAGTAACCGATGCCGACGCTGCTACCGCCGTGCCGCTGTTGGACGTTACCTTTGCGGATGACGGCGCCATCATTGTGATTGTCCTTGCTTCCGACCTGTGCCCTTCCATGCGCAGTGCGTTCTTCGTGGTTGCCGACGTGTTTGCTGGCAGAGGACATTCAACATCGGCGTAACAAAAACGGCTGCCCTTTTGGCTCACCGAAGAAAAGGATCGAATAAGGCGAAGCAGCACGCATGGCACGAGTGTGGTGAGCATGTGGTTGCGCAGACACAGCTACTTGGGACCGTGCGGGCACCGATTGTCGAGCACAAGTTGCATCTTGGCTCAGTTATTGACCCCGAGGTAACATGGGGCCCGAGGTCCGATATCGGGCCAGCAGTGCCACAGCTACATTACGGGTGTTGCGCACCAGAGTTTTCTCCACCAAGGCTCTTGCCGATCCAACATGTATGATGTTCGCCGACAGTCTGGTGTTACCGGGTCGTCTCTACAACTCGGGCACCTGGACTATGCTAACACCGGTGGAGGCCAACATGGCCGACGCTCAAGTCATGAAAGTCTACCGAGCTGCGGCGAAGGTTCGTTTTGTGGAAGACGAATCATGCAGAAGTGATGGCCAAATGCTGGCCAGACTCAGCCGACCCCCGCCCGACGTTCTAAGAAGAGCTGCGCGTCTGCGACTGTTGGGTTCACTATTGCACACAGGGCCCGAACTGGTTTTTGCCTTGCTAATGGCCGAGTGGTGCGACACTACTCAGTACGGTTGCCGTGCCAGGTCATGGCTGGGAATGGTCATGGATGGTTGCTCGTGGCTACGTGCTGCTGCTGTAGCTTGTGCTTCCCTCCCGCCACCGCTTGAGGATTTCAGTGAATGGGAGTCCCTCGTCCGACGAAATCAAACAGCTAGGAAACGCATTATCAAGATGGCGTTACACGCTACGGCCCAATCGCATGCTCGAAATGTTGAGGCGGCCACAGTGGGGGCCAAATTGTTTCAGGAAGTCCGTTTCCTGGGAGTGCCAGAACGTGTTTGGACGGACGTTAATGGACTCCTTGTAGACACACCTACATGTGCAGCAGACGTCACAGTAGATGACAGTGTCAAGTGTCCATGGTGTGCGCGTGCTTTCCGACAGCGTGGGGCGTTGCGCGCGCATGTGGCGCGCGCCCACCGTCAGAACGCAGCTCTGGCTCGCGCATGGGCGTCACCAGACGGACAATGTCATGCACGCCTATATGTAATCCATGCTTGGACACACCTAGTAGGCCACCTAGCACATGGTTCCCCAACGTGCAAATTACACTTAGGAGTGATCCTACCATGGCAGTGGCTGTACCAGGTGTTACTATTTCAGGAGCTGCGCCGTGTTTTCATATCGCACATCCCGATTTCTCAGCCCCCATGACAGGCAGGATCTCAGGTGTGCAGTTGTCTCGCCGTCACGTTGTTGTGCCGACAGTTCGTGCAGCTGGCCCCATCGCAGAGCATGCACTTGCAGTGATGGCTACGATGGACCATGGCACGGCACGCTTGGAGATTGCGGCCGCTGACCCCGCTCTCCCAGGTGGGCTTGCTGCTTGCCTGCAAGCTCCTTTGAGTGCCGCTGTTGTGCCGCCGCCGCCGGCCAACCACGTGCAGTGCACCGCTGAGAGATGCCCCAGTCGTCTTTCCCTGACAGAACGGTACACTGGCATTGCAGCAGAGTTCATGCCGAGGGCCGTCAGACGAGTTGAGTACTTTGTTCTGTTTTTTTGGTGAACGGAGAAGGACGGTGAATGTACAGGCACAAGTTGAATGGGAGCACTACAGCTCAGACTAGGCGATGTATGTCCTGAGTGTGGATATAGCCATACATGCATTGGACGGGGGTCCCATGTATCGGGACACACTTGCAGAATGGAGGTCTCGCATCCTTGCGCGACGGGTGGTGGTGTCGGGTGGCGGGCCGCCGTGTGAGACCTGGTCTGCCTCTCGATGGGCAGAAGGCCACGGCCCACCGCCACTGCGCACGCATGACCGATTTTGGGGTAAGACGGCAGTTACTGAACGCCAGATGGAAAAGCTGTGGGTGGGCAATGCGCTATACCATGCTATGGTGGCGCTCTTCGCTGCGCATATGCAGGCTGGGGCGTCATGTTGGCTCGAGCACCCCCAGCCGTGTGAATGGAGGCTTCAAGCTGTCAGCTCGTTTACCTGCCATCCGATGCGTGCTCTCCAGTCGCCCCCAGCAGTCAACGACCGATTTTGATCAGTGTGAACATGGTCAGACGTCAAGGGCCCCCACTAGGATCTTTGCACTCGGACTGCCAGGTCTGCGCGCCGCCCTGCTTGCGACCCCTGGAAACGGCAGATGTTCGCACGGTTGGGGCGGACACGAAACGCTGCTTGGGTATGATAGGGATAGGAGGGAGTGGCGCACGGCCAAAAAGAAGACGTACCCCGCTGGCCTGTGCAAGTGCATCGCTGCTGCCACCACTTGAGCAGTGGGTGCCATGTGGGAAGGGGATGGGGGCAGTATTGAGCCCATTGTTTCGAGCGACATGGGGGTGGTGGTAGAGTACGTGACGGATTGCTACGCTTCCTTGTCTCCTGGGACCCCTTTTCTGGCACAGACGAGGGGTGGGCCCCTGACTTTGTTCCTCGGCGCGCACGCCGTGTCCGACGCGACCCCGAGCTCGATAGGTTTCGACCGCCACCCGCCCCCCCGACATCAGGACAGGTTACTTCCGCCACCTCGCAGGTTCGCAATGACATGGCTGAGGTTAGACCCACGGGCCAACCTGCGGCTAATGGGGAGCAGGAGTATGTAGAGGCACGTGCTTTTCTTGGTGGCTCGCAGTGGGAAACATATCCCCCCCCCTGCCCGCCCCCGTGCCGCTGGCGCCTGAAGTCTGGGAGCGCATTGCGCAGAACCGTGCGCCGGCACGTTGCAGAAGAGCTGCTGAGCTCCAGGGGGAGAGGCAGGCTCGCTTGCGCGAAGTAGCCCCGTGGACCCTGGACCCTAATTTTGGCCGAGGCTTGTTTGGATAAGTTGCTGCCTGTCATTTAGCATGGCATTCAGCGTGACATGTTGGGGATGGTCGTGCAGTTTTGTGCGGAGAAGTGGAGGTGCAGATTGACAAGTGGCCGTCGTGTTCTGTGCCGCCTCTTTCAGCCACCTCTCTTTGTCTGCCTGCTCTCTGGTGGCGTGCGACGCCGGGGGGGCTGCGGCATGGTGACTCAGGGCCGTGCTGTTGCTGCATTCTTTGCCCCGGTTACGATCGCGGCGCTTCTATCTCCGTTCTGTCTCCAGCTGCCGCCCTAGTTTGAGAGGTTTCGGGCGCCGTGCCATGCGCGGCGAACCTCTCCCGGGGCGGGCAGACGCGCGCGCCGGCCCGCGCCCGCGCATCGGGCTCGCCAGGCCACCTCAACTTCCACACTTCCCCCCTTAGCTTTCAGCTTACTATGGTCGGGGCCAGGGGTGGGATTGGCATGTTTACGGGGGCGAGGTTCTACTGCGGCGTTGGAGCAGGCATTGGCCACCGGTTGAGCGTGCGAAAATCGTGCACTCCCGCTGGCCCCTGCCTCGCACCCGGCCCCCACTCAGCTGCCTTTTCGTTGGCCTCCTCTTGCCTCTTGGTGCTTCTCTTTTCGTTCGATCTCTAGCTGCCACCCCAGGTCGAGAGTTTTCTGGCGCCGTTCCAGGCGCGGCGAACCTCCGTCGGGGCGGCGAGACACGCGCGCAGGCCCTGCCCGCGCATCGGACAAGCCAGGCAGTCTCACCTTCCCCGCTCCCCCTGGGTATAGGTTTGTTGGCGGGGACGTAGTTCGCGCTGCGGCGATGAGGCAGGCATGGGACACAGGTCGAGCGTGCGGAATCGTACACTCCTTCTGGCCCCTGCCTCGCACGCGCCCACTTAGCTGCCCTTTCGGCCTTCTGCAGGCTATCTTACCTGCTCCCCTCTTTGATCAGCCTCCTCCTGCCTTTTCCCTACTCCTGTTGCGTTGCGATGCGCCTTGAGCGCCTTCCGACGATATGGGGGTGGTACGGGTCAGGTGACGGGGGCAGGGGGATTCACCAAACCTTGGCGCCCGTGCTGCTAGATACCGCGTGTTTCTGCCAGCAGCTAGTGAGTGCCGCGCCAAGCTGACCGTTTCCTCGGCGAATCAGGGCGCAATCCAAGTCCCTTGCCTCCCTGCCTCCCTGCCTGCCTCCCTCCCTCCCTCCCTCCCCCTCCTTCTCCTTCCCCGCCTCCTCCTCCTCCTTTTTTCCCCTCCTCCGCCATTTCCTCCATTTCCATCTCCTCCTCCTCCTCCTCCTGCTCAATTATAATATTTTTCCCTTCGCGTCTTCTTTCCCTTCCTTCTTCCCCCAGAGACGCTGAGACGCTGGTGGCGCTGTTCTTCGAACGCTGCCGCCTCCCCCAGGGAGGCCCCGTTGGGCCAACTTGGGGGAGTAGACCACGCAACAACATTCTTCACGCTTCGCGTATCCCCACCAGCCCATCTCAAAACAGCAACTCTAGCGAAGCATGCCGACAGTCGTGTTTTTCAGGCGTGTTTCCGCCTGCCCCCGCATATCTCCCCTGTTCCTCCTTTCTCCCGCCTCCTTGTACATCCTCCTTGTGGTGGGAGCGGGAGAGACCACGCAACAAAATTAATGATCGAGGCCCTGCAGAACAGGAGGAGGATGAGGAGGGGGAAGAGGAGGAGGACAAGGAGGAGCGGGAAGGGGGAGGAGGAGGAATAGAAGGACGAGGAGGAGGAGGAGTAATCATACGGCAATTAATAAACGTAGCATCAATAATACGAAGGCGAAACATTATAAACATACGATTGCGACTCACCATGCACGAATACTACGATATGTAAGAACAAGAAGAACACATTCTTAATCATATGAATATTCGTACGAATAATATTAAAAACGCTACTAATGTGAAATACTGCGACGAATGGTTTTACGAGTATTATTACGGGTAAGAAGAATACGAATAATAACGCGCGCAATGATGAACATTCCATATTAGTACCGGTAAGAATATTATCCGTAACGCTACTATCACTACTAATAAGACGAATACGAATACCAGTATTTTTCTGGTAATGGTCATAATACGAGTCATACCAGTACGACTCATCATACTGTGAAGAAAGCTCAACATAGTAATGCTACTAATACTGATAACGCAATAGAAATACAATTACGAATGCCACTAGGAATATTAAGTATAACAATAAAATCATTAATACAACTAACGCCATTACTTATATTAATAATAATAGTAAGACTAGTAGTAATAGAATAATACAAATACTGCGGATATTACTGGTACTTATATTATATGTTTAAGAATAACATTAATAATAATACTACTAACAATGCTAATAATAAGAAGCGACGGAGGAGGAGGAAGAGGAGGAGGATGAGGAGGAGGAGGAGAAAGAGGAGTTGGAGGAGGAGGAGGGGGAGGTGAAGGAACCGCCTTCCATCCACGAAACGCCTGCACACTTTTAAGGGCGCCTGTCCTGTGGGAGGCGGGTCGTGGCGGATTTTTTTGCGCTTTCAGGTCCCCGGCCCATCGGCGGGCCCCGAGGCAGCCGAACCACGACCGAGCTTGTCCTGACGGGAACTCCAGGGTCATCCGGCCCGCTTCCTTCATCGCCCGTTTCCATCGTGGCGACGGGAGTTCCAGTCGATTGCGAGACGCGGAAATAATGCGGCGGCGGGGGGGGGGCGACGGCTGCGGCGACGGCCCCTGCCTTTGCCGCCCTTCCTTCTCGCCATTTCCCCAGTCCATGGCCATTTTGGCCCAGGGGCCCCGCTGCAGCTGAGTCGCTGTTGCGCTTGTCGCCCTCTCGCTGGCGGCTGGCCGTCGGCGCTAATCACCGGCGCCGCCGCCGTGTGTCTCCATTTGGCGGGCGCCCCCCCCCCCCGCCAGTCGCCCGAGCAGGGGGGCCACTTTTTGAATCAAGCGCCCGCTTGTTTTTATGAACCACACGGTGACATTACGTCGGCAATCCCGATCGCTACCTCCAGGGCTTGAATTTACTTGTGATTCCGTGCCCGCCCCCGTGTGCAACCACGCCCTCTGGTGACCAAACCATTGCTTCCGTCGCTCGCGATCCGGCCATCGGATAACGCGACCATGCCAGTTGCGGCGGCGACGGCGCCAAAGAACATCGATTTGCCCCGGCCAGGAAGCAGGGGTATGCATGGGGAAAGCGGGCTGAAGGATAATAATACAAGGATGATGAGGATGATGGCGAGGGGGGAGGAGGAGAAGGAAGGGGGGGCAAGGGAGGGGAGGAGGAGGAGGAGGAGGAGGAGGAGGAGGAGGGGAGGACGAAAAGGAGGAGGACGGAGGGCGAAAATGACGAGGAGGAGGCGGCGCAACAGAGAACGGGAAGAGAGCCTCCGCCAAGGCGAATGGGAAAAAACTTGAGGCAAGGTAGACGTATTCTCATGCGGGGTCTTACAGTCGGAGGAATTTGGTTCACGTTCTGCATACAGAAGCCTCCGACCATCTTCGGAACAACGGAGTGGCACCCGTCGGGTCCCCGTCGCCCGAGCAATCCGGCCTGGTCTTCGTAACAACCTTGGACGTCCGCCATGCCCACGCCGCGTGGTTGTATGTTCGGTGGCTGCGTCTGGATGCTGCACCCGGCCTCTGGCGTGCTCCGCCGTTGGGCCGCCTGCCCCCCCGACGCGCCCTTGCAGCTCACATTCGCTCGTGTTGACGAAGCTCCCGTCGGCGCCGCCTGCGCGTACTGTGGTGGGGGCGCTCGTTAGGGAAAGTGCCAAGGAGGCTGCAGACCCTGGAGGGTTCCTTATCTGATAAGGGCGGCGGTGATATCCGTGGCCGAGCCGCGATTGGAGCTCCACGGTCCTCCAGACCCTGAATTCCTGTTTTCAGAGTTCTTCGTACAGTGCCCCCACCGTAATTCTACGTGTGCGCCGCCCCCCACTGGGCGCCGCGCGCGCCGAAAAATCTCATGGTGTCGGCTCTGTGGCGGGAGCTTTCTGGCCGTACCGCTCGGGAAACGATGTACTACAAGATGGTTGTGCTATACGTTCGGGTCGGACGCACGCCTCCGAGGAGGACACATATTACTAGTATATATATTTCTGCGTACCGTTTTGGAGAAACGCATGGGTGTCTGAAGGATTCCAGATGGTTTGGGGGCGGGCCCAGAGGTGCTTGAGCGTGCTGCGGGACGCGTTAGAATCCCCAATAGTTCTCCATACCGCCAGGGTGACTGCCAAGATGACCGAGGAGGGGTTGAGAGGATCCAAGATTTCCCAAAGAAGCCCATGTTCAGTCAGAAGAATTCCCCAGGCTTGGGCAGCTAGGCTTCTTTACTTCTCGGTCGATGATGGCTCCAACAGGGGCTCGGAGAAGCGGATGAGCATCCAAAGAGGCCTCCAGAGGGAAGGTGGGTTTCGAGTGCCCCAGGAGGGCCCCCCGAGGTCGTTGCAGGCACCTTGCCGCGGCCCCAGGAGGCCCTTGGATAGCCCGGAGGTGCCCGGAGACATCCCAAGGGGGCCCCGGATTTCCCACGAGAGCCCAGGAGGGCCCTGGCGCTTTCCAAGACGCCCCCCCAGAGAAGCATTTGGGAATCCACAGGGGACTCCGAGCCGTCTCAAATCAGATTTTGGCGTTCTCCCATACCAGATCCCAGATCAGACTGAGGATTGCTCTTGTTTTTTCATGTAGCCACACGATTCCCAATCTGATGATCAAATACTGCTCAACGGGAGGCCCTCGTAGCTTTCCCGCCCGTCACTCTTCTGGATTATTTCTCCCTCCTCACCGCCTCTCTCCTTTCTTCTCCCTCGTCTGTCCTCCTCGCTCCTCCATCCCGCCTCTCTCCTTCTCTCTCCTCTGTTCCCCTTCCCTTCGCCGTCCCCCTTGCCAGGCTCTTCTCTCAGCCCTCCTCCAACCTGTCTCCTCGATTCTCCCTCCCTTTTCCCTCCGTGTTCCTCCTCTCCTCCCTCCCGCATTCTGCTGTGCAAGGGACCTGCTGGCCCTTGCGATCCCCAGCCCAGGTTCTCCAGGATCTTTCCTCGGATTCCCCGCCCTGTCGTTATCCAATCTCCGAGTTCCCTGGACTCTTCAGTTTTGCTGTGACCCCCGCTTTGCTTTACCCTGCGTTGAATTGTATTGCATTGCATGTGCTTCACGTTGCATTGTCTTTGCTTGCTCTGCGTTACTTTGTTTTGCATGCCATGGCATTGCCTTACATTTGCTTTGCTTTATGTGTCATTGCAATTATTTTCGATATTTCGTATTTCGTTGCATTACCATTGCGTCAGCTTGCAATGACAACACGTTGCATTGCACTGCCACTGCGACGTATTTCGTGTCCACTGCAGCGTTGCACGGCGTCGCATTGATGATGCAAGGGTGTACCATGTTCGGTACCATATTCCTCTTCCAAAATTTTTATAAGCCCGGGCGGGGTGGAAACCCGTCCCCCCCCCCATAACCGAACTCCCGGGATCTGGGGCTTTGGGACCCTCCAGACGGGCCTCGAAGCGGCCACCGGGCTTCACATGGCGTTTTGCCAAGCCCTCCCAGCACACCTAGGGCGATCAGGGGGGTCATCGGAGATGTCCCAGAGACCCCCAAGACAGCACAAGAGCGCTCCAAGAGTGACCGACGTGACCTCAAGATGGCCCAAGAGGCCTCCAGGACAGCCCCAAAGAGGCCTCCAAGAGCACTCCCAAGAAGGCCCCCCGAGGCAATCCGTAGCCATTTTGGCTCAAGCAGCAGCCGCGGTTCAAGGTCCGGCTGGCCAGGCCACCTCGGGTAAAGCGGCAACGCGGGCTGCGCGTTTGGCCAAGCTGAGCAGGCGGGCCAGGTCGCAGGCCGCGGCTGGGCATGGCTGAGGGCGCCGCCAGGATGCCGCCCGCATGCCGGACCGCGAGCGACAGCGACACGGACCAGACGGCCTCGGCCGCTGCGTCCGCGACGGGCGCGGCCCTGGGGTCCAGGCCCCTGACCTCCGTCCGGGCCACTGGCGACAGCAGCAGCGGCGACGAGGAGGACGCCGCCGCCAGCGCGCGGCGCCCCGTGCGGCCCTTGCCTGGCAAGGGCGCCCCGGCGGCAGCGGCGGGCGGCTGCCGGCGGCGGCCAGGGGCAAGGGCGACGGCCGAGCAGGCTTCCCCCGCCCCAGCGGTCGAACCGTTCGACCGCGGCGTCCACTTCCGGGCTGGAATGCCTGCGACGCTGACCGCAGCCGCACTGGCGAAGCACGACGAGCAGAAGGACGGCTCGTCGGAGGCCAAGGGCGGCGGCCGCGGCGGGCTCGCGGCGGGGGAGCGCGCCGAATGGGCGAAACGGAACCTCGAGTGGCTCGAGCGCACGAGTGGCAGGCTCGCCGACGTGCCCGCGCACACGCTGGAGCTGCTGTGGAGTCAGCAGAGGATGCAGCGGCGGCGCGAGAGGCGCCCGTGCTCCCATGCGCTGTCGGGCCGGTGGACGTCTGTTCTGTCGCTGGACGTGCCCTGCGGCGCGGGCCGCCAGTCGCGCAGCGACGCGGCGATGATCAGGCAGAGCCTGGATTCGTGGCAGGGGCGCAATGCCAGGCGTGATGCGGCTGACGCGGCCCAGAAGCCGGCGGAGGTGCCTCGTTGTACTTAGGTAGTTCGTCGGGAACGAGGAGGGAGAGGGGACGAGAGTACACCTAAGATGCAGGGAGGAGTTACAAGGAACCGGGGTTCACGAGCGATGGAGCAGCAGCTTCCGCACGACTCGTTAGGGCCGGGTATTGCTTTACCTTCTGCGGCGCCTCTTCCACTGTACAAGTTGGATGGAGGAAGTGGTGGCAGTATGTTTTTCCTGCCTTTCCTGCTGCTCGTTGCCATCTTCGCTACCATCGCCGTCAGTATGGACAAGGTTACTTGAGTCGGTCCTGGGCGTCGAGATTTTCGGCGCCTCTTCTTCTTCCGCGGCGACGAGCGGGGTTGGTGTGCGGTCCCCTCACTCACTAGTGAAATTGACCTGGGAGACAGGAGTGGGACCCTGCAAAACGATGCTGCTTCTATCCGCCCCATGAGGTGTGCGCTCACGCTTCGCGCCGTTGGTCTCAGAGGATTTCTTAGCTGCTGTCTGCGCGATGAGGTGTGCGCTCACGCTTCGCGCCACTGATCTGCCTGGAAAGTTCGATGGCAGGTCTTGGGCCAACAATGCGCGATCGCAGTGGCTGACCAGGCAACTGTGAGTCCTTCGCGCTCTGGCTTCTGCTCTGAAGCGCTTGTGCTCCAGGCAAGATTTTTCCGTAGTCTCTGCAATGGGATGGGGCGCAGCTGATTGGCATGGTTGGTCGTTTCCCGTTCCCTCCCCGTCCTCCGATGGTCGCTTCCTTCTTTATGGTACTCCCGGACACCTGGTACTGCTTATTTTTAAGAACCGAATTAGCAGGCCGTGGTGCTGCTCGCCTCTACAGTTCTTCTCTTGATCCAAGGTCGGTCGCAGCACCTGCCTCAGGATTGCCCGCTCGTGGAGAAAAAAAAAGAAGGCCCCCCGAGGCAAACATCATTGGTTTTCTGTGGGTTTTTGGTGCATTTTGGGGTTCTCCTCTTTTCGTGACCGACGTGACCTCAAGATGGCCCAAGAGGCCTCCAGGACGGCCCCAAAGAGGCCTCCAAGAGCACTCCCAAGAAGGCCACCCGAGGCAAAAATCATTTATTTTCTGTGGGTGTTTGGTGAAGTTTGGGGTTCTCCTCTTTTCGGCTTCCCGACGCTCCAAGACGGCGGTCTTCTGGGCGTCCGAAGCCGCCTGGGAGGCTCCAAAATCTCCCCACAACCATCCGAAAGGGCTTCCAGGCAGTCCAGGAGAGCCCCCAAACGGCACAACACGGGTCCAAGATGGCCCTCAGAGAGCCCCATGGCAGCCCAAGATGGCCCAAAGACACCCTCCGAAGAATTCCAAATCGTGATTCGGTCGTTCAGGGAGACCGCGGTTGGAGGCAGGGTGGCCCGAGGAAGCCCCCGGAGGCCCCCAGAATACGCAGGAGGTCTCCAGAAGGCCTTAAGAAAGCCTGAAACAACTTTTGTGAGGCCCCCAGAGGCTCTCCAAGGAGGAGCCTCCGCAAAAAAGAGCTGAGGAGGATGGGGAGAATGCGCTGGGCATGGCGAAACTGAGGAAAAATAAGCATGGAGGAATGATAACGAATAACATTACTATAGCGGCGATGCCAGAAAAGGCAACCAGGAGTTATCGCTAAATTGTCGGCTTGACCTTCCTGCCGTTCCGCCTGCATACCAAACTTCAAGGACCAAGGTGCATGGCGCGAAGCGCCACTGCAGTCTTGTATATATAGATATGTATATATATATATATATATATATATATATATATAGATTCCTCTTCCTATATTTGAATAAGCCCGGGCGGGGGGAAAACCCATCCCCCCCCCCAAAACCGGACTCCCGGGATCTGGGGCTTTGGGACCCTCCAGACGGGCCTCGAAGTGGCCACCAGGCCTCACATGGCGTTTTGCTAAGCCTTCCCAGCACACCTAGGGCGATCAGGGGGGTCATCGGAGACGTCCCAGAGACCCCCAAGACAGCACAAGAGCGCTCCAAGAGTGACCGACGTGACCTCAAGATGGCCCAAGAGGCCTCCAGGACGGCCCCAAAGAGGCCTCCAAGAGCACTCCCAAGAAGGCCCCCCGAGGTAAAAATCATTGATTTTCTGTGGGTTTTTGGTGAATTTTAGGGTTCTCCTCTTTTCGGCTTCCCGACGCTCCAAGACGGCGGTCTTCTGGGCGTCCGAAGCCGCCTGGGAGGCTCCCAAATCGCCCCACAACCATCCGAAAGGGCTTCCAGGCAGTCCAAGAGAGCCCCCAAAACGGCACAACACGGGTCCAAGATGGCCCTCATGGCGGCCCAAGATGGCCCAAAGACACCCTCCGAAGAATTCCAAATCGTGATTCGGTCGTTCAGGGAGACCGCGGTTGGAGGCAGGGTGGCCCGAGGAAGCCCCCGGAGGCCCCCAGAATACGCCCAGGAGGTCTCCAGAAGGCCTTAAGAAAGCCTGAAACAACTTTTGTGAGGCCCCCAGAGGCTCTCCAAGGAGGAGCCTCCGCAAAAAAGAGCTGAGGAGGATGGGGAGAATGCGCTGGGCATGGCGAAACTGAGGAAAAATAAGCATGGAGGAAGGATAACGAATAACATTACTATAGCAGCGATGCCAGAAAAGGCAACCAGGAGTTATCGCTAAATTGTCGGCTTGACCTTCCTGCCATTCCGCCTGCATACCAAACTGCAAGGACCAAGGTGCATGGCGCGAAGCGCCACTGCAATCTTGTATGTACATATATGTATATATATATATATATATATATATATATATATTCCTCTTCCTATATTTGTATAAGCCCGGGCGGGGGGAAAACCCATCCCCCCCCCAAAACCGGACTCCCGGGATCTGGGGCTTTGGGACCCTCCAGACGGGCCTCGAAGTGGCCACCAGGCCTCACATGGCGTTTTGCCAAGTCTTCCCAGCACACCTAGGGCGATCAGGGGGGTCATCGGAGACGTCCCAGAGACCCCCAAGACAGCACAAGAGCGCTCCAAGAGTGACCGACGTGACCTCAAGATGGCCCAAGAGGCCTCCAGGACGGCCCCAAAGAGGCCTCCAAGAGCACTCCCAAGAAGGCCACCCGAGGTAAAAATCATTTATTATCTGTGGGTTTTTGGTGAATTTTAGGGTTCTCCTCTTTTCGGCTTCCCGACGCTCCAAGACGGCGGTCTTCTGGGCGTCCGAAGCCGCCTGGGAGGCTCCAAAATCGCCCCACAACCATTCGAAAGGGCTTCCAGGCAGTCGAAGAGAGCCCCCAAACGGCACAACACGGGTCCAAGATGGCCCTCAGAGAGCCCCATGGCAGCCCGATATGGCCCAAAGACACCCTCCGAAGAATTCCAAATCGTGATTCGGTCGTTCAGGGAGACCGCGGTTGGAGGCAGGGTGGCCCGAGGAAGCCCCCGGAGGCCCCCAGAATACGCAGGAGGTCTCCAGAAGACCTTAAGAAAGCCTGAAACAACTTTTGTGAGGCCCCCAGAGGCTCTCCAAGGAGGAGCCTCCGCAGAAAAGAGCTGAGGAGGATGGGGAGAATGTGCAGGGCATGGCGAAACTGAGGAAAAATAAGCATGGATAAAGGATAACGAATAACATTATTATAGCGGCGATGCCAGAAAAGGCAACCAGGAGTTATCGCTAAATTGTCGGCTTGACCTTCCTGCCATTCCGCCTGCATACCAAACTGCAAGGACCAAGGTGCATGGCGCGAAGCGCCACTGCAGTCTTGTATATATATGTATGTATGTATGTATGTATTATTGGTCCGCTTTGTTGAAAGGTATCCCACTTGCGGTCAAGCCTTTCTTTGTTAGTTGCGTGCGTGAGTGCAGCTGTGAGCCTGCAAGGGCCGGGGCCCGCAAGAAGCCGAAACCGCGCGAAGCACGCGTGTATTGATCTGCTATGCGTCTGCTCATTGTTAGACCCTTTTCCTCGGCGGCGCGAAGAGGGGCAAATGAGAGGGGGTTAGGCCTTCTCAGTGGCGGCGAGGCTCCTGAACAGCTGGTCCCGGCCGCCTGTGAAGCCGACGCTGTCGTCGGAAAAAGGCTCGGCTAGTTGGAGCTGGCGCTGTCTTCGGAAAAGGCTCGGCAAGTTTCTCAGACGGCCGTAGGCCGTCCGAGCATTGAGTGTTAGGCCGTTACCTCACCCTCCTCCCATCCTTCGCTGTCCTGATTATCTTCTCGTTCCCCGCACGTATTGCTCGCCCAGGTGAACCAGATCGGCTCCGTGTCCGAGGCGAGCGGCTTCGGGAGAGTGGCGGCGAAGAGGGATACGCCACCGCGGAGGATGAGGGGAAGGTGCACGCGGGGGCGGGGGGAAGCGAGGAGGAGGAGGAGGAGGAGGAGGAGGAGGAGGAGGAGGAGGAGGGGAGAGGAGGAGGAGGAGGAGGAGGGGAGGAGGAGGGAGGAGGAGGAGGAGGAGGAGGAGGGGGGGGGGGGGGGAGGAGGAGGAAGAGGAGGCGGCGGCGGCGGCGGCGGCGGCGGCGGCGGCGGCGGAGGAGGAGGCGGCGGCGGCGGCGGACGGCGGAGGAGGAGGAGGAGGAGGAGGAGGAGGAGGAGGAGGAGGGAGGAGGCGGAGGAGGAGGAGGCGGGGAGGAGGCGGAGGAGGAGGAGGAGGCGGAGGCGGAGGCGGAGGCGGAGGCGGAGGCGGAGGCGGAGGCGGAGGCGGAGGGGAGGGGAGGGGGAGGGAGGAGGAGGGGGAGGGGGATGGGGAGGAGGAGGGAGGAGGAGGAGGAGGAGGAGGAGGAGGAGGAGGAGGAGGAGGAGGAGGAGGAGGAGGGAGGAGGAGGAGGAGCCTCGCGGGCCCAGCCCCTGGGCCGCTCTCGGGCGGTGTCGGAAGCCAGCGCGCAGGTCGTCACGATGCGAGCCTGCCGTGGGGGCAGCAGGCAGGCAGTGCACGCGGGGGAGGTGGGAGGGGAGGCAGCAGGATCGGGACGACCGACATGGGTACGGAAAGAATGGGTACAAAGACCGGCAGCAGTTCTTGTTTATGTTGAACACGATTCGCTGTCGGCGTCGCCGCGGACTGTGTCCATTTGAGACAGAAGGCCGCCTGCCAAACAGCGGCTGCTGTTGATGCGGGACAGGATTTGCTGTTGGGCATTGTGCCCATTTTTTCCGTACGCCAGATTTCTTAATAAAAGGGAGGGGGTCTGGACCCTCCAAGACAAGCCATTTCAGACCTCCCCCGTGGGAGAACCCTCCAAAACATCGTCCCCAGACCCCCCCAGGCCCTCCAAGATAGCCTGGAAGAGACCCCCCCCGAAATGATACCCCCCTCCCTTTATTACGAAATCTGGAGTACCCATTTCGGGCGTGCAAACAGGAGCGCCATGCCCGTCAGGCGATCGCACACATGGATTGCGGGGGCGTGGATCGGCGACGGGGCCCGCTTCCAGGGGGGATCGTGGACGTCCGCCGAGCGAGCGAGGCGGCACCGGCCGCACTTCGGGGAGGGCACCTTCCCGGATCCATGGACTTGGCGACCGCGCGCCAAATCCATGGTCGGGGGCGGAAAAGAGGGGGGTGATGACTAGGGGGGGGTGGATATCATGGCGGGGGCCATGATATTTCCGCGCCCCTTCTTACTTCATTACGTAAATGGCCCCCCCGCTGGGCCGCGCACATGCCGCCGGTCATGATTTGCACCCCCCCCTCTTGGACACCCCCCTCTGGGCCGCTCCCGAATCCATGGATCGCTCATCCACGTTTGCGCGCCCCCGATAGGAGCGCCATACCTTGCACGGCTCCCTCAATCCACGGCATCGCTTTGTGAGCATGGATTCACGGGGGCATGGCTACGACGCCTGCGGTGCGGTAGACCCACCCGCCGTGTCCATATCCATGCCCTGGCAGTTTTTGGGCATCGAAAGGAAAAGGATGCGATGGTATGTCTTGTTATCCATGCAGGCCCCATTGCGATCCGATCGATACGATTCGATGCCGATGTTGGCACGCTCCCATGCGGCCCGATATGTGCATGGCGCCGTGGTGCATCCTGGCGCGGCCTATCCGATTCGATCTCGGCTCCGTGCCGATACATCCCGATCCGACGCACTCTCTGACTCGATCCAGCTTCTAGATCCGATGTTGACTGGAGTTTCCCCGTGAGAGGACGCTTGGTTACCCGCGTGGGATTGGTGATGAGTTAGGGCGACGGCATCCATACATATCCACTGCCCCAGGCATGGCCCTCCTGCACCCAACATGCCCCCTACGGTCCTCGAGAGGACTCGCACGAGGGCCCCTATTACTAACAACAACACCACTAACAGCAACAGTAACAACAGCAGCAGCAACAACAACACCAACAACAACAGCATTAACAACAACAACAACACCACCACCACCAACAACAAGAACAAAACAAAAGCAACAGCAGCAACAGCAACAACAACCATAGCAATACCAACAACAACAGCAACAACAACATCTCACCTTCTTGGGCTTCTGACGTCCAAGACGGCTGGTGCAATGAACCTCCCAGATCGCGACGTTAACACGGAGGATGTCTCCTAGAGCTCACCCTACGTCCGGCCAGGAGATGGATCCTACAACGCCAGCCCTCCACGGTCGCGTTTGAGCTACCCCGGGGGGGTCACGGCTGCCTCAGCTCAGGGGCAGGGAGGTGGAGAACAGTGGATGAGAACGAGGGGCAGCGGCGAATGCTGCAGGAGGAAGACAACAGAGTTGGTGGTGATGCGGAGAAGGCGGATGGCAAGGAGGAGGACCAGGGGCTGATGACAAAGGGCTTTCCAACCCTGGATAAGCAGCCCAGGCAGGTCTCACGCTTGAGGTAATATTGGGGGTCACGGTTGCCCCAGCTTCGTCGTCTCGTAAAGATGATGTCTTCGAGCTGCACTGTGGATAAGCAGCCCGGGCAGGTCTGACGTTTGGGCCAATTTGTGGGTCAATGCCGCCTTCGCGCTGATTCGTAGATGTGATCGCATCGAGCTGCACAGCTACACCAGGCACACGTATCCCAGGCAGGTATCCGCGGGTCAGGCTTGCCCGGGCGCTGGCGCGTAGGAGTGATGTCTTTCAGCAACACCTTGGATAACGTAGCCTTGGCAGGTCTCACGTTTGGGCCAATCTGGCGGGTCACGGCTGCCCCAGCGCTGGCTCGTAGAGATGGCGCTTCCGAGTAGCACCCTGGATCGGCGGCTAGCGAGGGGAGGAAGTCAGAAGGAGAAGGCCTTCCCAGAAGTTTCGGAAGTCCCCTTGCCTTCTTCGAAAACAAAGAACACGTCTCAGAAGGCGCGAGAGCTTCTGAGAAGTCCCGCCGCCTTCTGAGAAGGCCCTCTCCTTCTCACCCTCGCTCGCCGCGGACTGGATTAAGTGTAGCTCGGGTAGGTCCCACGTCTGAGCTCTTCTGGAGTGTAGAGGCCAGCCAGCGCTGGCTCGTAGATGATGTCTTCTCGGCGTCGCCCCAACATTATGTGTGCGTCGCCCCCCCAGGGTCAACGCGCGCACCGAGAAATCTCGTAATACATACATATATATATATACACATATATTCCTCTTCCTATATTTTTATAAGCCCGGGGGGGGGGGGGGGGAAACCCGTCCCCCCCCAACAAAAAAAACAGACTCCCTCGGGACGGGCCTCGAAGCGGCCCCCGGGCCTCGCAGGGCGTTTTGCCAAGCCTTCCAAGCACGCCTAGGGCGATCAGGGGGGTCATCGGCGACGTCCCAGAGACCCCCAAGACAGCACAAGAGCGCTCCAAGAGTGACCGACGTGACCTCAAGATGGTCCAAGAGGCCTCCAGGACGGCCCCAAAGAGACCTCCAAGAGCACTCCCAAGAAGGCCCCCCGAGGCAAACATCATTGATTTTCTGCGGGTTTTTTAATGAATTTTGGGGTTCTCCTCTTTTCGGCTTCCCGACGCTCCAAGACGGCGGTCTTCTGGGCGTCCGAAGCCGCCTGGGAGGCTCCAACATCGCCCCACAACCATCCGAAAGGGCTTCCAGGCAGTCCAAGAGAGCTCCAAATTGCACAACACGGGTCCAAGATGGCCCTCAGAGAGCCCCATGGCGGCCCAAGATGGCCCAAAGACACCTTCCGAAGCATTCCAAATCGTGACCCGGTCGTTCAGGGAGACCGCGGTTGGAGGCAGGGTGGCCCGAGGAAGCCCCCAGAGGCCCCCAGAATACGCCCAGGAGGCCTCCAGAAGGCCTTACGAAAGCCTGAGACAACTTATGAGAGGCCCCCAGAGGCTCTCCAAGGAGGAGCCTCCGCAAAAAAGAGCTGAGGAGGATGGGGAGAATGCACAGGGTATGGCGAAAATACAAAAAAAGAAGAATGGAGGAAGGATAAGGAATAACATTATTATAGCGGCAACCAGGAGTTATCGCTAAATTGTCGGCTTGACCTTCCTGCTATTCCGCCTGCATGCCAAACTTCAAGGACCAAGGTGCATGGCGCGAAGCGCCACTGCAGCCTTGTACATATATACATATATATAGTTATACGTGTACGTATATATATACACATACACACACATATATATATATATATATATGCGTCGTGGCTGGTGCTTTCTGGCCACACCGCTCGGGAAACGATACACTATAATATGGGTGTACTATGTGTTCAGGTCGGACGCGCGCCTCCAAGGAGGATGTGCGTCCCATCTTCGAGCTACACCTTGGATAAGTAGCCCAAGCAGGTCTCACGTTTGTGGCCGTAGCGCCCAAGGCGGCCTCAGAGGCCCCTTCAAATCTCCGCACGACGGCCCGAGGGAGCTCCCAGGCAGTCCAAGAGGGCCCCAAGAGGGGCCCAAGGGCTTCCAGGAGGGCACGAAATGGCCCAAGAGGGCGCCAAGACGGCCCAAGGCGGGTCACGGACGGCTTGGCCCCAAGAGACTTCCAAGACGGCCCTGCGGCCCAGAGGAGTCCAAGAGGGCCCCAAGACGGCCTAGCAGGGCTCCGACGCGGCTGTTAATGGGAGGGAGGTGGGAACGAGTGGGGCCCCCTGACTCGCTGGACCTGGCCAATTTTGCTTTCCCGTGCTCCCAAGTATCCCACGACGGCCTGGGAGGGGCCCCACGTTGTTTCGAGAGTACCTACGAGACATCCAACAGGGCCCCAGAGGACCTCTGGATCAGCCCGGGACGGCCCGAGAGGGATGGAGCCAGCGTCCCCGAAGAAGCCTCCAGAGGCCCCGAAGACTCCCCACAGAGGCCACCCAGCGGCCCATAGAGGTCGGGGGCGGACAGAACCCCCAACAGTGACACGTCGATTAGTGAATTGTCCGTTTTCGGTTCTCGAGATGCGCCGTGGCCGTTATTTTCCAGGCTTGCGCCCGCCAGGTTTGGGCCTCAGGTCGTTTTCACTAAACCACGTTTTACTAAAGGGGGGTCTGTCCATCCCCGAACAGGGTCAACACGTGCTTCTTGCTAGCTTTTCAGGATGGCCCTAATGATTCCCAAGCACCCCTCAGAGATCCTCAAGATAGTCCAAGAGGGATGACAACACTCATCAGCTCACTAAGCCTTTGTGCCAGAAGACATGTTTTGGAGCTCTTGGAGCGCTTCTGGGCCTTCTCTTGGGTGCCTTGGAGGCCTCTTGGGATCCCTCTGGTGCCACCTTGGGCCTTCTGGGGCGTTGCTGGGTGCTTCTCGAGGCATTGCTGGGCTCTCGTGGTGGCCGTCGTGACCTTCCCGCGCCGCCCCCGGAAAGCCCTGCAGAGCCTCGAAGAACCCGGGGGGACGCGTCCGTCCGTCCAGGGAGCCTCGGGGAGGGGGGGGACGATGCACACGGGCAAGTCTGATGAGAGGGGTTGGCCCTGACACAGTCGGACCGAGGTATAAGATCGAGGTCGATTTGGGGAGGGTGCCCTGCTGTTCTTCAGGTTTGTTGGGAGCTCCTGTGCCTCCCGGGGGAGGGTGCCCTTGGACGTTCTGTGCGTGTCGGCCAGCGGAGGGTCTCGTGTTCTCGAAGGATGTTCTTCTGACCTATGTCCGACTGTGCGGGGAAGTAAGATGAGAGGGGTTGGCCCCAACAGGCTTTACAGTGTACCAGTCGGCTTGCGAGCGGACGGCCTCAGCCCGTCCGTTACTCAGAGAGGGAAAACGTTCGCGAACGGTGTCGCCGACGTAGCAGCGACGGCTGGCGTCGCGTCCCATCCTCAGGCCTCTCCAGCGGAGGAGGAGGAGGAGAAGGAGGAGGAGGAGGAGGCGGAGGAGGAGGAGGAGGAGGAGGAGGAGGAGGAGGAGGAGGAGATCTCGAGGCATGTCAAGTTTGCAAATGCTGTGGTTCTCCCGGCGGCCCGTCTTCTGCCCCAGTTGGCCCGCCCTGGACAGGGCCTCCTCCGTCGCGGGACCCCCGTCGGGCGCATGTGGGAACGGTGCTGCTCCTTGCTGGCGCGGCCCTGTCTGCCTAACGATTCGCAGACCCGTGTTGCATGTCCCGCTCGGGCACCTCTACGGAGGAGGCGACGCCCCTCCAGGGGATGGGTGCACAGGCGAGGCGCCGTCAGCGTTTCGAGCCGTTGCCTCCAGAGGCCATCTCGTGATCGAGTTTCAGTGACGATCCGTTTGTTTCTTTTCTTTGTTCTTGTTTTTGGTGGCCGGTGGCCGGGTGGCCGGGTGCCGTGGTGCCCGTGGGTGCCCGGTGCCCCAGGATTTCGGTGGCCGGTGGCCAGGTGCTCGGGTACCCGGGTGCCCGTGGGTGCCCGGGTGCCCGGGTGCTCGGGGGTGCCCGGAGGTGCCCGTGGGTCCCTTGGTACCCTATAGCCATGTAGCTCCATAGCCTTATAGCTTTATAGACCAATAGCCCAATAGCCTAATAGCCCAATAGCCCATATAGCCCATATAGCCTTATAGCTCAATAGCCCTATAGCCCTATAACCCTATAGCCCTATAACCCTATAGCTCTATGGCCCTATGGCCCTAGAGCCCTATAGCCCTAGAGCCCTACAGCCCTAGAACCCTATAGCTATGTAGCCATATAGCCCTATAGCCTTATAGCCCTATAGTCCTGCAGCCCCCATTGCCCAATAGCCCAATAGCCTTATAGCACTATGCCCCTATAGCCATATAGCTCATATAGCCTCATTGTCCCAACAAACATCGGTTTCGGTTTTTCTCTGGTATCATCTATTGAAGTGCAGAGATCTCAAGGGCAAACACCCCAATCGCAATAGCGTGGTGCTTGACGTTTTTCCTGCTGAGTGAAGTGGTAGGCATTGCCAATGCTAGAAATATTATAATACTCCTCATTTTCCTCCTCCACCTCCTCCTCCTCATCCACCCCCTCCCCCCTTCTCGCCCACCTCCCCTTCCCCCTCCTTCTCGTCGTCGGCCTGTCCTCGTTCTTGTCCTACTCTCCCGTCCTCCCCCACCCCCTCGTCCTCCTCCTCCTCCTCCTCCTCCTCCTCCTCCTCCTCCTCCTCCTCCTCCCCCTTGTCCTCCCCCTCCTCCTCCTCCTCCTCCTCCTTCTCCTGCTCTTCCTACTCTTCATGCTCCTTGGATTTGCGGATTTCCAGGTTGTCCCCGACGCGTCCGAGACCGCAAGACAGCAATTGAAAACGACAGAAATTCGCGTGACAATGAATTTGAGAAGCAGATGCAAACCTCAGAGCACGTCCCCCTCCATCTCCGCCGCTTCTTCCTCCCCCTCCCCTCGTGCCTCCGCCCGCACTCCCTCCCTCCGCCTCTCCCTCCTCCCCCCGTCCTTCCTCCTTCCTCTCCTCCTGTGCCCCGCGGCGGCGAAGTGCGCTGCGGCGCCAGGCCGTGGAGGCCTGCAAGATGTGCCAGGAGAAGGGCTGGGGCGTCATGGTGTCGCACCGATCGGGCGAGACAGAGGACTCGCGGGGGCTTCGAGGAGGGGATCAGGAGAAGGGGGAGGAGGAGGAGGAGGAGGAGGAGGAGGAGGAGGAGGAGGAGGAGGAGGAGGAGGAGGAGGAGAAGGAGGAGGAGGAGGAGGAGAAGGAGGAGAAGGAGGAGGAGGAGGAGCAGGACCAGGAGGAGTAGAAGGAGGAGGAGGAGGAGGAGGAGGAGGAGAAGGAGGAGGTGGAGGGGGAATGCCCTCGCCCTTCTCCTCCCTCTGCCGCCGCCCCGGCGCGATGCGCACAAGCACAGGCGCCCGCCAGCGCCCGAGAGGGCATCCCGACCGGCACGGCGGTCGGGAGGATGGCGAGAGTATGAGCCCCTCTCCAGACCTTTTCCCTTTCCAATATTCTACACTCGCTCCGTGTAATTTCCTGGCTCCCCTCACCCCACCCATCACAGAGACGGCCGTGGCGGCTGTCCTTCCAGCAGCACGGGTTGCCGTCCTCTGTTTTTTCATCAACACCGTCCAGGCGCGCCGCACACGCGCCAGGAGAGGGACCATAATAAACCCAGGTTGCATCAGCGATGCGGCAATGCACCCCTCCCGTCCCAAGTCCCCTCAACATGAGTCCCTGCAGGCGCTTCTTTTCACTGCGGGAAGCCCTTCGAACGACGAGAGCCCCATGGCCCAGGGCCTGCCTTTCAACCGAGAGCTCCATTTTGAAAAGGACCGCTTGCCATCCGTGAAGCTGTTGTACCACTCTTTACCCTCGGCAGTGCTCTGGCCGGCTTGGACCCCAAAGAGCGGGTACTTGCAATCTCGATGGGCACCCTATGCGGTGCAACCGGTGTTTATACACATCTGTACCGACTTACATACATGCTTGTCTAGATATATATATATATATATGTATATACATGTATTCATATATATATATACACACGTATATCCGTCTATCAATTGTTTTATGTATGTATCTATATATAGGTATCAGCTATTCTGTATACATATCTATACAACGTATAGCTACACATATGTAAATGTGTATATGTAGTATCTGATTAGGTCGGTGGCGAAGTATCTCGGGTTCTTCGTCGGCCTGGGGCGCGACGACAGCATCTGGGCGCACCCGGTGCAGAAATGGCAGCAGCGGGCTCGAGGGTGGAAGGGTGCGGCCCTGGGGTTGCAGTACGGTGCATTAGTCTACAACGCATTTTGCGCCTCTGTCCTCTACTTCCTGGCCCAACTCGAGGTGATTCCAGACGCGGTCCACGACCAAGAGGTGAGCACGATGCTTCTCCTGGCGCCTGGCCCGTCGGATTGGGCCAATGCCTCAGACTTATGGCGGATGGGCGAACAGTGCGGCATCGGCCGATCATTCCACTGCGTAAAGGCCCGCGGGGAAGCGGCCATGCTTCGAGCTTACCACTTCGAGGCATGGGAGAATCCAGTGGACGACGAGGCAAGGAACTTGCAGTCTTGGAGGCTCGCCTCCGAATGGCACGAGCGAGTGATCTTCTGGGCGGCATGGTACGACCGCTCCTTCCCGCTCACGCTCATACGCAACAAGGAGGCCATGGCCAGGAGGGACATTACAGTGAGCGGCTTGAGTAAGGAACACTTACTTTTCAAAAGGGGCTCGGTCGTTCCTTAGATTTTACATGCGTTATTTACAGTTCCTTATGCGTTATTTACTATTTATCGTTCCTTATGCGTTCTTCCTCGGGATAGAAAAGGGGCCTCGTTCCTTATTTATCGTTCCTTAGGTCAACGCCCCGACTGTACACTGCACGGCATCAAGCAGAGGCTTTATACCGGCACGGACCGCACACAGGACCACAAGATCCTCAGGGCGGGCTTACAGGGAGCGGCGGCGAATTCCAACCTCAAACGATTCCTCGATGCCTGGGAGTGCGGAGTCGACCACAAGCTTCGACGGTGGGAGCTCCCAGGAAATCGACACCGGCATCGAGGTCGCACGATTACTCATCTCCAGGACCTGGGTCGGCTCGTTGCGCCCCGGGTTGCGGCAGCAGGATGGGGATTGATCTGGAACCGGTGGTGTACAGCCCGGCGCTATCCCTCCACCGCACCATGTGCACTCGGCTGTGGACGCGGATCAGATGGCATCAAGCGTTACATCGGCTACTGTGCTGGCCGGGAGGCCAGCAGGCGGACGTTGCGACTGGCTGGGGACTACGATCATAGGACGCACCACATGTTGGGGAACGCATTTTATCGTGATGATTCTGGGCGGATTTGTTGGGCAGTACTTGTGTACGCAATCTACATGACGACGAACAGCCGGCGCTTCGCTGCAGTGGCGAACCGATCCGTCGAGGCAGCTGTCCAGGAGATTATGCAGCATTGCCGGCAGGCCGCCGAGGGGCACAGCCGGACAGCCAGATGTCTGAACCAAGTGTGGGTGAGCCGCTGAACGGTGGGGGCTTGAGTGTTTTTTTCTCCTTTTCTTTTTTTCCTCCTTCCTTCTCCTCTTTCTCCTCCTCCGGCCTCCTTAATACCGTTGCCAGTTAGCGTGCGTGTGCAACCCGGATGCAGCCACACACGCTTAAGACAGCTTATCGTTCCAGTCAAATGGTACAGTAGCCAGCGTTTCCAGCTGCGGGTGAGGAATGATCCGCGGTTCAAGTGCAACCGTTTCTCGCTGGCGTTTTCCCGTCTCTTGGTCATGTTCGCTGTGTTAGGTTGCCTCTTCTTTCCGGGTGTGGCTTGTCGCTGGCCCACTGTGGGATGTCGCCCCCCACGGTGGTGACAAAAATATCTTCTCCGATGACCGCACCCCGTTTTTCTCCATCTGATTTTCTCTGATCTCTTCCTGTGGCGAAAAGATAAAATAACAAGTGCATGTAAATGTGTTTATTTGTACAGCTGTATGTACAACTCCGATATATATATATATATATATATATATATATTTGTATATATATATATATGCATCGGCCTATTTACATACATACGTATACACATGTACACTACATGCATATCTGCATACACACATCTGTATATGTACGCCTGCAGATCAATACACACACTTATACACACATATATACATACATATGCCGATTCATTTGTAAACACAATATATATATATATATATATATATATATATTATCTCTATATATAGATGTTTCCATACATAGCTATATGTGTATACATATATTGATATATACATATACATAAATATAGATGGATACCTATCTATCCGTGTATATATATATATATATATATATACATACATCTATATTCATCAATCTATCGATCTATCTGTCATTCAATCCATCTATTTATCTATACATCGGAGTAGGTCAGGGGCGGGCCCGGAACCCCGGCCCCGGCGTGGCATCTCTCCGGGCGGCCCAGGGGCTCCTGGGCGGGGGCCCCTTGCCAGGTGCCCCCACTCGCCATGTGGCGCGCCGGGCCTCCAGGCGCCGTGGCTCCGAGTCCGAAAGCTTCAAGGCGGCTCCAGAAGACGGCCCCGGAGCTCTAGGCCTCCCAGATGGGTCAGGAGGGGAAAAACACACACAGACACAATGAATGATCGATCCCCAGGAAAGCATGGAAAAATATGGGAAGCGGGGGGGGAAGGCAAAAGCCCAAAACATATGGGAAAATATGGGGAATCTGGCTATTTGTGTATATTCATTTGTGTGTCCCAGGGCCCCTTCATAGATGGGGTCGGAGTAGATGGGGTCGGAGGATCGCGCCGCATCACCGATGCATCGCCGATGCGGCTCGATGCTCAGAGCGTGAAATACCTACCCCGCTTTTGCTTCCAGGCAAAACCAAGTCATACCACGCGCCTCCTCGTCAAGCGACCTGACCAGTACAGCCTGCAATTTGGCATCGTTTGGTATCTCTTGGAAGCGAGGGTGGTCAAAAGCGAGGTAGGTTTGTTTGCCCCCTAGATGCGGAGCCCGATCTTCTCTATGCCGACGTCGCCGATGCATCGCCGACGTTGACGATGCATCGCCTTTGCATCACCAGTGCGTTGCCGATGCATCGCCGATTTATGGGCGATGCGGCGCGATCCTCCGACCCCATCTATTCCGACCCCATCTAGGAGGCCTCTAAGAGCCCTCCAAGAGAGCCCTAGACCGCCCACGAGCGTTCCACGTGCGACGGCGAACATCGTCGAGTCAGCTACATGCCCGCGTGTTAGATTGAGGAGAACGATTGTGTTTTCAGAAACGCGGTTGAGTAAAGTTGTTGTTGTTGTTGTTGTTGTTGTTGTTGTTGTTGTTGTTGTTGTTGTTGTTGTTGTTGTTGTTGAACATTATTCCTTCTAAAGAATTATTATTGTTGGGACCCCTGGTGCGCGACCTCTGCGCCGCGCCTAGGCCGCAGCTACATTTTCATCATTTTTTCGCGAAAGCTTCAGAAAAGTGGATGAGCTCCGGATCCGGTTTTTTGTTGACGCTCGTTTTCCCTTGCAAAAAACAATAGAAAATGAAAATTCTTGTTTTTACTTGATCAAATTGCAAGAATCCCTTGCAAAAAATAAGGTAAAGTGGACATTCGTGCGCGCAAGACGAAATCCTTCCAAAACCTTAGGTTTCGTAGCGATTTTAACATAAAAACATCAAAAACCCAATGGTTTTCTCAGAAAAAATTGTCAAAATGTCCTTCCGCGCGCTCTTGCGGATTCATAGGAAACACACCACTTTTTAAACATTTCTGTCAAAAGGGTCTTTGCGTGCTACTTCTTCAGGTGCTTTGAACTTCTCCAACAACGGTTGCGCGCCTGCGAGGGCCACCATCCCTTGCAAAAAATGAGACGAAGTGCACATGCGCGCGGCCGCCGCGCGCGCATGTCGAAATCCTGCCAAACACAATGGGTTTTCAATAATTCATGAGTCTATGAGCAATGCATGCGTCATCCTTGGGACTGTATAACATCAGTGTAACACATGTACTTCTGTAATCGCATCCCCACGAATTTGCCCCAAAAATGTGACCAACTATCTTGGCACTGCGTACCATCTCACGTGTACCGTGTACCACATCATATGTAACAGATGTGATCAACCTCTGTGGGTGTGTACCCCACGCCAGTGTAGTAGCCAGGGTCGTCCGCACGCCACGAAGTGAAGTGTCCCAACGTCATAGGGCGGGAAGCTGGGTGTGGGTGGTCTCGAAGAGTCGTTTGGATATTTGGTAGAGCTTGAACGGCCCCCCCACGAAGTGGGGGTATTGGCTGGTGTCGCAAGAAAACCCTGGCACTGGGGAGAACACTGAGCGTTCGGGTAAAATGATTGTTGTTGTTGTTGTTGTTGTTGTTGAACTCTAATTATTGAAGAATAATTATTGTTGATCCCCCCCTCCGGCGGACATTGTATTTTTTCAATTGAAGTGCCCCTTCCGGGGCTCGCACCCTGTTTTTTATCAGGGAAAGTCGTGGGCATCAAACTGCGTTGTTGGCCCCCCGGACAACAACAACAACGGCTCCCGCCTGATACTTCCTCCAAATTTACTCAGGACCCCCGCCCCCGCCTGGGACTTCCTCGCAGTTTACTCAGGCGGAGACGCTCCCGCCTGAGACTTCTTCGCAAATTACTCCGGACCCCCGCCCCCGCCTGGGACTTCCTCCCACCTCTCTCCCTCCTCCCTCCTCCCTCCTCCCTCCTCCCTCCTCCCTCTTCCCTCCCCTCCTCCCTCCCTCCCTCCTCCTCCCTTCTCCCTCCCCTCTCCTGCCTCCCTCCTCCGTCCTCCCGTCTGCCTCCTCCCTCCCCTCTCCTGCCTCCTCCCTCCTCCCTCCTGTTTCTCCTCTCTCCTTCCTCGTCCCTCCTCCAAACTCCCTCCTCCCTCCCTTCCTCCCCCCTCTCTCTTTCTCTCCCCTCTCTCTCTCTCTCTCTCTCCCTCTAAATCGTCCTCCCCCCTCCGCGTCCCGTCCCTCCTAGCATCTTCCCTCCTCCCTCGTCCCTCCCTGCTCCCTTCCCTCCTCCCTCGTCCCTCCGCCCGCCCTTCCAAAGAGAAATAATCCCCCTAAAGGGGGTACGTTCGAATACTAAGAGGGCGGGTATCGAGGGTGTGCCTCGTGATTCATTCAGGATTCACCCTTTAGTCACCCGCCCGCCAGGTTTCGCCCGCCCGATCCGCCTGTTACAGCCCGCCCGTTCGCTCTCTTGGCATCTCGCCCGCCCGCTTTAAGCCACCGCCCGCCCGACCCGCCAGCGAGGGTCCGCCGCCCGACCCGTCCGTTGGCGTCCGCCCGCCCCGCCAGCCCGACCCGCCCCTCAGAGTCCGCCGCTCGACCCGTCTGTCTGGTTCGTCCGTTTGTTTACCTCCTCTTTTGCCCCCCTCCCCTCCTGCTAACCTCTTTCGTCCTCCATCCATCCTCCCCCCCTTGCCCCTTCCCTCCTCCCTCCCTCCCCCCACTCTTTTCCTCCTCGCTCTCCCTTCCTCCTTCCCCCTGCTCTTCCTGTTTTAGGGGCTGCGCCAACTACACGTGGCGAGTAAAAAAGATATACCCCCAAAGGGGTATGACCGAAGACGAAGAGGGTGGGTATCGAGGGTTTGGGATTTACATATTGAGTGACGCGCGCGCATATAAGAGCGATCAGTCTTAAGATGTTTGTTGTTGTTGTTGTTGCTGCGGTTGTTGTTGTTGTTGTTGTTGTGGTGGTTGTTGTTGTTGTAGTTGTAGTTGTTGTTGTTGTTGTTGTTGTTGTTGTTGTTGTTGTTGTTGTTGTTGTTGTTGTTGTTGTTGTTGTTGTTGTTGTTGTTGTTGTTGTTGTTGTTGTTGTTGTTCAGGACGGTGGCTTGATAATTTGGTGTGCGAGTGTTGTTTAAGAGGGGGCGTGGAGGAGGAGATCGAGAGAGTGGGCGTTCTCCTCCGCGTCACGGCGCAGTCCTCCCCAGCCCCGCCAGGGCCGCACCGCGCAGGGGATCCCAGCCCGTATCAGCTGGCTTCCAGATTGTCCACAAGGGCCCCAAGGCTTATGATGTTCCAGCCTACTTTGGCCCTGGTCACCAGAAAGATTTTCGAGTCCCCAAAAGTACCCCAATTCGAGGGTTTTCACATGTCGGGCCCTGGGAGACACTCGTCCGACACTGTTTCGACACTGTTTCGATACTTTTCCGGGTGCTCGAAATTATTCCTGGCTATCCCAAGGCGGTCTAAGATGCCTTCAGGAAGACACTGAGAGGCTGAGGACCTCAGGAACCCCCAGAAAGCAATGATTTCCCACCGGTCTTCTGAATGTCTTTTGGCTTCTCGCCTGGTTCGGGCTTCCCCCCCTGAGCGGCCTCTTCTTCCCCCCCCCGCGGCCGCCCCATGTGTCCTTTCCATACTCCTGCACGCTGGCCAGCTCGCTTCTCGGTGCCCTCGTTTAGCTGTAGCGCCGGTGCAGCCAGCTCTGCCTCGCCGCCGACGGAAAAACTTCGGCCTCCCACGGCCCAAGACAGCCCAAAGCCACGCGTTGAGCCGCCACGAGCCACGAGAGGGCCCCAAAGGCGGCGGACGAGGGCTCCACGACGGCCCCCCATAAGGGCCCCGAGCCTGTGCAGGGCGGCCCCATGAAAACCTAACAAGACGAGGGGAGGAGGCGGAGGAGGAGGGGGCGGAGGAAAAGGAGGCGGAGGAGGAGGAGGAGGATGAGGATGAGGATGAGGATGAGGAGGAGGAGGCATTGCTCCAACATGGCTCAAGAGGCTTCCAAGAGAGCCATAAAGGGAACCCCGAAAGGCGCCGCGACGCCCCGAGGCCCCCCGACGACGGCTCAGAGGCCTCCGAGACGGCTCCGAGCCCTGTCCGTGGCTATTTTGGCTCAAGCCGATTTGTGTCAAGCCGATTCGGATTTTGGGTCATGCTCAGTACTCTTCATCACTCCAACTGTGTCTCCGAAGGGCCGCGCTTTTTGGCGATGTTTCCGAACGCAGTTCCGATTCGAACTTCGGAGTGTTCCGTGTTGTTCAACGATGGTTCCGAAGACGACGCCCTCTTATCGTCAGTCGCGTCGCAAAGGAGGCTTCGTGCGAATGTGTTTGCGCGCGTTCTCGGCGTAGCTGCCATGTTTGTGTTGATCTTCAACAGCATCAGCGCGCCGTCGGCTCCAGCGGGAATTCGTCATCATCGTTCTCTTTCGCTTGTGGAGAGTCCAGACAGTTTGCAGTGTGACTGTTATATGTTCACGCATGTGAATAAGGCAAGCCAGCTTCCTAAAATCCTGGAGTACTCTCTTGATGCACTCGTTGATGGCGAGAAGAAAGGCATTCTTGTCATGCGTGTTATGGATGAAAGATTTGTTCAAGACGTATGTTAATTATGTCATCGATCAGGCGAAAGACATGGATGCGCAACGGCCGGCACAACTGATTGATCTCCACGACACGGTCGAAACGCACATGAAGGCAGCCAATGCAAAACTAGGGTTGCTCGGAAGGGTTCGCATTCTGACCCCGTTCGGTTTCAACGAACCGTTCAGCGACATCAGGTCCAGGCGCGGCGAAGACGAGTTCTTGAAGTGGTTCTCTGCATCGAGCTATGACGCGCCCAAATTGGTGGACGCACTGCTTCGGCTGCGCGCCTTTGGAAACGATGTGCCCGTGTTCCGCTTCGATATCGACGTCCTGTTCAACAAGTGCACCATGGAGAATATGACCATGATCACTGCGGCCGTCGAGCAAGGGATCAAGGACTTCAAGGCCTGCGCGAGCGACCCCCTCGTGCAGTCGTTCATGGTCAGCCAGCAGTGCAGGGCCGTCCCTGCCGCGCGCAGCCACGACGCCCAGGCGTGGCTCGAGGCCTACTCCGCGCGAGCCACGCCGGCGATGCTTGCCACGCCAGGCACCATCAACGCCGCGCAGTGGAGCGACGACGGCGGCTGGCCCTCGGAGCCCTACGTCCCGAGCGGTGACGTCCTGCAGCAGGCGACGAACGAGACGGTCATGATGTCGTTCTATGGGCTGCAGAAGGTGAGCGGGCAGGCGATCCTGCAGCCCACCACGCCAAGCAGCGATGACGATGCGGCGGAGCGTGCAAGCGCAGACATCTGGAGTCAAGGCAATGCCTACATTGGCGCGAACCCATCGCGCGCCGTGATTTCTGGAGCGGGCCTCGCTGTTGGACCTAGCGCGAGCGTTGACATCCTCATTCCTCCGCGCGAGTCCGAACATCGCGTGGATCGGCGGCCACGTTTTCGACAGGGTTGCGCAGGGACTTTCCGGGCGCCCAGAGGCGCCCGAGGCCTGCTGGAGTTGGCGCGGCAAGGGTAATTAAGGCAAGGGGGGCGCCGACGCATATCGCCAAGTATACCTTCGAGATCGACATGCCGACGTTTGTATATGGTATGGTGATGGGCGCTTGTATCAACAATCGCAGTGCTAGTTATTTGTTGAAGTATGCGTTGGCAGACACCCCAAAGACCGATGCGCTCGAAAAGGCGCATGCCGATATCACGTCGCCAGAGCCGGGGGGGGGCGTATGCGCAAGCGATTGAGCGGGTGCGCGACGCTGGCTTGATGCTGTCGCAAGCGGAGAAGGATCGGCGTCACCCCAACATACTAATACTACGTGTACGTCGCCCCCCCTGGGGCGCCGCGCGCGCCGAGAATTCTATAGTATATGCGTCGTGGCGGGCGCTTTCTGGCCGCGCCGCTCGCGACGCGATATAACGCAAGATGGGCATGCTATCTGTTCGGGTCGGGCGGATGCCTCCGAGGAGGACGCGTGGCAGTAGCGTGTCTCTGTGCGTCCCACAGGAGACGCTCGCGAACGATCTGTGGAGGTCTGCCATGGAGCGCGCCAAGGACGTCTACTGGCAGTGGGGCCACCTGCCGCGGCCTTCCGTGGACGGGGCGCACGTTGGGAAGGGGGGGGAAGCGACGCCGACACCGCCGGGGGGGCCACCTCCAGCGAGGAGGTCCACGAGGCCGCCCCGCGCGGGAGGCTGGGGGTGTCTCGAACGAGAGTGGGGAGCCACGCCGCCAGGGAGACCCCCGTTGCTCCTCGCATCTCCTCGCCCTGGTGGCGCTGGCGTCGCCGTTCGTTGTTCCTGCAGGTCGCCACCTTCGCGGCTCCGTGGGGCGCCGGCCGTGTCTGCAGCCGCCCAGGCCTCAACATGCACTCCAGATTTCGTAATGAAAGGGAGGGGGTCTGGACCCTCCAAGACAAGCCATTTCAGACCTCCCCCGTGGGAGAGCCCTCCAAAACATCGTCCCCAGACCCCCCCGAACCCTCCAAGATAGCCTGGAAGAGACCCCCCCCGAAATGAGACCCCCCTCCCTTTATTGCGAATTCTGGAGTATTTCGAAGACGAAGAAAACGCCATAAACATTCACTTTTGGCGCTCCGCGCGGGTTTCTTGGACCCGCGCTGGGCCCCCCCGGTCGCGCCTCTGGCGCCGCCCCTGGCGCGCCGCGCGCGCCGGGGAGGCGGGTCCAGCGCGGGTGCAAGAAATTTGCGCGGAACGCCAAAAGCTTATGTTCGTGGCGTGTTTTCCCCCCCCACATCCAAAGTGGGGTTCTTGTTTTCTCTGCGCACCCCGCGCGGGAACACTCGCCCCACCCCCTCCTCTCTTTTGCGTTCGCACACTCACTCACTCACTCATCATCATCACCACTCACTCACACTCACACTCACTCACACTCTCTCATCATCAACATCAACATCATCACTCGCGCTCTCTCACACGCTCAGTCACTCACATACTCATCGCCATCATCATCATCATCATCACTCGCACTCGAGGAAGTATCAGGCGGGAGCTTCGTTTGTGTGTGAATTGTGAGGAAGTCTCAGGCGGGAGCCCCCTCCCTATGGGGCCCGCACTTCATGTTCGAATTCGAGCGGGTCATCCGCAACGTGCGCTTGTCGTCGCTTTTGGGCTCTTGAGACCTGGATATGGAGGAAGTCTCGAGCGGGGGCCTCGTCTGTGAGTGAATTGCGAGGAAGTCTCAGGCGGGAGCCCCCTCCCTATGGGGCCCGCACTTCATGTTCGAATCCGAGCGGGTCATCCGCAACGTGTAACTGTCGTCACTTTTGGGCTCTTGAGGCCTGAATATGGAGGAAGTATCAGCGGGGGCCTCGTCTGTGAGTGAATTGTGAGGAAGTCTCAGGCGGGAGCCCCCTCCCTATGGGGCCCGCGCTTCATGTTCGAATCCGAGCGGGTCATCCGCAACGTGCAACTGTCGTCACTTTTGGGCTCTTGAGACCTGAATATGGAGGAAGTCTCGAGCGGGAGCCTCGTCTGTGAGTGAATTGCGAGGAAGTCTCAGGCGGGAGCCCCCTCCCTATGGGGCCCGCACTTCATGTTCGAATCCGAGCGGGTCATCCGAAACGTGCAACTGTCGTCACTTTGGGCTCTTGAGGCCTGAATATGGAGGAAGTCTCGAGCGGGAGCCTCGTCTGTGAGTGAATTGCGAGGAAGTCTCAGGCGGCGGGCCCCTCCTATGGGCGCCCGCACTTCATGTTCGAATCCAACGGGTCATCCGCAACGTGCAACTGTCGTCACTTTTGGGCTCTTGAGCCTGAATATGGAGGAAGTCTCGAGCGGGAGCCTCGTCTGTGAGTGAATTGTGAGGAAGTCTCAGGCGGGAGCCCCCTCCCTATGGGGCCCGCGCTTCATGTTCGAATCCGAGCGGGTCATCCGCAACGTGCAACTGTCGTCACTTTTGGCTCTTGAGATTGAATATGGAGGAAGTCTCGAGCGGGAGCCTCGTCTGTGAGTGAATTGCGAGGAAGTCTCAGGCGGGAGCCCCCTCCCCTCCCTATGGGGCCCGCACTTCATGTTCGAATCCGAGCGGGTCATCCGCCATGTGCGACTGTCGTCACTTTTGGGCTCTTGAGACCTGAATATGGAGGAAGTCTAGGGCGGGGGCCTCGTCTGCGAGTGAATTGTGAAGAAGTCTCAGGCGGGGGCCCCCTCCTTATGGGGCCCGCGCTTCATGTTCGAATCCGGGCGGGTCATCTGCAACGTGTAACTGTCGTCACTTTGGGGCTCTTGAGGCCCGAATATGGAGGAAGTATCAGGCGGGGGCCTCGTCTGTGAGTGAATTGTAAGGAAGTCTCAGGCGGGGGCCCCCTCCCTACGGGGCCCGCGCTTCATGTTCGAATCCGAGCGGGCGATCCGCAACGTGCAACTGTCATTTGAATATGGGGGAAGTCTCGAGCGGGGGCCTCGTCTGTGAGTGAATTGTGAGGAAGTCTCAGGCGGGAGCCCCCTCCCTATGGGGCCCGCACTTCATGTTCGAATCCGAGCGGGTCATCCGCAACGTGCAACTGTCGTCACTTTTGGGCTCTTGAGATTTGAATATGGAGGAAGTCTCGAGCGGGGGCCTCGTCTGTGAGTGAATTGCGACGAAGTGTCAGGCGGGGGCCCCCTCCCTTTGGGGCCCGCACTTCAAGTATGAGTGAATTGCGAGGAAGTCTCAGGCGGGGGCCCCCTCCCTATGGGGCCCGCAGATCATGTTGGTAATCCGAGCGGGTCATCCGAAACGTATAACTGTCGCCACTTTTTCCCCACGTCCAAAGTGGGTTTCTTGTTTTCTCTGCACACCCCGCGCAGGAACACTCACCCCGCACCCTTTCCTCTTCTGCCTTCGCACATTCACTCACTCACTCATCATCATCACCACTCACTCACACTCACACTCACTCACACTCTCTCATCATCAACATCCGCATCATCACTCGCGCTCCCTCACACGCTCAGTCACTCACATACTCACCATCATCATCATCACCATCATCATCATCATCACCACTCGCACTCTGTCACACGCTCACTCATTCACATACTCACCTGGAGGAAGTCTCAGACGGGAGTTCGTCTGTGAGTGAATTGTGAGGAAGTCTCAGGCGGGAGCCCCCTCCCTATGGGGCCCGCACTTCATGTTCGAATCCGAGCGGGCATCCGCCACGTGCAACTGTCGACACTTTTGGGCTCTTGAGATTTGAATATGGAGGAAGGTTCGAGCGGGAGCCTCGTCTGTGAGTGAATTGTGAGGAAGTCTCAGGCGGGAGCCCCCTCCCTATGGGGCCCGCGCTTCATGTTCGAATCCGAGCGGGTCATCCGCAACGTGTAACTGTCGCCACTTTTGGGCTCTTGAGGCCTGAACATGGAGGAAGTATCAGGCGGGGGCCTCGTCCGTGAGTGAATTGTGAGGGAGTCTCAGGCGGGGGCCCCCTCCTTATGGGGCCCGCACTTCATGTTCGAATCCGAGCGGGTCATCCGCAACGTGTAACTGTCGTCACTTTTGGGCTCTTGAGACCTGAATATGGAGGAAGTCTCGAGCGGGGGCCTCGTCTGTGAGTGAATTGTGAGGAAGTCTCAGGCGGGGGCCCCCTCCCTATGGGGCCCGCACTTCATGTTCGAATCCGAGCGGGTCATCCGCAACGTGCAACTGTCGTCATGGTTGGGCTCTTGAGGCCTGAATAGGAGTGAATTGTGAGGAAGTCTCAGGCGGGAACCCCCTCCCTATGGGGCCCGCACTTCATGTTCGAATCCGAGCGGGTCATCCGAAACGTGTAACTGTCGTCACTTTTGGGCTCTTGAGGCCTGAATATGGAGGAAGTATCAGGCGGGAGCCTCGTGTGTGAGTGAATTGCGAGGAAGTCTCAGGCGGGAGCCCCCTCCCTATGGGGCCCGCACTTCATGTTCGAATCCGAGCGGGTCATCCGCAACGTGCAACTGTTCGTCACGTTTTGGGCTCTTGAGACCTGAAATGTGAGTGAATTTCAAGGAAGTCTCAGGTGGGAGCTCCCTCCCTATGGGCCCGCACGTCTGTTTCGAATCCCGACGGGCATCCGAAACGTGTAACTGTCATCACTTTTTGGCTCTTGAGGCCTGAAATTGGAGGAAGTATCAGGCGGGGGCCTCGTCCTACTTTGGGGTGTCTTGAGACCCGAGTATGGAGGAAGTTCTCGAAGCGGAGCCTCGTCTGTGAGTGAATTGCGAGGAAGTCTCAGGCGGGAGCCCCCTCCCTATGGGGCCCGCACTTCATGTTCGAATCCGAGCGGGTCATCCGCAACGTGTAACTGTCGTCACTTTTGGGCTCTTGAGGCCTGAATGTGAGTGAATTGCGAGGAAGTTTCAGGCGGGAGCCCCTTCCCTAAGGGGCCCGCACTTCATGTTCGAATCCGAGCGGGTCATCCGAAACGTGTAACTGTCGTCACTTTTGGGATCTTGAGGCTTGAATATGGAGGAAGTATCAGGCGGGAGCCTCGTCTGTGAGTGAATTGTGAGGAAGTCTCAGGCGGGGGCCTCCTCCCTATGGGGCCCGCACTTCATGTTCGAATCCGAGCGGGTCATCCGCAACGTGCAACTGTCGTCATTTTTGGTCTCTTGAGATTTGAATATGGAGGAAATCTCGTCCTGGACCCACGGCGCCAGCACGAGAATTTCCGGCTCGGCTACGGCGTGGGCATCTACTGGGAGACGCTGGCGAGGTGGATCAACGCGCGCGCTCGTCGCGACGCGCGGCGCCTCGGCGCCCCCCTCGTCTTCCTGCAGGCCGTAGACGAGTGCGGCGCGATTCAAGGCGACCAAGGTGCAGGCCGGCGCCTCCTGAACGTCCCGAACATGCACGAGACGGGGGACATCCACGGCGTCTAACCGGCACACGTCGGCATGGAGGTCCGGTTCACGGCCGCGCAGGAGGAGCTGAAGAAGAAGTTGGGGCTCGTGCAGGAGCAACGGGCCACCATCGTGTCCTTCGAGTTTCACGCAGACGACGAGCGGGACTACGAGGGGTGCGCGCCGGGCCAGCTCTTCCGCCCCCGATACCTACCGCAGGGAATCTGGCTGCAGGCGCACGGCTTCCAGGAGTCCCCGATCTGCACGGAGGTCGCCGAGGTGCTGCAGCAGGGCGCCGATGGCGCTGCCGACGACGGCGAGGCCGAAGCGCGGGCGAGGAGCTTGCTCATGTTCAGGCCCAGCGGGCAGGAGTTCACGTGGCAAAGCTCGGGGGCGCACACTGTGCGCCGCTCGGGATTCACACTGACGCACGCGTCCTACCTGACCTCCACGCTGTCGCAGGGCCAGACGCTGCGCAAGGGCGTCACCGTCGACTGCGCCAGGGATGAGGACGCTGGCTGCACGGGCATGTCGGACGATATGTGGTGGCTGCACCTCTACGTCATGCTCTCCCGCGCCACGCGCGTGCGGAACATGCTGATCCTGCGGCCGCCCGCGCGAGAGTTCCTGGAGCGCGGGCCGCCGGCGTCCCTGCGGAAGGCGCTCGAGGAGTTCGACAAGAGAGCGGTGGGCTCCAGGGCTGAGGCGGAGCAGCTCGCGGCAGAGCTGGGCTTCATGCTGCCCCCCGCCTGAGCGCCGCGGCGCGCGCCTGGAGGCCCGCGGGGTTGTCCCAGCGGCTAGCTCCCACGCCCCAGCGGCCTGCGAGGTTGTCTCAACGGCCCAGCCCGAAGGTTCGCCCCGACGGCTTCGCGATCTAGCCGTCGGCAGACGCGCGCGCGCTGGCCGACGCGGCGACGGCGCTGAGGAAAATTGATTTGCTTGCCCCGACGTTGGAGAAGGGGAGGTGCACATGGAGAAAAGGCAGGGGGATGAGGAGGGAAGGGGCATGGGGGAGGCCGACGACGTGGAGGAGGTGGCGAGAGAGGAGGAGGAGGAGGAGGAGGA